>BMAU01019085.1:0-329909 GCA_019973935.1 Trichonephila clavipes | reverse complement strand
TGTTTGAGGATCGATTTTCAATTACTTTTCTAGTGTTGCTACTATAAGATAAATATTAAGACACACACAAATACTTGAAAATTTGTTTGCTGCTGGAATAACGATCAAGTAATTTAAAAATATTAATTCTTGTATTTAAGAAGTGATTACTCTGCAACTGATTTCTTGTTTATGAAATTTTTCTCTATTTTTGTTTCATAAAAATAACTAAATAGTAATGCATGAATTTCACACAAAAGTTTGATTTAAAAAAGAAATGAAAAGTTTCGAGATTTTTTAAAACTTTCTTCTTAAACAATTTGTGGGTGTTCATTTCCTTCTTCAAACTCCTAATTCAATTAAATTGTTTGTAATAAAGAAAAGTATCGAATTTTTTTTTAAATTTAAATAATAGTGTTATATATAAGTTCTTACGTTATCAACTTAAATCAAGGTATCAGAACTTCATCAAAATAGTCATGCTGGTCAAATGCCCAAACAGGAATTTTTCAAGGGAGGGGGGTTCCAGGTTCAAAAGTCCTGGTCCATTCTCGTATCATGCTCCAATACGCCACCCAACATATTCTTTTGATTTTAACGACTTTCGGAAAGAAAAAAAAAACATAAAAAAAATTTATGAAATAAATTACTAGCATTAATTAGTAAATTAATTATTAATAACAAAGACTGTATTAAATTTTACGTACTAAATACATAGAAATGTAATCATTCGAAACAAATCAAGGATTTTTTTGGGGGGGGGGTGCCGGAGCCGGCGATTCCTTTCCCCTTGTGTGCGTCACTGGTGCTGGTATACTACAAAATAATGTTCTTTAAAAACTAAATACTTTTACTTAACGAAATGATATTCGACAGACGGACAGGAACGGATAGAAATTTCATGAATTTATTTTTTCCTAGGACAAACCTCAAAAATTTTCCCCAACCCAACATGGGCGCTACAGTTTCTCTTATTACGCTTATTTATGCGAATGGTACTGTATTGAAGTAAATATGCGATTCCTTAAGGCATAAACATTTATTGTGACTGCTTTGTGCAGTGTCTCCGTCGCAAGAGAATGTACAAGTGTGGGTAAGCATGGTGAGGGTGACGATCGCAGCGCCAACAACACTATTATGCCTTTGTTGGGGGCTTAAACGGAAATTTCTCCTTCGGGGTGAATGATCGAAAAATTGCAACATACCTGTAAGTTAAAACTTATATCGGAAGTAGAAATCCCCACAATTAAGTCAAAACTAGCTACCTCAGATTATTTCAACCCCCTATCGTTCCCTAGAATACAAAAAGTATAGAAATCTTATGATTTCCCGGATCCCTGGAGAGAAACCCTAATCTCGATGCTTCTTTGGTTACATGTGCCCCTTCAGTGGAATACCTTTTTATTTCGTGTAGGATGGAAAGGTCAGATATCTTTTAAGCTTACGTTCTGTTAGAAATATTACTTGAAAAGTCACCTTATAAAGTAAGAACAGAACAAGGGTTCATCGGGGCACATGATCTCTGGTGAGGTCTTCATCCCCTATCTTAGAGGTTACTTTGTTCTTTATTGATATAGTTAGCCATTCTTCAGCGGGTATTTGAATTATAATAAATAAAAAATTAAAATTAAAGTTAAGAAATAAAATTAAGATTGAAACCTTATAAAATATAAAAATAATTTTTATAGAGGGCGCATCAGGCTTAAATTTCTTCCTAAAAAGGGGAGCCATCATTCACACATATGATTTTTTTTCCGTTCAAATTTATATGAAAGGGGTAAAATTTCATAAATTCCACAAACGTTATAGATAAACATTTTTTGTGTTAACCATGTGAGATTATTTTTATTTTAACTTTGCAACTAAAGAGCTCTTTCATAGTGGGATTCAGTATGAGAGAATTCATTTCTCCAAAGTGACGTCTTTTAAATATATTAAAATACATTTATCAATTGAAAATATAATATGCGATTATGCTTCCAATGGGATCACAGCATGTACATTATTAAGTGATTTAAAGCATTTCTGAATATACAAATTTGTCTTTGAAAAAGTTACCACTTTTTTAAACAACTAAATATGTATATAAATATAAATTTTCCTTAAACCTCGTGTTCCTTTCTTTTTCATGGACTGTATTGAATTAGTTCCCTTTATCGGGACAAGTTTGATAGAAGTAAGGAATAGCGAGCTAGATAGGCTACATTCATGCGTCTTTTTGATTCCTTCTGCACGTGAATACCCAAAATTCGCCGATTCTGGCGAAATTTTTCGAAGTTACCTTTACACTACCTCATAAATTTTCTCTCTTACTGGACACCCGTCACTAAATCACTCACCTCCCCCTACATGAGAAGTGGATCGAGACAGCGAAAGTACACACGGATAATTCTTTTAATGCAGTGCTAGCGCCATCTGTTACGAAATATGGAAACTAAAATAATTGAATGGCTTTGCTATTTTGGTATCGCTGTATTAGTCGAACGAATTTTGCTGAAGTTCTTTTGCATCTTATTTACATTTTTAATTATTTTTACTTTTGGTTTCTTCTTTTTTTGCTTTATTTTGTTAATTGTTTTATTATCTTTCTGGTTACTTTAATTAGTCAATCTATTTTTTAATTTTCTGTAATCAATTTTTGCATATTTATTGTTTCTGAATTGAATGTGCATAACAGAGACTTAATCTGCTCATTCTGTAATCAAGTCTTCACTCGCCCTTTCTGTTTGAAAAGGCATTTAAAAAATGTTCATGATCACCAACAGTGTGATGTAAAGGGAGAGATTTTGAAGGAATTCAATATTTCAGTGATATGAATAGATGCATTTAAAAAAAATTTAGTTTATAAATTTTCACTGTAGTAGACTGAAATTTACACATTTACGTATAAATGTTTTCTACTAAAGTTTGCGTGATTTTATATTAATAAATGTAAACCTTCTTTTAATTAACACTATAGAATTTGTTTCATGGAAAGAAAAAGAAAACAAGACAATGTCAAAATATGTTAGATAGCGAGGTTGTTGTCGCGAACGGAGCTAACGAACTTGTAGTTTAACTAGAGTGGCGCTGTAAGCGCATTCCTCTTCTTTGTTTATGTTTGTCAGTAGTAGTGAGTAGTAGAGTCTGTAATTCGAACGCGAAATGTATCAGTTGTCTATTTTCCTTATCCATTAAATCTTTTTTGCATCAAAAAGGACTCTCATTCGGAACGGAAATTAGATTTAACGGGTGCCAGCGAAATGAATCGCTTATACCCAAATTCGCGGAGAGAAAGTATCAATGAGGATAAATATCTGAATACACTCCCCCGCAGGGGGGGAGGATGGAGGAAGAAGCGGCCTAACGAAAACGAGACAAAAGTACGTTACGAGGGCAGGAATGGAGGAGCGCAAGGAAGGGGGGGGCTTAACAGCCCCAAAAACGCGTTCGAGGAGCACCAAAAACGCAGTCGGAATGGAGAAGCTGCGGGATTTTTTTTTTTTTTTTTTTTTTTTTTGCAGCTGGGATGAAAAATGAATGGAGACTGCAAGACAAAACTTGCAGCCGGAACAGTTGTTGAAATTGAAGCAGGAGCCAGCTTATTCACTGATCCCATTTCTGATGTAGGCAAATGCATTTAAATGTTGTTTAATGTAGCAATTAAGTATTATTGTTGTAATTACGGCGGTTTTAAGGGCAGATTCCATTTTGTCGTTTTGTAAGCAAAATTTATTTTAGAGTGAGGATACGTGAACAGGACTCTCATTCTCTTGGTTAAGAGTCTATTTAATCGAATCTTTTAGGTCAAGCTCATCCCGGGCGTTAGAAACGGAAGAATAAGGTAAGTGATACCTTTATTCTTATATTTAGAATTTGTGAAATAGAAAATTAATTTTTTCACATGGCATCCCTGCCGGGATCTGAGCTTGAAAAAGTTTTAGAATTTTGAAAGCAAAGAAGTTTGAACTAGAATTTAATAAAATAAAAAGTTATTTTTTGAATATTGATTATAATTAAATATATATGTTACATTTTATCTGAATATTTGATAATCGAAAGGAAAAAGAAATATTTTAAATGTTGAATTTTTATATTTGAAACTGATACATTGAACTGTGTTAACTTTTTGAACACTAGAAATTATTGAAATGTTTTGAAATTAGTAGAATTATTGAAAATATTAAGTGGATCTGAACTTGTTTTGGAGTATAAGCTGTGATTATTTTAATATAGTAAAAATATGGCCGAAACACAATCACTCGAGTTGTTAAAAACCAAACGAAAATCATTGAGAACAGCTGTTACCAAGATAGTTAATGAATTAGAAGCTGAATTATCGAATTCTGATTTAAATGTTGATAGATTATGTGAACTGGTAGAAATTCTATGCATCAAATTTGAGCCTTTAACTTTCATTGATCAACAATGGAACCCCTTTTTAAGCCCGAAGAATTCGATGGTGAATTTGAAATCGCCGAAAAATATAGAGAAAAAGTGTTACTTTGGCAAGTTTCGTGCGAAAAAGAAGATTAATGAATTTTCAAAACCCCGTGTTACATCGCCCTCCTTACAGACTACATTATCACAATCACAAGATGAACATTTTCGGAGCTCTGATAACATTCGCATTAAAGTCCCAAAATATCATATTACACGATTCTATGGAGATGACGCTTCTAAATGGTTAACTTTTTGGAATAGCTTCGAAACAGCCGTACATAATAATGAATCTTTAAATAAAGTCGATAAGTTTAATTATTTGAAGGCGCATTTGGGAGGATCTGCTTTAAACACTGTTGAAAGTTTTCCAATTTTGGCAAAGGCCTGTAATGAAGCCGTAGAACTATTAAAAAACAGATTTGCTAATCCGGAAATATTAATTCAAGCGCATATGAACAAAATTTTATCATCACAGCCTTTAAAAAAATTCTAATGACCTTCGTTCTTTTCGGAAATTTGTTTTGATAACTGTAATGTTCAATTAAGAAGTTTAAATTCATTAGGCGTACCTTCCGCGAATTATGGAAAAATTTTGTGCCCCATGTTGTTAAAACTTATTCCATCTGACTTGGTATTAGATTATAATAAATTACAACAAAAGGATTCTGGCTCAGATATTCAGAAGTTGCTCTCATTTCCTACGCAATCCTTGACGGCGCGAGAGCAGACTTATACAACAAATAAATCATCTTTTGAATTATGCAGTAGTAGACAGGAAACGAAATCAAATTTTTCTCGAGAACCCAGATCATATAAACAACAAAACCAAAAAAGTTTTCATACTGCAAGCGAACTACTAACGGCGCCTGTTACAGAAAATAAAGACAAAATAAAACTGTTCGGTATATTTTGCAACTATTCGGTATATTTCCATGACTCATAATTCGAATAAATGCGAATACATTATTAATATGTCTTTAGAAGAAAGGAAGAATATTTTATTACGAAAAGGAGCTTGTTTCAACTGTTTAAAAATCGCAAAGCATTTATCCCGTAATCGCCCAATAAATAAAACAAAATGTGAAATTTGTTCGGGTTTACATCATAAATTTTTTTATTTTAGGCAACTGAAAAGAGAAATAGGGTCAACGTCTACCGATCTAGCTAACCGAAACACCGGGGAAGGTTTTTACAAACATTAGCTGTCTTTATAGAAAATGGAAGTTCCAAACAACTGGTGAGAGCGATATTAGACACTGGTAGCCAAAAAAGTTACATTTCAGAATATGCTGCAAAATTTATAGGTTTAAAAAGTATTGGGAAAGAAACAATAACTCATGGACTTTTTGGAGGACACAAAATGACCGAAGTTCATAATAAGTATTTAATTAACTTGCGCAGTTATGACGGAAAATATTGTTTCATAATGGAAGTTTTAATGATCAGAAAAATATTTCCTTAGAAATCTCTAGAATTAATGACTCTCGCGTTTTACAGAAATTGGCAACAAATAATATATTTATTAGTGATTCACCCGCAAATAACAAGCTCTGCCTTTTCGAGAAATATTCTGATGAAATACTTGGATCTGACATAGTTGGAAAATTATTTACGGGTGAGGTAAAACAACTTTCTGAGGGGCTTACAGGTGTGAATACTCTATTAGGATGGACAGTTATGGGGAAGTTAAGCTGTGAATCTAAATTTGAATTAGAGAATTCACTTCTTGTTCATTCTCTTTTTACTAACAGAGAAAAAATATCAGATGTTTGGGAATTGAATTCTTTAGGAATAAAAGATCCCAGTGAAAATAAATCGAAATTAGAATTACAAGATCTTGCTTTGAAACATTTTGAGAATACGATATTACGAGATGATGAAGGTAGATACATCGTTAGTATTCCGTGGATAGAAGGGAATGAAAAACTTGAGGATCACTACAGCTTAGCTAAGGGAAGATTGGAGAAAACTGTAAAAACTTTAAAATTTACAGGCAGAATATTTGATTATGAACAAGTATTTGTAGACTGGGAAAAGAAAGGCATTATTGAAAAGATTGCACAAGATGAACCAAAAAATGGTAAGAAATTTTATTATTTGCCACACAGACCTGTATTCAAGAAAAATTCCACGACTAAAATTCGTCCTGTGTTTGATGGGTCAGCTCATCATGGAAAATCTTGTTCGTTGAATGATTGCGTAGAAAAGGGGGCCAATTTGATAGAAACGATACCAGCAATTTTAAATCGTTTTCGCTTAGGAAAAATCGGAGTCCTATCTGACATTCGAAAAGCCTTCCTTCAGATATCTTTGCACGAAAATGACATGAACTTTTTGCGTTTCTTGTGGTGGGAAGGTGGTAATTCGGAGAAAGCTGTTATCTACAGGAATCGTCGAGTGGCTTTTGAAGTTTCTTGCAGTCCCTTTTTATTAGCGGCAGTATTAAACCATCATTTTAAGCAGGCTCCTGAACATTTGGAAAAGGCTGCTGAAAAATTGATAGATTCGATGTTCGTTGACAATTGTGTGGCGAGTGTCGATTCCTCCGAAGAGCTTGAGTCTTTTCAAAGAGATTCCACAGAATTGTTAGCATTGGGTAAATTCGACTTACGTGGTTGTCGACATAGTGATATAGAATCAAATTTCGACTTTCAAGATAATCAACAGAAATACGACCCACAAGAAATACAAGTTCTTGGACTTCTGTGGAATGTGAAAGAAGATACACTTTCCATCTCTTACAGAGAAACAGAATCGAAAGAAGTCACAAAGAGAAGAATCCTTTATTTAGCTCATCAAATTTTGACCCAATTGGATTCACATGTCCTTTAACCCTCATCCCCAAATTACTTATAGAAGAGTGTTGGAAGATAGAAACTTCATGGAACTACGCAATTGCATTTTTTGCATTTTATTTAGATTCTCAGTGGCTTTATTTACATCAAAGTTTAATTATTTTCTGAAACTTTTATTTTTTATCAACCCCTAAATGTACCCCAAAGATTAGAGGATGATATTTTAAACCGCCTTTTTAACAATGGTACCAATCCGGTGACATATCCTAACAAACAACAACAAAAAAAAAATCATTCGAATCGGTTGAGATATGCCGAAGTAATCGCAGAACAAACATAAAAAAACAAAAACAAAAAAATTGATCAAATTGATAACCTCTTTCTTTTTTGAAGTCGATTAAAAATACATGAAAAAGTCTCGTTTAAAAAGAAACATCCTGTAGAAGCTATTTAAATATTTCTTGAGAAAAACTGAATATTTTTTAATTATTCTACTCACCTTACTTTTATAACTAACACACGTTTAAAAAAGGCCCAGTAAAAATAGTAAATGTATTATAACGCACTCTACTTTACTAGCAACCAATCTCTGCAATGCAATTATTCTATAATAAAACAATAGAAATGCCTTTTTTCATTTTATAATCACGGTTAAAAGCGTGTGAAAGCTTATCAGGACTGATTTTTCAAGCCCACCCACCTTTTCATACATATTTCGACAAATTAAGACACACGGTAAAAAATTGTATTACAGCACTTAGTATGTTTGTCAATTTATTTTAATTATATTATCAATATATATATATGTTATGAAAAAATTCAATATATTAATTTTTCATAAGATTTAAATGAATCTTGGTTTATTTTTTTCATAAACTAGTTAATTTTAAAGCCTAAGTTTGCCGCCCCGGGCAGGGGCCCGGCTTGCCCACCCCTAGCGTCGGCCCTGATATAAAGCTTTAAATACATAAATAATATCAGCAGAAAAATGTTACAGATAACATTTTTTTTTACAAAAATAAAGACTATCCGAGAGGACATGAAAAACTTAATGGAAATAATCAATAGTTTATTTAAAAAAATCTGGTCATATGCATAGGACTATTTATTTCTATGCAGTGACGGCCCATGGAAGTGTGTAGGGGTGGGGTGCCTGGACTGCCTTACTTTTTGTGGCTTTTAAGTGTTTTTTCTACAAAAGAAATTTACAACCAAAATAAAGTAGAAAGTTTGAGCTCCCCCACTTTTTCTACTCATGAGCCGCCCCTGTACATGTACTGTTTAATGAAAAAAGATAGACTTCGAGAGCTAATTCCTTCCTTAAATTCTCGTAGCATCCTAATTGTATTCTCCGTTGCAGCCACTTTCTCTGCCAAATTTTTCTTTCTTTTGCTTTCCTCATTTCAATGTCACAAATAGCAGCAAATCCAAGCGTAAGAATCACTTGATCGTCAGACGCCATATCTGTTCTTGACTGTCAATAAAAGCTTAAAGCCCATAAGGACAGGAAGAATCCTAATGTTAAAAATAACCTAAATCACCAGGGGCGCTGACATCGTGAGGGAAAGGGAAAATCTCCCTCATTATCAAAAGGGGAAAATTTTGAAAATTGTTTTCCAGTTCAGCATAGTGAGTGTGTCCGTGTCATATTATTTTTTGAAAAGCAAATTTCCTTTGTATCTAGCTGTAAGTAATTTTTCATTATTTAACGATTATTAAAGAACATCAACATTGATTTAAAAACTTTTATTTTCTTCTGCAAATCGAAAGCAATTTAATATGTATTTCAACAGGAACTAATTGAAAATATTAATGAATAATTTAAATAAAAAAAAGCCCGCGTATTTTCTTCGAACTTATGAATGAATTCAGATTGATTGATTTTCTTCTGCAAATCGAAAGTAATTTAATATGTATTTCAACAGGAACTATTTGAAAATATTAATGAATAATATGAATAAAAAAAACCGCGTATTTTCTTTGAACTTATGGATGAATTCAGATTGATTGGTTTTCTTCTCCAAATCGAAGGCAATTTAATATGTATTTCAACAGGAACTAATTGAATTTAGTGTCAAACATGTGTAGTAATCTGCTATCAAGGAGATACAATGCACAATAATAATAATTTTGTATTTCAGGTCAGTAGTATGTCCGTTTTTTATTATTTAAATAGGAAATTTTTTTTGGTTAGCGGTAAGTATTTTGTTTTTCATTATTTAACGATTATTATTTTACATCAACATTGTTTAAAAAATTAATTCCTTATTGCTTTTTGCAGAATAATGAATCATTATTTTTTTTCTTTTGTAAAATAAAAACCACGTTTTGTTTAGGGGTATGGATGAATTCAGATAGATTTTAGTTTCAAACATGCAGTAATTTTTAATCAAGAAAATTTAATCCGTTCTAATAATAATTCTATTTTATCTTTTTTTCAGTATCAAAAGATAGTTAAAGGAATTCTTTATGGGTATCGAGAATACTTATTTTTAATACATGAATTTGTGTGTTTTTATTATCAATTGTTCTTTATTTTTTAAAAAATATATATTACTTGTAAAATTTAGTAATGGATAGCTTTAAATGTATTGAATGTGATAAGACCCTATCTACAGTTTCGGACTTATATCGACATGCGAAATTGATTCATAATAAGATAAATACAATTAAACAGGTAAGATGTATTATTTGCAGTGCAGAACTCATTTCTAAAAAGGCCTTGGAGGATCACATTGATTTGGTACATAATATTACAATAGAAAAGGATATTCGTACATTTGACACTTTTAAAGATTTTAAGTTATGGAAAGAAAGCATTGAGAAGCAAACTAGTGTTCCTTGTATGTGAAGAATACTGGAAGTAAATCAGGGAAAACTGGTGGAAAAATAACCTACTTTTACTGTCATCGCAATGGTTTTTATAATGCAAGGGGTGATAAGAAGAGAAATATGAAAATAGCTGGTAGCATCAAGATTAATGGAAACTGCCCTTCAAAGATGAAACTATATGAAGACATTGAAAGCAAATTGACTGTGGAATTCACAAAAACCCATGTAAGACAAGGGATAGATTTGGGACGGATGAAAATAACTAGAGAAGAAAAAGAAGGTATAGCGAAAAAACTAGAAAATAAAATCCCTGTCGAAACTATCTTGGATGATATTAGAAATTCAATCAATCAGAAACTAGAAAGAATTCATTTAATAACGCAGCAAGTTATAAAAAATATTAGAGAGGAATACAATATAAGCTCTGATGGTATTTTGGATTCACATGATGTGGTAAGTGTAAACAAGTGGGTTGAAGGCCTGAAAAACAGAAGATTCTCCTATTGTTCTCTTCAAGGACCAGAACATTTTTGAGGAAAATTTGTACCTTGGTATGAAAGCAGACGATTTTCCACTTGTAACTATGAATGCTTCCCAAAAAGATATGTTAAAATTTTATGGAAAAGTTACTATAAGCTTCGATTTTACTCATGGAATGAATGCATATGGGTTTGATTTAGCGACACTATTAGTTTTGGATGATAAGAGAGGGATTTCCAGCAGCATTCATTTTAAGCAATCGACAAGATTCTACAGTGTTTACACTGGCATTTGCAGCTATTAAGGAACATACTTGTATTTCTCCAAGAGTTTTGATGGCAGATGATTCTAAATTTTTTTTAATGCATGGAAGACATTTTTTGGCATTCCTGAGAAAATTCAATTGTGCCCATGGCATGTAGATAGAAGTTGGAGACGTAGTATTCCCAGGTTGATAACGAAGAAAGAAATCCAAGTTGAAGCTTACAAGAAGGTCCGAATTCTTTTAGTGGAAACAGATGAAGCAGCCTTCGATATAATGTTAAAAGGAGCACTGAAGATGTTTGATGAAAAGGAGGAAATGAAAGAATTTAAAAGATATTTTGAATAAACCTACAGTAAGCGAAGTGAAGTATGGGCATATTGTCACAGGAAGTGGTATGGAATAAATACCAACATGCATATTGAAAGTATGCATAGGACAATGAAGCACGTGTATCTTTAAGGGAAAAAAGTCAAGTGACTAGATAAGGCATTGTTTATTCTAATGAAATTCGTAAGAGACAGAGTATTTGATCGACTTATTTCTTTGGAGAAAGATAAGGTTTCTTCAAAAATATCTCAGCTGAGGAAAATACACAAAGTTGGCCAAAGTTTAACCAGCATTCAAAATAATGAAGATGAATGGTCAGTTAGCTCCACAAGAGGTAAGGACATATATATTGTTAGAAGAAATGTTACGTGCTGCAAAGAATGCACTTTGATGTGTAGGGAATGTTACGACTGTTTGCATCAGTGGCGTAACGTACACCCCCGCAACCCCCGCATCACTGGGGGCCCATTGCTCTAGAGGGCCCACAGCCTGACTATCGCTAAGTACCTACCCTTTGTAAAATCCAACTTGGGGGCCCAAAACCTGACTTTGCAGGGGGGGCCCAAGTGTTTTCCGTTACGCCACTGGTTTGCATAATTTTAAATGTATATTCATTAATAATGCAGTTCAGTGGAATATGTGAAAACATATTCATTTTATTTGAAGCAAAAATTTGAATAAAATCAATAGTACTATACAAAGTGCATCAACGAGTCTGGTTTTTATAGCAAAATCTGTATAAAAATGAATTTTTGGTTTTAACATTATTAAGTTTAGACATAAAATGACTGGAAATTAAAAGAGGTGTTAATCTAATAATTTTAAATTTTCAGGTATCCATGTGCAATACATGAAATTTTCTACTGTAGGTGTTTTTAGATCATAATGCAATATTTTAGTGCAATGCTGATTAACTAGAAGGCGTTTAATAATTCCTAATGATTTAAGCGTATGTGCAATACATGTGTATGTTCCTTTTTAGTATAGGCAGTTTTAGGTCATTCCAATATAGAGTTCCTGATTCACAAGAAGGCATTTAAAAAATTTTAAGTCTATATATTTAAATTCCTGACCAGTATGTAATGTGCAATATATATGTTCATTTTTAATGTAGGTTTTAGATCCACATGTTGTGAAAAAACCAGATTAACAATGTATTTATAATAGTTGATTTAAATAAATAAGAAAAGAATACATTTGAAATTTTGCAAATGGGTAACTGTAAAAAATAACCTGGTTATGTGCATAAATTTAAAGTCTCAATAGTAATAATATTGAAACAACTTAAAGTAAAGATTTCTTAACTGAATAAACTCGTATCTTATTTGCTATCATTCTCCATTAAAATAGTTGTCATAATAAAGTCCAGTCATGTTTAATTCTAAACATTGCAAGTGATTTACAAACAAAAACTTATATATATTTTTCCAGAAGTTGATTTTGTTCTCTATCGTAAAGATACCCATTTGTAGAGGTCCAACTGTATTCACTTCTCCGTGGCTGCTACCTTGACGTGGTAAAGAAGCTTAAGTATCATTTGAAATTTCAAATGGTATAACTAAAAGCAGTCTAAAACTATATTATTCATAATAAAATTTCAGTTTATGAAAACTAATTTAAATACACATTCTGTATTTTAATGTATTGCTCTTTATTTCTAGAAAGAAAATATTCTTTTTAAAACTTGGATACACTTATAGTTCCAATATTTTATGTATGGTCTTCTAAAAAAGGAACTTTAAATAAAATTTCGATAGTTATTCTAAGTTCTTTTTTGGTCTCAAACTACTTGATAAGTATTAAATAAGTCTGAGTTTAGCATCTTTCTGAATTATGTAAATATGTAAATTATATGAGGCCTACCACAAAATGTAAACATAGCTCTGTAATGACAGAAGTAGAGTAAGTTATTTCCTAAAAAGAGAGTTCAATTAATGTTGTGGTTTACACTTACTTCTAAATCTTATAAAAGCAAGAACTGGTTCAAAAGAATACATGGAAATAAAAATAATTTTGAATAAAACTACAGTTAACAAAAGATCTTCAAACTTAGTTCATACACAAAATTTTTACATCAACCATTGTTTGTTTGATTGTTAATTTTTTAACATTATTTGACTTGTGTGTTGTGATATTAAAGAAAAAAAATTAATCTAATTTATTAAAGAGAAATCATTTCAGACGAAAAAAAATTACTGTTACATTATCATTTATAATATTTTTTTGGTGACAATCACTTATAATTTGCAATTTTTAGGGTAATAAAAATAGAATCAAACTTAATCTTAATATATTTTTCTCTTTTCAGGAGAAAACATTAGTTAATCTTCTGTAATAATTTATTTTACATTAACCTTACATTTATCTGTCTTCATAAAGGGTCATTAATTCTCTCGTGTGTTTCTGATTAAAACAGTAATAGCACAGATTAAGGCAGTCTTAATTGTGTCTGTTATTTAATAAATTGTATCTTTTTATAGAAACATGTATTTTTCATCAAACCTAATTATGTTAAATGTGCAAACATTTGATCTTCAAAGTGAATTTCTGTTATGCCAAAATCTTGATTCTAGTTATAGTTAAATTTGGATAAAAAATTATCTTTACCTTCATGTGCTGTAATTGATAATATTTTACTTTTTGTGTACATGTGTGTTGCTCTTTTATTTTGGTTTCCACCATTTCATATTTACACCTTGGAAGTTCAGAAACCTGCCTTACATTTTCAAGAATATAGGGAATATTTAAATAAAGGAGTGAAAAATACTGCAAGGTAATGCATTTGACACATATACGTATATTAAAAAATAAGTAATACTACTCAAATGTATGTAAATATCTGGTTTAGAACTTTGAAATGAGAAAATGTATACTATTTTCAAGATGAGTGTCAAAATTTATAAAAGGTATGTTTGGAAAACTAGTGATAGAAGCCGAAAACTGTTATCTTGCACAACTTTATACCAAATTGAAAGGTTTGTAATTGAAAGGTTTCTTCATTATCAACCTGGAAATACTACGTCTCCAACTTCTATGTACATGCCATGGGCACAATAGTCTTTTCTCAAGAATGCCAAAAACTGTCTTCCATGCAATAAAAAAAGATTCAGAATCATCTGTCATCAAAACTCTTGAAGAAATATAAGTATATTCCTTAATAGATGCAAATGCAAGTGTTAACGCTGCAGAATCTTGTCGATTGCTTAAACAGAATGTTGCTGGAAATCCTTCCCTATTATCATCCAAAAGTAATAATGTCGCTAAATCAAACCGAGATGCATTCATTCCAAGCGTGAAATCCAAGCATATAGTATCATTTCCATAAAATTTTAACCTATCGTTTTGCGAAGCATTCATAATTACAAGTAGAAAATTTTCTGCTTTCATACCAGGGAATAAGCTGTCGTCAAAAATGTTCTGGTCCTTGAAGAGAACTACAGGAGAATCTTCTGTTTTTCAGGCCTTCAACCTACTTGTTTACACTTACCACATGATTTGAATCCAAAATACCATCAGAGCTTATATTGGATTCCCCTTTAATATTTTTTATATCTTGCTGCGTTATTAAATGAATTCTTTCTAGTTTCTGATTCATAGAATTTCTAATATCATCTAAGATAGCTTCGACTGGGATTTTATTTTCTAGTTTTTTCTCTGCATGTCATCGTTTTTTTCTCTAGTAGTTTTCATCTGTCCCATATCTACCCCATGTCCTACATGGGTTTTCGTGAATTTGTGACGGCTCACGCGTCTTTTCTTTAACATGTCCTTTGGGTTCTTTGGGCCAGAATTAATGGCAACACTTTTCCAACCAAATACAAGAAGTGAAGTGTGAATGAAAGATGCAAATAAACAAACGTTTAAATATCGGAACTTAGAGTAAGCGGAATGGCAATGTAAGGTAATGTTTGACAATTGATGTTAGTTTGTGGCAGTTGATGATTATTATAGTTCGTGGTTTAAGTCTGAATGAATTTTGCGTGACGTGAATACAAGGTATTAGTGATCAAATATACAAAAGCCAAGTTGCACACCAGTGCATACAAAGACAAGATTAAGCATAGAACAAGATTGATCATTTCTCCAAGCTGTAATAAGGTAGGATCGATTATTTAATATTAGAATCGAGGATTAGGCAGTTCGCTTATTGATAGTGGTCTGAATTAGATTAAGTCTTATTATATATATATTGTGTTGCGTATTTTGCCATCATAGATTCTCTCATATTAGTTATTATAATTTAATTTGCTAAGGGTTTAAGTTGAATATCTTAATAATATTATGATAATGTTTGATCCTAGTTTTTTCGTTAATCCTACGCCTCTAACTCACGCTGATACTTCGAGAGATGTTCTTCCAAGGGGAGGAACATCACAAATTCCACAGTCACTTTGCTTTCAATGTCTTCATATACGCTCATGTTCATAAATTAAGAATAATTCAGAATCATGCAGAAATTGAACTTTAAAATAAAAATTTCACCAGTAGAATTATCACACAAATCTTGAAGAAGAATATGCAAATTACAGGAAACCACCAGATGGCGCGGATAGTACGTCACAATGACGAGAGTGTAAGAGAGAGGTATATAAGGAATGGTGACAAGGAAATAAAATTAATTACAAGCGCTTTAAAAGACTTTCAGTGCAATACCCCATAGTTATGGCCCAAAGGAAGCATTTGGATGATTTTTACGTGGTAGAATTATTGGGCGACTGGAATGTGGACGTAGCCAGCTGGAAGTATCCGAGGAACTTGGAATCGCCCAGAGTGTCATCTCCAGGCTTTGTCAACGATTCCAAGATGATGGTAATGGGAGTAGATGTTACAGCACAGGTCACCTCCGAGTTACAACGCTGAATGAGGACCGGTATTTGGCAGTTGCTGCCAAAAGAAACAGACGGAGCACAGCATCAGACCTGTCTCGTCAGCTCTCTTCAGCTACCGGTATGACAGTTTCAAGGCAGACCGTGTACAGACGCTTAGGGCACATTGGTCTATATTCTCGTAGGCCTGTCAGATGTGTTCCACTTACCGCAACTCACTGCCACCTGCGATTTACCTGGAGTAGAGAGCATGCATTGTGGACACCACAACAGTGGTCTTGTGTGATGTTTTCTCTCTCCGACGAGTCCAGGTTTAGTTTGCAGTCTGATTCTCACAAGACTTTAATATGGAGAGCGCCAGGTACCCGGTACCACCAAGAGAACAGCATTGAATGACACCGGTACGGTGGTGCAGGATGGCTCGTTTGGGGAGGAATTATTCTTGGTTCCAGAACTGACCTGCATGTTCAGAGTGTAACAATGACAGGCCACATCTATCGGGATGTCATTCTGGAACAACATGAACGTTTGTTTCGGGGCGCCATGGGTGCTGAATTTCTGTTTATGGATGACAACACCCTTCCTCACCATGTAAACATTGTAGACAAATGCCTTCAATCGGAGGATATTACCCGTATGAATTGGCCAGCATACTCACCAGAACTTGAATCCAATAGAGCACGTGCGGGATATTCTTGGCCGACGAATTGCAGCCCGTCAACCCCCTCCCACCTGTCTACCGGAACGTCGGAGGACATTGCTTGATGAGTGGTGTAATATTCCCCAAGATCAGATTGATAATTTGATACTCAGCATGTGTAGGCGTTGTAAGGCCTATATTGCATCGTCCGGGAGACATACTCCGTATTAACCATCATACTAACCATGTTATACTGTTTTTCGTAAATAGATTCTTTTTTTGAAATTTCCTCCAGGTAGTAAAAGTCGCAATTTTTATTAATTAGTCAAACATATAGCACCTTTTTTGCTCTTTTCCTTTTGTTTAATAAATAGAATTTACAAATAAGTCAAATTTGTTTTACTTCTGTCTCTTTATTTGCCTGAACATCATTATACTTTATTTATGGACATGAGTGTACTTTCATCTTTGAAGGGCAGTTTCCATTAATCTTGTTGCTACCAGCTATTTTCATATTTCTCTTCTTATCCCCCTTGCATTATAAAAACCATTGCAATGGCAGTAAAAGTAAATTATTTTTCCACCAGTTTTCCTTCATATACATCCAGTATTCTTCACATACAAGGAACTAGTTTGGTTCTCAATGCTTTCTTTCCATAACTTGAAATCTTTAAATTGTCAAACTTACGAATATCCTTTTCTATTGTAATATTATGTACCAAATCAATGTGATCCTCCAAGGCCTTTTTAGAAATGAGTTCTGCACTGCAAATATTACATCTTACCTGTTTAATTGTATTTGCCTTATTATGAATCAATTTCGCATGTCGATATAAGTCCGAAACTGTAGATAAGGTCTTATCACATTCAACACATTTAAAGTTATCCATAACTAAATTTTACAAGTAATATATATTTAAAAAAATAAATAACAATTGATAATAAAAACACACAAATTTATGTAATAAAAATAAGTATTTATTCACGATACCCACAAAGAATTCTTTCAACTATCCATTAATACTGAAAAAATATAAAATAAAATTATTATTATTAGAATGGATTAAATGTTCTTGATTAAAAATTACTGCATGTTTGAAACTAAAATCTATTAGTTCCTATTAAATTAAACATATTTTAAATTGCATTTTCGATGAGCAAATGAGCAATGTATCTGAATTCATCATACCCCTAAAGAAAACGTGGTTTTTATTTTACAAAAAAAAAAAAAAAAAAAAGTTCATTATTCTGCAAAGAGCAATATGGAATTATTTTTTAAATAATGTTGATGTAAAATACTAATCGTTAAATAATGAAAAACAAAATACTTACCGCTAACCAAAAAAAATTTCCTATTTAAATAATAAAAAACGGACATACTACTGACCTGAAATACAAAATTATTATTATTGTGCATTGTATCTCCTTGATAGCAGATTACTACACATGTTTGACACTAAATTCAATTAGTTCCTGTTGAAATACATATTAAATTGCCTTCGATTTGGAGAAGAAAACCAATCAATCTGAATTCATCCATAAGTTCAAAGAAAATACGCGGTTTTTTTTATTCATATTATTCATTAATATTTTCAAATAGTACCTGTTGAAATACATATTAAATTACTTTCGATTTGCAGAAGAAAATCAATCAATCTGAATTCATTCATAAGTTCGAAGAAAATACGCGGGCTTTTTTTTATTTAAATTATTCATTAATATTTTCAATTAGTTCCTGTTGAAATACATATTAAATTGCTTTCGATTTGCAGAAGAAAATAAAAGTTTTTAAATCAATGTTGATGTTCATTAATAATCGTTAAATAATGAAAAATTACTTACAGCTAGATACAAAGGAAATTTGCTTTTCAAAAATTAATATGACACGGACACACTCACTATGCTGAACTGGAAAACAATTTTAAAAATTTTTCCCTTTTGGTAATAAGGAAAATTTTCCCTTTCCCTGACGATGTCAGCGCCTCTGGTGACTTAGGTTATTTTTAACATTAGGAGTTTCCTCGCCCTATGGGCTTTAGTGTGCATGTTACAAAAAATTAAGATTATTTTGCTCAGTTATATTTGAATAGCCGTGATCCCATTGCAGTAGATTTTTAGAATATTTCGGTAAAATCTGGCGTATAATGCGCACCCATACTTTAAAACTATTTTTTTTAATATTTAGGTAAATTTGCTGTAAAACGAACATCCCCTTTCTTTCGAAGGAACCTGAAATGAATGTGTACATTGCTCTTTTGTTTTAAAGTGAATTATTCCAGGTATTATCCAAGACTTTTAAAAAAAAATAGTATACTTCTAAAAAACGCCTTTTAAGTTCATTAGGTATGTTATTTCCTTTGAATAAACAGTATTCCGATCTACGAAGAAGTCTAATTGAAGTGATAATTTCTATTGGCGCGAAAGCATGGAAGTGAATGAGTTCTTGTTCCACATAAATTCATGGGATTAAACTCCTTATTTTTTCATTTACAAGCTATTATAGGCCCATCAGAATCAAAAATGTTGAATTGTCTGCCATCCCAATGAATTTGCTGTTAATTTTGAATTTTCTGAAACTTAATTCCAAGAATCTAGTTGGACGAATAAAATATGAAGGTAGAAGTGTTCTTGCGTGGGTGTGTAAATCGGCCACAAAATTAGGTAATTTGGTATTTTTTGTTGATATTGTGAATCATGAGCTCGATTTAAATATTTAAAGATAAATTTTTAATTATCCGTCCAAAATTTGGATATTGGAAACTTCATTCGACTTCATATTGGAAACAACTTCATTTTTTAACAGCATAATGACACCAAGCGCACTGCTCTCATTATACACCAAATAATGAAAACACCTCCTCAATCACTTTATTTAGCCCAGTAGAACACATATTTGGTGAGATTCTGATGTAAGATAAAAGAAAACACGACATATAAACGCATAATGTGAAGTAAAAACAATAATCACAGAAGAATCGTGGAAAATCGATGCAGAAATTACAAAAAACTGATTATATCTAATCCAAGACGCTTAAAAGTTGTTGTGGACACTAAAAGATATCGTAATAAGTACTAAATTAAGAAAGAAATACAATATTTAAAGCTAAGTTGAGATTTTTGTTAATTGTACGAAGAATTTTGTAGCGTAATTTTTTAGTAGCTTTTTGATTGGTAATTTTTAAAAAAATAGTTATTGTATTTTTAAAAAAATAATTATGTCATTCCATTAAGAACAAGTTGCAGATATCATAAAAAATTACAATATATTAATTTTTATTCGTCGAAAACATTGAGTTTTACAAGAAATTGCAATGTACGAACACTTTTCTGGCCCACTTTATATGTTTCATTCGATTTGATTTGATTTGATAAAGAATGTTTGTTCAGTTGCCGAACAAGAGTTATTAGTTTTATTTGATAGAATATCAGTGATTTATTAGCTCGTATTACTTTTTTAAGTAATTATGGAAAATAACAAGAGTTAAAGTTATTCCCGCTTTGTGTGTGTGTGTGTGTTGCTCCATATCCCACAAAACCTGAACTAAACTGAAAGTTATTCCCGTAAACGTCAGTTCGAAGCAAATAGGTTCCATTATTTAATTTTCCAAGGTTAAAGTTTAGTTTCGGGGAGAGGGGAGGGGGCACTTGGCGCAGTCTTTTTTTGGTGACTAAAAGTTGTCGATGACTTTTAGAAAAAAAATCGCCAAATCAAAAATGCCCCCCCTTATTCTACACTTGAGCCGGTTTCAATTTCCGAGAACGAAAAAATTAGTACCCATTTAAATATTCCAACTGTGAGTGAATAAAAAAAAAGCAATTATTTCTTCAGAATCTACAGATGTCCCAGGAAACAATGAAAAAAAAATTATTATTAACTTAGGATTTTTAAGCAATATGATTTCGTTATGTTGTCCAGTGCGTTTTGAAAGAAAAGTTAGTGTTGTGCAAGACTCTTATGATTCTCTCGGTTAGACATGAAAATAACTTTAAAATTTAAGAGATGATGATGATGCTGGGCGTCACTGGGAAACGGAACGCGAAGCGTTCCTCCATCCCATATCTAGATAGTGTATGTGGCCTGATGTGGGTGGGCCTGCCTGGGAGTGAGTGTCCTGATTGGTTGGTCGAACGTGGCAAGAAGGCGTGGCTACAGAATCTGAGTTTTTCTTGCATACGGTTTCGGCGGTAAAGTCCTGAATAGTCTGAATGGCACTGTTGTGATTGGTCAGTGGCACTGTGAAAGTAGGCTCTCTATTGGTTGCACTGATGCGTTGGTACAAATCAAAGGGGAGGTCTAGAAATCTGCCCTGTGTGGGGGTTGCAATTAAGTAAAAAAGTTAAGAAATTAAAAGAAATTATATTAAACAAAATGCATTTGGAAAATAAAACAAAGAGAAAATTTAGCAATGAAAGTCGTCACTCTCCACTCGGTGAGTGACTAAATTAATTGTTAGGGGGGATTATACGAATCTAGGAGTATTCTCCTAGGTCTTTTAAGATCAGGCATTGGGATGTAATTATTAAGCATTTTAACATTTTCATTATTGGAATTAGGTAAACTATTAAAAAAGGAGATTGCCAGTTTTTGAATGTAGGCTTTGAAAGGAATTATTTTAATATCTTCGTAAATTTTACTATTTCTGGCATATCTATTAGCTTTAACTATATTTCTTATAAATGAGTTCTGAGCAACTTCGAGTATTTTAATATTAGAATTTGCGGCATAGCCCCACACAGGTGATCCATAAGTCAAAATTGGACGTAGAACGGCAGTGTAGAGAAGCAACTTATTGTATAGATTTAATTCAGAATTCCGGCCAATTAAGGGGAAGATAGCTCTTTGAGCTCTCCGGAATTTATCTCGCGTTTGTATTATATGTTGTTTCCAAGTGAGTTTTTTATCTAGAGTCAATCCTAAGTATTTTGTGCTCTGAGACCATTGGAGTTGTGTGGAGTATAGGGTAGGAGGTGTTGGTTGTGTTTTCCTGTTTGTAAAGAGAACCGCTATTGTTTTGTCAACATTAATTTTGATTTTCCAGGTGTCGAAAAAGGTTTCTAGAAGTTTAAGGTGGTTATTGAGTGCAATTGTGATTGTGTTATGATTTTTATAAGTTGCAAGGGTGACAGTGTCATCAGCATAGATGTTAGTGGAGGTTTGAGGGTGAGTAGGAATGTCATTAATATAAATATTGAATAGTAAGGGCCCAAGTAAGCTCCCTTGAGGGACTCCATATTTAATACTAAGAGAACTAGAAAGGGTGTCATTAACGCGGACTTGGAAGGTCCTGTTAACGAGATAGGAATTTATCAGATGAATTAGAGCAGGAAGGAAATTGTTAGTAATTAATTTATAAATGAGTCCACTTACCCAGACCCTGTCAAAAGCCTTTTGGATGTCGAGAAAGACAGCTCCAGTGGATCTGCCTCTCTGAAATCCAGCAGTGATTTTTTCAGTAAGTCCGAGCAGTGGATGATAAGTGGAAAGGTTCCTGGTGAAGCCGTATTGATTGGGATTAATAAAGTTATTTTCATTAGTATAGGATTTGAGTCTATTTAAAATTACATATTCCGTAATTTTGCTTAAAATACTTAGAAGGGAAATTGGGCGATAGCTGTCTGGAAAATGTGCATTTTTGTTAGGTTTTTTGATGGGAAAAACAATTGCATTTTTCCAGTTGTTTGGAAAATGCCTAAGGAATAGAATTTTGTTAATTAGATAGGTAAGAATCATAATAATTTTAATTGGAAAGTTTTTGACCATTTTATTAGTAATAAGATCAGAACCTGGGGCTTTGTTATTTTTAAGAGATTTAATGTAAGTTAGTATTTCATCAGGTTCAGTAGGCGAGATAGGAATTAAAGGATGATTATCAAAGAAGTTATTTAGGGTGTTAGTAATTTCCTGATCAATAGGATGACGGCCATCACCAGGTCTCTTATTTTCCGAGAAGTTATTTTGGAGAGTAGAAGCGAGAATATTAGCTTTCTGATCATCGCTGTTAGCAACGCCGGAAGAACTAGTAAGGGAAGGAATATTAGATCGTTTTTTACGGAAGAACCTTTGACACTGCCACAGGCTATTGTCGCGTGTATTGAGTGATTCTAGTTTATTGTTCCAGTTTTCTTGTGAAATCTTTTAAGTTCTTTTTTTAAGTTTTTCTTGTAATCTATAGTAATTTTGTTTGTCTATCGGATTTAGTGTATTATTGTATTTCTTTTTGGCTCTGTTTTTGTCTCGAATAAGATTATGAATGTAGTTTGGAGTGTAGGCGTGTTTCTTGTTTGCGATTGGTTTAGAGGCAAATTGGTGGGCGGAGCGAACGGCGGCGGTGAAAAATTCAATTTTATCTTCGAGCACAGTGGGATTTTTAATGCCTTGATAGTCAAGAATTTTAACGTTGTTTTTTAAGTTATTTTTGAAAGCGGACCAACAGGTGGTAACTGCTCTAGAGTTGTCATGATGGATTGGGGGGAGAAGAGAGAAATTTAGAATAACAGGGTTATGATCGGAGGAAAGTTCGGCTATTGAATTAATGTTAAATGGGAAGTTAAAATTGTTGATTAACGCGAAATCAATAATATTTGCAGAATTATAACCAAACCTAGTGGGGGAGTCAGGAAAAGCTATGGTGAGATCGAGAATTTCTGCGAACGTCTTAAGTTGACAACCACGAATGAAATTATTGGGGCAGTTCCACATATTGTGTGTGGCGTTAAAGTCGCCAAAAATCACACAATTACTGTTGGTCTGAAGGAGATTTTCGAGATCTAGAGTAAATAGTCTAGCGTCAGAGGATGGGGGTACATAAATAGAAATGATAGAAACGGGATTTAAATTTTGCGGGGTGATAACAACCACTGTGGCTTCAATGTGATTAAGGGTGGGGGTGGGGATGTTGTGATGCGAAATATTTTTCTTTACTAAAATCAAAGTACCGCCGCGTGCAATTCCATCACCAATTCGATCGTTGCGATAACAGTTATAATTTGGAATATTGATGTTGTGATGAGGTCTCAGATGTGTTTCCTGAATTAGAGCAAGATCGGGAGAGTGCTTCTCTACGAAAATTTTGAACTCAGAAATTTTATTAAGAATGCCGTTCGCGTTCCATGAGCAAAGTTTCAATCCAATCGATTTGCGACTAATCATCGTCATCTCTGTCAAGGATAGCCTCTATTAGGGCGCTTAATTCTTTTTTTCTTATTTCTTTGTTAACTTTTTTGGATGGGGGGGGAGATAGCGTTAAAGTTTAATGAAGCAATTTGCTGGGTGAGTATAGCTAGGGTGTTCATAGTTTGTTGTAGGGTTTGCACGATGGCAAACTGTGGGGTATTTTCAGCTACGTTAATATTTGAGGAGTTAGGGTGGTTATTAAAATTTCGATTGGATTGAATTTGCCGGGAAATAGCAGGAGCTTCATTTACTCGTGGTGCCATCTGTTGGGTGATTTTTGGTTGATTAGGTTTTAATGGGTTAGCTGCTTGCGCGTAAGAGGTGTTGGGCCTTACGATGCTGTCAACAACTGTTGTGTAGTTATTTTTAATTTGTTTGCCTTTGCGAGGCTTGGGAAATAGGGGACATTTAGAGTAATTGGCCATATGGCCGTAAGTCTGGCAGTTAATGCAGTAAGCGGTTTCAACTCGTTCAATGGGGCAATCCTTGGTTTGGTGCGCTTCACCGCATTTCAAGCAGCGCGGGGTCATATGGCAATTCTCGGAAGTATGGTTGAAACGATTGCAGGTGTAACATTGTGTCACACCTGTGCCCTCGTAACCTTCTATTCTAATGGAGAGGTAGCTTAATGTTTTGAGTTGAAAAATTTTGGCATTATTAATGTTACGGGGTAATGTTATCATAAAGACGGGTAATGGTTGTTTTGTAATTCTTCCTGTTAATTGAGCTACTTTTGCTTCGGGGAAGCCTTGTTCTATTAAATCGGATTTAATGTCATTTATTGCTGTTTCTTTGGGGAGTCCTTTCACAACGACCTTGATAGGTCTTTCAGCTTTGGGTGTAATTACATGATATTGATATTTTTCTTGGTCTAGGAGTTTTAAAAGTTTATAATAGTCTATTGAGTTATCCGTGTAGAGTTTAATAAGTTCACCTGATAGTTTACTGCGGATTTTGGGGAAAGCTTTTGTAATTACTTTCATGTGCTCGCGAATTTCCTGGGAGAATTTAAGCATAATGGGAGGGGGTAGGTAGTTTTTGTTTGCGGTAGTGTCGGGGGGGGAGTATCGTCGTTAGCGTTATTTTCGTTTGATGCTGCTGCTATTTCCTGTTCCTTTAGATTTTTAAATTTATTTCCAGTTTCAATATTAAAGTTAGGGCTTAAAATTAGGTTGGGTTTTTTAATTGTTTGCCTCCTTGTAGGTGAGACAAATCCATCATCATTTTCTTTTCGTTTATTGGGGTTAGTGGCTGGAAGAGCCGGAAAATCTTGTTGCGAAGCCATGGGTGTGGAAGGGGGAGTTCCGTGCACAGTGCAACCTGGGGTGGAACAAGAGAGAGTGCCATACTCACATTCCGCATTTTGATGTTGCTCCCGGTAGAAGTTCAATCTGGCGAAAAGGTCGATCACTTCTGGTTCATCGGCTTTCATATAAGGGGCAAGCAGTTTGAGGGATTGTTCGGTACCTTGAGCGAGCAGGAGGTATTTCTTGAGGTTTTTGTCAATCATTTTCAACTTTTCGCAAGGAGAGAGAAGTTCTGGAGTGCCGGGCCTTGAAGTCGGGAGAGGGATATTCTGACATTCTATATCCGTAGCCATGTCCGTAGTCGTGAAATCGTTAAATCTTGGAATAGTCGGCGATAAATCAAATGGATGTCGCCCTATCCTTTTAGCTCTGAAAAGAGCTATAGGGCGACTGGCTTAATTGCCTCCAAAAGACAAGATCGTAGGACGTAAAGACGTTGATCGAGGAAAAGTACGGAGCGTAGAGAGGACGCGACCGTACTCAATGGTATCTCTCAATCGAATCCAAATCAATCAATGGATGATCATAAAGCAAGTCTCTGATCAAATTTAAGAGTGGATGACAGTGGATGACAGTCTATTTTTGGGTACCTGGACTGATAAACAGTCCTCAATCCCATATCATGATGTCTGTGATGCAGGACTTGACTTCGTTGGTTTTTTCAGTCTGCGGAGTGACATGTCGGCGATTTGGCTGTGGTGATGGAATCCGGGAGGAGGGGCTTAGAGATGACTACTTGGAGTTAAAGTTTTATACGGTGCTGAGAGCTTAGGACTGCTCTCTCAGTGAATTGGAGGTAGAAGTGAATTTAGCATGGGGGTAAAAGTTAAAAATATATACTTGTCCAGTTGGGTGTGGAGATTAAATAAATATTGAAAGAAAAATAATAAAAAAATTTAAAAATTTACTAGGGTGCAATAATTAAAAAATTATTGCAGGGATAAAAAAGCTAAGGCGGATTGTAAGAATCCAGAAGGATTCTTCTTGGACTTTTAGTATTATCGTTACAGTTGTAATCGTTTAGATTTAACATATTTACATTATTAGTATTTGGCAAATTATCGAAAAAATTTATAGCTAATTTTTGAATATGTGCTTTAAAACTAGTGATTTTAAGAGCTTTATTTATGCGATCATTTTTCATGTAGCGGCAGGCATTTACAATCATTCTAATATATGAATTCTGCAGAGTATTTAAAATATTAATATTGGTTTTAGCAGCATAACCCCATACTGGACAGGCATAAGCGAGTATTGGACGCATAACGGCTGTATAAAGAAGCACTTTGTTATCTCTACTTAAATGTGAGTTCCGGGAAATTAGGGGAAAAAATTTAAACATTGTTTTTCGGAACTTATCGCGAACGTGTAATATGTGTTGTTTCCAAGTTAAGTGTGAGTCAAAAATAACGCCAAGATATTTGGTATTCTGAGACCAGAGAATTTGTTTATTGAACATTATGAGAGGGGGAGGAATGGTGCGCTTTTTGGTAAAGATGACTGCACAAGATTTTTCAACATTGATACTAATTTTCCATCTGTCGTAATAATTTTCTAGCAGCTTGAGGTGTTTGTTAATGGCAAAGGTAACAGTCTTTAAGTTTTTGTACGTGGCATTAATGGCCGTATCATCCGCATAGAGACTAATATTTGTTAGTGAGTAGCTGGGTATGTCATTTATATAGAGATTGAACAACAGGGGCCCGAGCAATGAGCCCTGAGGACACCCTGCAGAGATGGAATGAGAGTTAGATAATGATTCATTTACTCTGATCCGAAAGGATCTGTTAGTGAGATACGAGTGGATGAGGTGAATGAGGGGAGAAGGAATATCGTAAGTAATTAGTTTGAAAGTGAGTCCTAAAATCCAAACACGGTCGAAGGCTTTCTGGATATCCAGAAAGACCACTCCCGTGCTCTTCTTTTTTTGGAAACCTTCCGAAATACTTTCTGTTAGTCTGAGAAGAGGATGAAGGGTAGATAGTTTATTTGTAAATCCATATTGATTAGGGTTAATTGATTAATGAATTTTTTAAGTCTATTAAGAATAATGTACTCAGTTAATTTACTTAAAGTTGAAAGGAGAGAAATAGGTCTATATGAATTAGGAAGATTTTTATTTGTACCAGGTTTAATAATAGGGAAAATGATAGCTTCTTTCCAGTTACTAGGAAAGTGATGAAATTTAAGAATTTTATTGACAAGAATAGTTAGTATGAGGATTAATTTGATAGGAAATTTTTTTAGCATTTTATTTGTGATAGTATCTTTACCGGGGGCCTTTTTAGAGCTAGTATTTTTAATGAAGTTAATAATTTCATCAGGCATGGCAGGTTCAATTTGAGTAGAAGGGGGGAAGAGAGAAAGGTATTCACAGTTGAGGTGACAACCTCGTCATCTTGATCGTAGTTGTCCTGCATGCGGTTATTTTCAATGAAGTTATTTTTAATCGTATTAGCAAGGAGGTTAGCCTTCTGCGGATCAGTGACGGCCATACCAGTAGCACAGTTCAACGTAGGAATTTGAGATCTTTTATTTTTTAAGAACCGCTGTGCCTCCCAGAGGCTATTGTCAGTTGTATTTAGAGCTTCTAGTCTAGCATTCCAAGTATCATTACTATATATTTTAAGTTCTTTTTTGAGGTTGGCTTGAGCTCTATTGCATAAAGTTTTATAAAAAGGATATAAAGTCTGCTGATATCGTTTACGTAGGTTGTTTTTATGCTTAATAAGTTGATTAATGTGATTTGGAGTGTAGTTTCGGTGAGCGTTCACTATTGGCTGGGAGGCGTGGCTATGGGTAGCGACGACCGCTTCGGTGAACTCTGTAATTTTGGTTTCAAGATCATTGGTATTATTAATATTATTCGGATAGTAGTTAAAAAGAGAGAAGTTATTATTTAAATTAATTCTAAAATCCTTCCAGTTGGTGGTAATTGCTCTAGGATTTGAGGATTCCACTTTAAGTTTAAAATCGAAATTTAGGAAAACAGGGTTGTGGTCAGAATATAGATCATTAATAGATTTAATAGTATAAGGGTAGTAAAAGTTTTTGATTAAAGCAAAGTCTATTGTATTAGCTGAGTTATGGCCAAATCTTGTGGGAGAGTCAAGAAAAGCTATGTGCAGATTTAAGATATTGGCAAAATTAAAAGATGCTTGCCTCTGTTTGAGTTTACATTGCAATTCCAAGCGCTATGAGTAGCATTGAAATCGCCGAAGACGACACAATGACTACTCGTTTGGAGAAAATATTCTAAATCTATTGTAAATAAGTTATCGTCAGAGGAAGGGGGAATGTAAACAGAGACAATAGAAACGGGGTCATGGTCGAGGGGAGTTAGAATAATGTTAGTCGCTTCAATAGCTTGCATAGGTGGGGTGGGGAGACAGTAATGTTTAAGAGATTTTTTGATAAGAATAAGAGTTCCGCCGGCGGCCGTTGCGTTAGTGATCCTATCATTTCTGTAGCAAGTGTAATTTGCTATTGTAAAAGTGTGCGAAGGTCTCAGATGAGTTTCCTGTATGAGAAAAATATCGGGAGAGTGCTTCTCTATAAAAATTCGTAGCTCTACTCTACGTCTAAGCAGTCCGTTTGCGTTCCAAGAACACAAATTGAGGCCAATGGGGGACTTAACATTATTATTGTTACAAGAGGCCTCTAATAAGGCGTACATTTGATTTGGGTTATTGTTTGCTCTTTGCACTTGGTTAAAGTTATTCATGAAATTAGGATTTGAAGTAGCTATGGCTTGGGTAAATTGAGAAAGTTGGCACAAACATTGCATAGTCATTTGTAGGGTGGCTTGCAAGTTAAAATTATTATTATTAAAAATATTTCCGTTAAAGTTATATCCGTTAAAGTTATTATTAGACTTGTTATTAAAATTTGGAATGGATCTGTTATTTGCAGAGGGATTTCTATTGGCCTCAATTTGAGCAGAATTCACAGGTCCTTTTGGAGCCATCGGTTGTTTATTTTGGGAGTTAAAGTTGGTTGAAATTTTATTTGGATTTGCGGCTTGAGCATAGGATACATTGGGTCTTATAATACTATTGTATATATTAGTATACGAATTACGATTATTCAGGGCAGTGCCCTTAGGGGGCTTTGGGAAACAGGGGCATCCTCTCCAGTTAGCCATGTGGCCGTACATTTCGCAGTTGATACAGTAGGCAGTTTCTAGCCTTTCGGTTATTGGGCATTCACGGGTAATATGTCCCTCACCACATTTTAAGCAGCGGGGGTTTAGATGACAGTTCTCTGAATTATGATGGAAGTGGTTACACGTGTAGCATTGCGTGACACCTTTTCCGTTGTAACCTTCCACACGAATGCTTAAGTAACTTAGGGTTTTTAAGTGGAAGATTTTTAAATTCTCAATACTTCTTGGGAGAGTCACCAGAAATACCGGGATAGGTTGTTTACTACGGCGGCCTATTAGCTGATTTACTTATTCAGGGGTAAAGCCTAGTTCTTCTAAGTCGGCTTGAATTTCTTCGACCTTGAAGTTGCGGGGCAGTCCTTTCAGTACAACCTTGATGGGGCGCTCGTTTTTGGGTTTAATTTCATAAAATTGGAATTTAGTTTTTTCAGCAAAAGTTAACAGTTCATGAAATTGTTCTAAGTTATCGGTATAAAGTTTAATAAATTCTCCGGTTGTACGGGATCTTATCTTAGGGAACTTTTCATTAATAATTTTCATTTGACTTCTGACAGTTTCAGTGATTCTAAGCATGACTGGAGGGGGAAGCGTACTAACGGGGTTTTGATTGCCGGAAGGGGTAGGGCCAGTGGCCGATGGGGGTTTGGGAGTAACAACGGGAATAGCGTTTTGAGAACCTGTGATTTCTTCTATATTGCTATCACTAGGTAAGGAAAATCTATTTGGGGAAATCGAAATGCTATCATTTGGAATATTTAAAATTTGCTTTTTAGTTGTCTTCCTTAGAGGAGGATATTCAAAGTCCGATTCTTCTTTTCGTTTATTGGAAATCCTGTTACTATTAAGGTTTAATACTCTTTTAGTAGGAGTTACATCTGGGGAGTTTTTAGGCGTAATAATTTTCAATCCTGAATCATGATGAGGGCAGCCAGGGGAAACACAAGGAGGAAATGAGGCTAAATCACTTACCGCCAAGTTAATTGTTTCTTCAACTTCTTGAAGCTCCGAAACGGCACGTCTGTAGAAAGGCTCATCCGGGTGGTGATCGGGCATGGCTTGAAGTTCAGCGATGCAGGCCAGCTTGAACTTTTTGAAAGTCTCCATCTTTTGCAGCTGGGCTTTGTTTTGTAAAATCTGCTCACATGCCGAAAGAGGTGGAGGAGTTGGTGTTCGTCTGGGCGAGTCGATTAAGTCCATATCCGTGGGTTCGTTTCGATTATCCGTTTCCATTTGTTATCAGGTCAAAAAATAGGGGAGAATTACAGTGTCTGCTCAAGCAGGTTAGCCCTGACAAGGGCTGTAGATAATAGATGCACTATCAATATGGGGAGGGGAAAATAACAAGATACTGCCGAAGCAATATGCCACGTGGCGGTCGGTCGTAGTAGCAGAGGGAGAGCGTTTGCAGTTCAACCTCACTGGTCAGCGTCCGAGCTAGCAATCGGAATAAATTCGATGGAAAAATAACTTCAAATTTAAGAGATTTCAGGGATTGTTAGATATATTTAAACATTTTCGTGTAACTACTGGTGTGTTAACAGTGAAATTTGAGTAAAAGATTCTAAACGACGTTCTCTGTCGGTAGCAAAAGTTGCCAAAAGAAAAAAAATTAGCCAAAAAGAAAATAATGATTAAGAATCACAATAAACAAAAGGTATAAGCTACGAAACCTGTGAATTTTTAGTAAGTAATTGTGTAAGTATAAAAATGTGATATATATAGTACTGAAAATGCATTTTTCTCAAAATAAATTTTTGGTAAAATCCTAGTCTGGCACACTGCTGTTTTTTGGCGCCATTTTTTTTCGCCAAATGGCGCGAATAACCCCTGTTTCAAAAAATGACGACATGGAAGAAAACGAAAAAAAAATCGGGGGTTGACGGTCTCAGCTGGTGATCAAAAACCCTATGAAAATGGGGTTTCCGTAATGGTGTCAGGGCCGGAAACGAAGGAAAAGGGGGAGGGTGACGGTCTCAGCTCATGTTCAAAAATCCTAAAAAACGGGGTTTCCGTAATGGCGTCAGGGACGCTAAAAACACATGTATTTACACAAAAGCATAAAATAAAGAATAGGGCAAAAAGAGAATTTCTACGAGATAAAGGCAGTAAAATAAGGGAAAAACCGCATTTTAAAAATTGTAAAAAATCTCTTACCACTGTGTTTTTAATTTTTAAATCATTCACTACAAACTCATTCATACTCTTGCCAAACGAATACCTGGTTAATCGCAAGATCACACAAATACTCAATCTACTATGACTAAACCACATACCTTTTCTTACACTCCGGCAAACAAAGTGGGGATTCTCTTTCGACTGTACTCGACAACGCCATTCAAAACCATCAATCATACCCTTTCGTTCAACCAAACGCATACTCTTTTTACACTTCGGACACTCATATCTGGAGGAAATTAATCCTTCTTTCATAACCCAACTTAAGACAGCCTTATTCCCTTGCTCTCCAAGCAAAATAAAAAATCCTGTGGTTGCCTCGCTTTCAAGCAATTTTATTTCGCAAGCCATTCTAACAACCGGTGAAAATCAAGCCAAAAATCGGAACACGTGGGGAAGAAAGTAAGAGCTGGGTGAACTCGACGTGTTGCAGCATGGTAAAGGACGAAAATGGACGATGTCCACTTTTCACCCGATTTCTTTGCTTGACCGATTTTAGGGTTGCCGTACGTTAGCCTCCGGAAGGGTTGCCATATTGTAAACTTTATCGCAAAAACTTTTGGCGCCAAAGATTTTGTCGCCAAGTAGTGTGCTTGACTAGGATCTACCCAAATTTTTTTTGTATATTTTGAAGATTTCAAAAGTAACTATTCTTTCTTCAAATATGTATTTTTAAAAATGGAGTCCGAAAAAAATCTGATTATTTTTCTTTCCCCAGTTTCGTTTATGTCAATTGTTGAATTTGGAGTAGCTCATGAAATTCAGTTTCACATTTCATTATCAAGACCTTTCCAAAAAAATAATTTCTGATGAAGAGGATACAGAAACTTTACATGTATTAGATATCTACTCAGGGGCGTAGCTACCGCCATATCGATACAGAGCCCCCAAGCTACAGGGGACCCCAACACGTGTAGCTACAGCCCCACATCCAATAAAGGGCCCTGAAGGAATTTTGTTACATGGCTCCCTTAGAGCGAGCTATGCCATTGTATCTACTGAAGGGATTCAGAGAACTTTCTCAACAATTATTATATTATTTCTTAAAAAGCACAATTTCCCTCTATGATTGAATACAAATTTCCACCTTCCCTAAAGAAAACTTTTTAACACCAGATATATAAATTTTCTCCATTTACATATTCACTTCAGCATTATCACCACTCAAATGTCACCAGAGTGTACAGCATAGAGACAAATTCAGAGGAAAGACTAATTAATTACAGTAACCAGTATGTTAGTTTCTTGTTACCAAAATACTTTCACTCAAAAATTTTCTCCTTGTAAGAACTAAATATGTATTTAAGAAAGCAGAATGAATTCTTATTTCAAATGACTTTATTCCGCGCGTTTCTGTGAAACAAATTACTAGATCTCATCAAATATAAATAAATTTATAATTGTCCACTTCAATTTAGAATGGTTTTTATTTAAAGGTTATGGAATAAATATTGCTTCTTAACTTCACATCATTCATAAAAAATACAAACAGTACAGTTAAATCTTATCAACATAAGATTCGGAAACATGAGAGTGTTTATATGGAATGGTTCTTTTGCTCAAGCAATCATTTATTGACATTATGACAAAATTCTTATTTTTTGCTTTATAAATCGGGATTAATCTTATAATTAGAAAAGTAGATATAAATACTTTTATTTTTTGTAGTGATTCAAATACTAATAATAAGTTCATTTTCCTTTAAATGTTTTAAGTGTTCTTTAATTAATTTTTTTGTTTTATGCAATTGACTTACATATTGTAAAAATTGCATACCAAAAATTTATTTTCTCAAATTATCTAGTTGCTTTGCTAAATACCACAAAAAAATCATAAAATGTGGTTTCTAAAAACGATTATTTTACATGTAATTCTTCTTAAAAATGAAGGTATTTGGTTTTCATTTCAAGATAAACTAAAATCACATAAAATTCCTATAAATATTGGAACTTATGTTATTATACATGTTAATTCTGTTAATGAACAGTGCCCTCTAGCTGCTTGTAAAATAAACTTCAGTGTTTGTGTAACAATAACTCCCAGAGGTAGTGTACGGAGTAGAGAAATTAAAAGAGATCACAGTCCACTAATAGTGTTGTTTGTTGTGTTGAGTCAAAACACGGTCTCTCTCTCTCAGTACGAGCCAAAGTTAAGCGATCTAATGGATATGTGTATTTGTGAAACCGTTGGATTACCAAAATTCACAGTGAAATAAGTGTGAATAGAGACCGATTGCGAAACCGAAACCGAAACTCTAGCTAGCGGCGTGAAACAGCGGTCTGAGGAGGTAGGTGCAATTAATTGATCCTTCTATTAGTGGCCTTAATTCATAAATATGTCTTTAAATAAATTAAAGAAAGACGAGCTAAAAATCGTTGCAGAGGAGTTAAATTTAACTGTACCAGAAGGAGAAAAAATCGCTGACTTAAAAAGTTTAATTCTAAATAGTGACGTTTACAAAAAGGATAAAGAGTTAGTTTAATCTGTAATCGATTATGCTTTGGCGGAAATTAAAAATAAGAGATTGGATAGTGAAACTAAATTATAATTTGAACGAATTAAATTAGCGCAATTGCAAAAACAATTAGAGCTTGCAAATATCCAAAAGAATTTACTTCAAAATTCCGATATTCGAAATCAGAGTGTTTTTGAAACTGCCGCCAATATTAATGTTGAGACTTTGTTAAAGGCCCCCATGAAAACTTTAACAATACCCGTACCTTCAAGAGTGGAATCACATAATTTATTTTTCCAGTCGCTCGAAAAAGCATTCAAAATAAAAGAGGTTCCCGAACAAATTAAAGGCGAAATTCTTTTAAATATTCTATGTGAAAGAGTTAATAATTTACTAGTTCACGTTTCCGAAGAAGAATTAAATAATTATAGTAAGAGCTTAAAGATTCAGTATTAAAAGAATTTCCCCCCACACCACAAGAATGCTATAATAGATTTCAGAAAATGCAAAAAATAAGTTCAGAGAGTTATGTACAATTTGCATCACGATTACGCGCGACATTTGAGTATTACTGTCAGCTGCGCAATGTGAAGGATTTTAAATTATTGTGTGAGTTAATTGTATCGGATAAAATAATGAGCACGCTCGATAGAGAATTAATGTCTCACATGAGCATAAAACAGGCAGAGAAATATTTTAAACCACATGAGTTAGGGCGTGAGTGCGATATATATTTATCATCGAAAGGCAAAATTAAGAATGAGATATTTTCTAAGCCCTTTTGTGAAAATGCCAAGCGTTTTAGTTATAGTAAACAAAAATTTAATGCTAAAATACCGCGAGATGCATCGAATGTATTTTTATCCGAGTTAAAAAATGATAAATGTGTATTGTGTAAAAATAATGAAGTTCATGCTTTACAATTTTGTCCACAATTTAAAATGTTTTCGGTAAACGAAAGAGTAGATTTTGTTAAAAATAATAGACTTTGTTTTAAATGTTTTTCACCTCAATGCAGCGTTAGAAGATGTCGATCAAAAAATCGTTTCTGCTCTAAACAGCATAATAAATTATTATATTATCCCAGAGAAATAAAAAATAATTCTTTCTTCCCCCTGGAGACGACGACAGAGGTTAACCGGGATGAATCACAATTCGCCTTGAGTGTAAATGCTGAATCTTTCGTTCCGAAAGTAGACAAAACACAAATCGTGGCAACGGCATGTTTTAAAAACATATGCTTTTTGAGTACTGCTTTAATTCTTGTGAAAGATAAATATTCAGAATGGCAGACATTTAGGGCCTTGTTAGACTCGGGAAGTGAAACATGTCTAATTTCAAATCAGTGCGCGAATAAATTACAACTTAAGACCGAAAGAATAAATACATTAATCTCGTGTTTAAATGATGCCTCTATGGTTGTCAGTGGGTGTGTTAAAGTGGTGATTTCTAATCAAAATAAATCTTTCGAAAGGGAGTAGGATATGCTCGTAGTAAAAAATTCACTGATTTTATTCCGCAGAAAACGTTAGAAATAAATTCTGATTTTTCTAATTTTGTGGAATTAGCGGATTCTAATTTTAATGTTCCCGGCAAAATTGATTTATTATTAGGCGCAAATATATTTTATGAGTTATTGAAACCGGAAAGAATTAAAATAAAAGATTCGCAATTACTGTTAGTCAACAGCGTATTGGGTTATATATAGTAACTGGTAATTTAGATTCAATAAAGGAAACTAAGGTTCACTGCGGTTTGATTCGTGATGAGGACTTAAATAAAACTTTAGAAAAATTTTGGAAAGTAGAAGAAGTAGCGGAACCAATAGTTAAAAATAAAGAATGGCTAATTTGTGAGGAACATTACGCGAATACTCATTTTTGAACTAAAGAAGGTAAATATGTAGTATATATGCCCTTAAAAAAGGAACCCTCGTGTTTGGGTAATTCGAAAGACATAGCCCTCAAACGACTTGGATCGCTGTGGAATCGCTTAGCTAGAGAGGAAAATTACTTAAATTTATATCGTGAATTTTTAAGAGATTATGAAAGTGGGTCACATGAAGGAAGTGACTAACGAAACTGAACCCGAAATCACATATTACGCTACCCATCATGGAATTTACCGTCCAGAAAAGTCCACAACAAAACTTAGAGTTGTCTTTAACCGCTCTTTTCGTTAACTGATAATGGAATATCTTTAAATGACATTCAGTGTAATGGAGGAGTGATGCAAGAGGACTTATATGCGCAAATGCTCAGGTTCAAAACTTACACGTATGCATTTACAGCAGACATTAAAATGATGTATCGAACTATATTAATTAACCCTAAACAGCGTAAACTGCAGAGAATCGTTTGGTGTGAAAGTGAACATGAATCACCCAGAATTTACGAACTTTCGACTGTTACCTATGGCACTGTAAGTGCTCCCTACTTAGCACAAAGAACTTTAACCCAATTGTCAATGGATGAAGAGCCTAACTTCCCTATAGCAGGTTCCGTTTTACGGAACAACTTATATATGGACGATGTCCTTTGTGGTGTTGCAACGTTAGAGAGGAGGCAATTGTTCTCAGACAACAATTAAAAAGAATTTTGAAAAGTGCTGGGAATGGAGTTGCATAAACTTTGCGCCAATCACGAAAAATTGTCATCAGATCCCGAACAGAATTACAAATTTGCAGCTTTAACAGAGACGAAAACGTTAGGAGTGTCGTGGAAGCCGAACCTAGATTGCTTTTTGATTAAAGTGAAAGTATGTTTGGACAGTTCTTATACTAAAAGAGATGTCTTGTCTACTATTGCCAAGATCTTTGATCCTGATGGACTGATGGCATCAGTAATTTCCAAAGCAAAGATTTTCCTCCAGCGTTTGTGGAGAAGCAAATTGGAATGGAATGACCTTCTGCCAGCTGAAGAATATCGAGAATGGCAACGATTCCTAGTATCCTTAGAGAATATCAACAATATAGAGACACCAAGGCGTATTCTTGTTGCTTTTCCAGAAGTTATTGAGATTCATGGCTTTGCTGATGCCTCAGAGCGGTGCTACGGTGCAGCAGTTTACTGCAAATCTAAAAATTTGAAGAGTGAAACTTTAGTTCGGTTAATCACAAGCAAATCGAGAGTAGCGCCTATTAAAAGCCTGAAAATTCCCAAACATGAATTGTGTGTTGCAGGGTTATTGGCAAAACTTGTGAAAAGAGTTGTAGCTGCTTTACAACTAGAAACTGCTGAATTATATCTTTGGTCGGATTCGATGATCGTCTTGGCGTGGCTTCGAAAGGAACCGATGGACTTAAAGACCTTTGTTCAAAATAGGGTTGCCAAGATACAAGAACTCTATCCTAATCAGTTATGGAGACACGTACTATCTGATCAAAATCCTGCAGACTTAGTCTCCCGAGGAGTCGATCCTGATAAACTTTTGCAACAAAATTTATGGTTTAATGGACCAACATTTCTTTCTGATGATGACTATCCAAATCGAACTATAAACTGTAGGGAGAAACTAGATGAATCTAATTCAGAACTGAAAAACTGTGTTAATGAACAAATTGAAAACTTTCAATCGGTGCTTAATATTCATGTTAATGATTTTTTAAACGACCTTCTTAATCTAAGCAATAATTATATAACTATTTTACGTGTATTAAGTTTTATTTTCAGGTTCGTAGAAAATTTAAAAGGAATAAAAAGAGTGGCTGGTCCACTCACAACAAAAGAATTTGAGAAAGCTGAAACATTTCTGGTAAAAAAAGTGCAAGAGCAAGAATTTTCCAGTGATATTAACCATCTTAAAAGTAAGGGGAGTGTGCTACCAAACAGTAAGTTAAAGACATTGAATCCTTTTTTAGATGACAACGGTGTCTTAAGAGTGGGAGAACGATTGTGTAATTTAGAGTTAAGTTTTAATAAAAAGCAACAGATAATTTTACCCAAAATAATAAAAATTAACTTTAATAATAATATAATATTTTCATAAGAAATATTTACATGGGGGAACTGTATCTGTATTGAACCATATTCTGGAAAAATTTTGGCCGTTGAATGGTAGGTCAATGTGCAGAAAAATTGTATATAAATGTATTGTATGTTTTAAAGCGAAACCAGTTGTGTCAACTCAAATTATGGGTAATTTGCCAAAAGAGAGACTTATTACTGATTATCCATTTAATTATTCAGGAGTAGATGTCTCTGGTCCTTTTTTCATTAAAAATAAAAAACAACGTAAAGGAAATTTGTTTAAAGTGTATATTTGTATTTTTGTGTGTTTTGTGTTTAAAGCGGTACATATTGAGTTAGTATCAGATTTTACGTACGAGGAACTACTTACGGTCACTGTACAAATTGAGGGAATTTTAAATTCTCGACCTCTTTGCCCCCTATCAAACAATGATGATGATTTCCAAGTGCCTACACCAGCCTATTTTTTAATAAATAGGTCTTTAAATTCGCCAGAAGAGCCTAATTTGACAAAAAGTAAAGAGAGTAATATCAGAAGGTGGCGCGCGTATAAAATAACTAAGATAATTAAATTAATGTGGGAATTTTTGAGTCGTAATTACTTGAATCAATTACAACAGAGGGGAAAATGGATGTTTGAAAAAAACAACGTTAAAATTGGAGACTTGGTTTTAATAATTGAAGAAAATTTACCAACCTATAAATGGGCATTAGGTAGAATCGTAGATTTGTATTATGGCGAAGATAAAAAAGTTCGTGCTGTTAAAATTAAAACTCAGTATAGTACATGTAAAAGAACCATATCAAAAATATGTGTTTTACCAATGAAAGATCCTTAAATATAATTTAAATTTATCATTTAGTGTACCATTGGTGGTGTGTAAATTTGGCTCATTGTTAGTGAAGGGATTTTGTATTTGTATAAAAAAATATTGTTATTTGTGAAATCTTGCATTTATATAACGATTTATGTAATTGTATTTCTTGAGAATTGTCAAGTGTTGAATGTGTAAAGTGTTCTAGATGTAACAAAGATGAATGTTAATTTAGTAACAATGATTGCATGCTTAAACCAGTGCAATGTGGGGCGGTATGTTAGTTCTGTTAATGAACAGCGTCCTCTAGCTGCTTGTGAAATAAACTTCAGTGTGTGTGTAACAATAACTCCGAGAGGTAGTGTACGGAGTAGAGAAATTAAAAGAAATCACAGTCCACTACTAGTGTTGTTTATTGTGTTGAGCCAAAACAATACAATTTGATTAATACTATAAACGAGTGTTAATGTACTATTTTTTCAAAACAGGGTCACCAGTGTAAAATAATCAGAAGTATAGTTTTTTGTACAAAATATAAAATTCAAACACTTTATTATACTTTGATAGATAACTGCTCATGACGACTCATGTATACAAAACTCAGTTTTCGACAATTTAGGAAAATACAAGATAGTCTTTTTACAGTTAATGGCAAGAACTTTTATGCATAGAAAAGACAATGTGCATGAATTGTTTCAAACCCTCTATAATAAAAATTTAAGTAACAATTACGCTGTCCATTTCAAAGGATACTTCTTGATATATGCATTCCTTACAGCTCTTTGTGAAGCATATTGAAACATCTTTTAAGAACATGTGATTTGAGTTAGAACTGTTAAAAATTTCAAGCCAGGTCAATCAAATTGCCACAGAAGTATATGCTCAAAGAAGCTAAAAGAGATTGTTGAAGAGGTGGAACTATTTCTGGCATTGAATACCACTGTTCAAAAATTCAAAAGCATTTATCGTATGGTAATTCAAAGAAATCATTCTTCCGGAACCATGTAATTACACTGGCCTCAAAAAGTTAAGGTACAACCGGGTTTTTGTGTCTAATTTGCAAATGAATGAATGTAGAAACAAAACATTTGGAGGATATGTGCATTAAATAGTTTTTTATTGAATGCGTCATAGAAATTTGTATAAGTGTATTGCAAAAACGATTTATAACAAAAAAAGCAATCTCTGCGGAAAAGTCCATTCTTGGAGAAAACAGCACATCACAGTGTTATGTGGTAAAATGGCATAAAAAACAATACAAAAATGGGTTCTAATAAGGAATGTGTCCACCCCTAACTTGAATGCATTGGCGGCATCGATTTCCCATGCTGTTTATTAAGTTGTCGGACACCGGAATAGGAAGCGAAGACCAGACACAGAGTAAGCCTTGTTTCAGCTCATGTAACGACCTTGGAGGAGGATTTAAAGCAGCAACCTCTCTGCCAAGATAGTCCCAAAGATGTTCTATCGGATTCAGGTCTGGAGATCGAGCTGGCCATTCCATTCGTTCCAAACCGTGATCCTCCAGATACTCCTCAACAATCCGAGCTCGGTGAGGTCGTGCATTATCATCCATCAGAATGAAGTCGTTACCAATAGCAGCAGCATATGGGCGGACATATGGATCAAGGATCTCATCCCGATATCTAAGACCAGTTACGGTTCCTCCATGGAACACATGGAGGTCAGTGTGGCCACCGAGCGAGATTCCTGCCTAAACCAGGATTCCACCACCTTTATAGCTGTGTCTTTCAACAGTGTTGGGGGAATTGATGGTATCTAGTGCGCTGTTCCCTCCAGATCAGTAGACGCCCTGAATCACTCTCCATTGTAAATCTGGACTCGTCTGTGAACAGCACAGAAGCCCATTGTTGCTGCGTCCAAGAAACATGTTCTCTTGCCCAGCATAAGCGGTTCCTTCGCTGTCGTCCGTTGAGAGGAACGCACACAACTGGTCTTGCATACAGACCTGCATTGTGAAGACGATTTCGCACCGTAGTAGCGGAGATTCTTCTTCCTGATGCTTGAAAGTGGTCTGCAACGAGCTGCGGCACAGTAGTGGTTCTTCTCCTTCGTGCCGAAAGAGCTAGAAAACGGTCTTTTGCAGGTGTTGTAGCTCGTGGTCGGCCTGGAACAGGTCTTCTGGACACAGAATCTTCGGATTGGTATTGATCCCAAAGTCGCTGAACAACACTACGAGACACATTGAGACGTCTAGCAGCATCAGCCTGCGACAATCCCATTTCCATCCATCCAACTGCCCGCCACCTTAACGAATTGGGTAAACGACGTCTCTGAGACATTTTCTAAACTCAATTGACTATTGTCACCGAAACAGCCAACAACTATTGAAAATCAACACAACTTGCACACAAAAGTACGAAAGCTTGATATTTGCATATTGTGTATGACTGTGTATGATTTAATGGGACATGGAATGCGAAGCGTTCCTCCGTCCCGGAACAAGAATAGTGAATGTTGCCTGTGGTAGTGGAAAAACTTTGATGGGAAGCAAGCAGCAACCTGATTGGCTAGCTGGAGTGACGTAGTAGATGACGTGGTGGTAGGACGTAGGAGGGGGGTTGACGTGAAAGTCTGATGAGGAAACCAAGATTAATTGTTGTGAACTGGACGAGGAAAGCAAGCACTGTGATTGGTCGGTGGAACTTAGTGAGTTACCTCTCGGTTGGCTGTACCATGATAGTAAGAAAATATAAAAATTTAGAGGTGCCTGATGGGGTTGCAGCATTGAAAATTAAAGCAATGAACAAATGATAAAATTAAAAAAGAAATTAAATTTAAAAAATAAAAATTTACTGGGTCATTCATCAACAGATGAATGAGGTGGTGGAGAAATTAGGGTGGATTGTAAGAGTCTAGAAGAATTCTCCTAGGTCTCTTATGGTCATCCTGAGGCGTGTAGTTCTCTAGATTCATCAGATTAGTATTATTACAAATATTAGCAAAGAATTTCTTTGCTAATATTTGAATGTAATTTTTAAAAGGGTGAAGTTTAAGAGCTTTATAAATGTTAGAATTCCTGGTATATCTATGAGCCTTAGTGATAGTACGAATTATTGAGTTTTGAGCTACTTCTAAAATTTTAATATTAGTTTTTGCTGCATATCCCCAAACAGGACAGCCATAACTAATTATTGGTCGCAAAACGGCAGTGTAAAGAAGCACTTTATTATACATATCCATTTCGGAATTCCGGCAAATTAGGGGGTAAATTAATCTTAGTGCGTGCCGGAATTTGTCACGCGCGTGTAAGATGTGATGCTTCCAAGTGAGATTCTTGTCAAGTATTAAACCAAGATATTTAGTGGACTGAGACCATTGCAGTGGTGTGGAGTACAGTGTTGGTGGCTTGACTGGTTTTATTCTTTTGGTGAATAGTACTGCTACAGTTTTATCTACGTTTATTTTAATTTTCCACTGATAGAAGTAATTTTCAAGAAGAGCCAGGTGCTTATTGAGGGCAAGAGTAACTGTTTTGTGGTTTTTGTAAGTAGCAAGAATTGCGGTATCATCCGCGTACAGGTTTAGCATGGTTTGTGGGTGTGATGGAATGTCATTTAGATATATGTTGAATAGAACGGGCCCCAGAAGGGAACCCTGTGTGACTCCAATGTTGACGCGGTGTGGAAGTGAGAAGGTGTTGTTAACTCTGACTTTGTAAGTTCTGTTAACCAGGTAGGAATTAATTATGTGAATGAGGGGAGCAGGAAAATTATTAGTAATTAGTTTGTAAACGAGTCCACTGATCCAGACCCGGTCGAAAGCCTTTTGAATGTCCAGAAAGACAGCTCCAGTGGATCTGCCTCTCTGGAAGCCAGCCGAGATTTGTTCCGTAAGCCTGAGCAGTGGGTGGTAGGTAGATAAGTGCTTAGTAAAGCCGTATTTGTTAGGGTTTAGGAAGTTAGTATTAATAATGAATTGATTGATTCTGAGAAGAATAATGTGCTCAGCAATTTTGCTGAGACTAGAAAGGAGAGAAATAGGTCGATAAGAATCAGGAGATTTTTTATTTTTGCCTGGCTTGTGATATTTGCATATTTTTCTCTCACTCATAAATATACGTTCTTTTCTATAAAATAAAAGTGGTAGCAACCGTTTTTGCATTAATGTTTGTAAAGTTCGTTATTATCATTCATGTAAACTATGTATTTTATTGTTACTGCCATTTTTTTTATGGTGAGCTTCGAAAAACATGTTGTACCTTAACTTTTTGAGGCCAGTGTATTATTCTTTAAGAGATGAATGGAAACAAAGTTTTATTATTCAACAATTTGAAAGAAGACATGCATAACAAATTACAAATGTGCATGAATATCTTAGAAATTCCTGTCTGTAATTAGACGATATTTAATATTTCCCATTTAAAATTCCCCTAATGAACAGTTGCCCCCCTCCCGATCTTTGTTTTTTATATTGCAAAGCTTGTACTGTTTTACCCTACATAGCACTTTAAATGTTTTTAAAGTTAAATATTTTAATCTCAAAGTCTAAATTTCTATGCCCTTTAGAAAAAGCCAAACTCTGCATTTTATACTTTTAACTATATTGGTTTTACAAAATTGAAATATAACTTACCGTATATATAATAACTTGAATAAATTATCTTCATAGGAATAAATCAATTTTTGCATCCATTCCATGTAATTAATAAGAATGTATTTGTATATTTTAAAATGTTTTTTATAAAATTTAAAGTTCAAAATATTTAATATTTTTATTTCAAATTATTAGATTGCAATAAAACAGAAAAGCGCACACCAAGAAAAGTAACACTAAATATAATAAATATTATCCATTTATATGCTTTTGCAAAATCACAGTTCCGAACATAGTTGGATACCTTAAAACTGTCCAAATAAGAGAAATTCCCAGACAAGCGGCGCAAAATGGGTTATCACGAAACACGGGCAACATTTTCACGTGGTTATTCATTACCGTGGTGTAACCTTTATGAAAGTTGTTGATATTCTTGTGTGCTTTAATTTTATCTAATTAAAAATATATCATCGTATTTTTTGCATTATTCTAGTATATACAGTCGAACCTCCATATTAAGAAACTCTATATTGCCAATTTTGCTGTATAGCGAACTTTTTCTGGAACCAAGAACACATTTCACGATTTTCTTCATAAAATAATCTTCCTACAGCGAAGTGCATTTTCTGTATAGTGAACTTTTTTCTGGAACCAAGAACAAATTTCACGATTTTTTTCATAAAATTACCTCCCTATAGCGATGTGCCTTTTCTGTATAGCGAACTTTTTCTGGAACCAAGAACTCATTTCACGATTTTCTTCATAAAATTACCTCCCTATAGCGAAGTGCATTTTCTGTATAGAGAACTTTTTTCTGGAACCAAGAACACATTTCACGATTTTCTTCATAAAATTACCTCCCTATAGCGAAGTGCATTTTATGTACAACGAACTTTTTTTCTTGTGATTCAATGTATTTCTCTCCCTATGTTTGAAGTATTTTTGGACCTTCGTATGACGAAGTGATAAAATTACTTGAAATTATGTATCGTGGATAATACGCCTGAAGGGGTGTTTGGGGCATTGCAAAGATGGGAGGCGATGAGAGAAAACAATCCTTCAAACAGAAAACTCAAACAAAATTAATAGATTTCACCAGTAATTAAAGGATACATCTGCTAATATATGCTTAAAGTTGCAAGTTATTAAAAAAAGTGTGTGTACTTATGTACGCATGTAAAAAGTTATACTTCTTTAGCGGAACAAGATAAAAATCTTTCTAAAAATTTTATCCTACGTTTGTAGAAAAAACAGTATTTAATACATTGAAAGAGTTTTATTATAACGCATCATCTAGTTAAATAAAGTTTATTTAAATATCATAATGAAACTATTTCTACATAGTAAAAAAATGGACAATTTTTAGCGTACAATGTAAACATATTGATATTTATTATTGATTAATAATTTCATATTCAAGTTACTTCTGATCAATCTTTATCTATCACCATAAGCCATTTTGATTCTTTAATAACTCGTTCTCAGAAGCAACTTCATTGAAATGTTTTAATGAAAAAAAAGATTAAAATTTCAAGGACATTATAATAATTTAAGGCTATAAATACACAGTGAGATACAAAAATTAACTATTTGGCAATAGAAACAACTATTTCATATGTAAAAAAATAGTGAATTTAAAATCAATTAATAAACATTTATTCCAACAAAAATATTATCTCGTGCTGATGTTTAATAACGAAAAACTGTCTTTTTTAAATTAATAGCTATCATTTACGCAAGATAAATTCGTTTAATTCATTATTACATTCAATTGTTTTAGTAAATATATATTCTTGATAAGAAATCACTTGTTATTAATTTTTAAAAAATCTAAATTTTCCATTTAATTAAAGCATTATTATTTTCAAGTTTTGATGCAGAAATGCCAAATAGCAAGAGTTGTGGCTTAAATTCCTCCCTTTGTCGTTGTGTGGTAGTTTGGACAGGGGGTGTCAATACAGGTGTCGACCTCGTCATTTGAAAGAAGTTCAGAATTACGAGGTCTGTTGTGATAGTTATATGTCTAGTTGATATGATGAAATATTCAGCCATAGAGAAGCATACTATATCTTCGCTCCTTAAAATAAAATAAAAAAAACTCGTTTTATTTAAAAATACGATAGTTAAAAAGCACATTTACGGTAGTGTAGAATTTATCATTTTGTTGTATGTAGGATTTTTGTGTATAATTAAGGCTGTTTTCGGTCAATGTTAAAGGATAGGGATGAAACGGCAAAGACATTTGTGGGCAGGAAAAAGCTCCAATAATAATAAAATTTTTTATGGATATAAAGAAAACAATTGTTTAAAGGATAGTGTTTTTTGAATTTTGATTTTTTGGAAAATTACACAGTTTTCAGCATTTTTGCAAAATGAAATTTGACTTTTCTATGTTAAAGTATAGGAGGTGGAAACGCAAAAGACATTTTAACAGAAAAAAAAAATTTTTTTTTAGAGTAGAATTAAATAGTATATAAGAAAGCAAGCTTCCCTCTTTGGACTAGTGTAGCCAGAATTAAGTTTTATGTTTTTCTTAATTAACTTTTTTTAAATTTTAAGTTCATTCTGAATTATTTTTGGCGTAGTTAGGACTATCTCAAACAGATGGCACCACCATCGTTTGAAAAGCGAATTTATTCTTCGCTACGAATACTTATTTTTAGCGATATCTTTCTGAAATATAGTCGCCAGCTGAAATTATGGTAACTTGCAAATTGTGACAAATAGTGGACAATGGAAAATGTTTATGATGTACAGAGATTTAACACCTCAAATCTGACGAACTTTCCGATTTAGAAAAGTTTTAAATATTTTCTGCATGTGTGCTTTAAAAAAAATCGTTTATAATTATACTGCTTAGATTTTTTTTTTTTTTGTCATTGAAGGAATGTCTGTAAGAATATTTAAATTCTGCGAAATGACTTAACGAGGAATGAAAGTATACTCTTACTTTATACTTGATCGAAAGTTGTGAATTAATTCACAATAAGAACACAAATTACTACTCCTTACTCACAAATTAAAATTTTAATCTAATTATTGTAATGCAATTATTATTATTATTTTCTTTTTAACTAACAAAAAAAATTTTTCCCATCGATTTTATATTTGACGTAAAACTTTACCATAAACCATTGGAACAATTATTAACACAAAATATTGTTTTCTAATTTAATTAACAGAAACTTATTTTTCAATTAATTATGTTCAGGTTCTAAGCCGCACCCCAAATTCTCAGCACATTTTTGTGAAAAAAAAATAGTGTAAAATATATTATCGATATATGATATATTTACGGAATGAAAAGTGGCTGCGATACCCTAGTGGTCAAGGTAACGTACTCGTGGCTGGCGTATCATGAGTTCGAGCCTAGTACCGCTGAAGTTCTGTCGTGTAGGGGAGCGATGAACGTTAAATCTGAGAGCTCAAACGTCCTCTCATTGGTGTGGTAGTTAGGAGATGGGAGGTGCAAGCTCAGGTGTCGTCCTCGTCACTTGACTATGGTTCAAAGTTACGAGGTCCGTCACCAAAAGCCCTCGTGTAGCTGATCAGTATGACGTTTATATTCAATCACTAACTAAACGAAATAAAAAAAATAATAAAGGCGAATTAATAAAAAGTGAATAATTAATTTACTTCACCAGCATTAAAAACTTTTTTCAGTCTTCGAATCTAAGCTGCACCAGAATTTTTGTAGCCTAAGCATCGGGAAAAAAAGTGCGGCTTAGATTCGAATAAATATGGCAATATCGCGATTTTACAGTCTCTCTATCTTTAAATTTTTGCCTTTTTTTTTATTAAAAAATACAGTCTGGCATTTTCTGTCATTGAACATTTTCAATAACTTTATCAAGTTCTTGACTAAATTTTTAACATAATAGAAGTTGGGATTTTTCTTTGCGCATTACATTTTACACATATAAAATTTAGAATTAATGTTAATTCAAATTTTATCCATTTTAGTTAAATATATGATAAAAAATTTTAAGTAGTAAAATTTTATTATGAATTCTTTATGGAAAAAGAAATATGTTGGGTATTACGATATGAACATATTTTTATTGCTCATTGGAGTTTTTATTTTATTACTATAATTAAAATATTGATTTTTATTACTAGTTCATTTTTGAATTAGAAAGTAAAGCAATCTTTACTTTCCGGAAAAGGTCCGAAGTCTTTAGGAAAGAAAAGTACAAAAAAGCAATAAAAGTTTCCAATTTCTTTCCTATGTATGTACTAAAGCAGAAAGAGAGGAAGAATCCGTAAGGGGATGTGTGAGAAGGTTCCCAACTTTCGGTGACCGAATTCTGATCGAAGTAAAATACGTTGCTCTCTTAGTCACTTTTGAAATTTCGAATACGAACCTTTACTTCTTATAGGACTTATTTCAATTTAGCTTCTTTTTTTCTTTTAATATTTCTAAAAATGCCTTTGAAAAATCAGAGTTATAAATCTCGTAAACATCCTAGTTTTAATCGGGCTTCAAAAGCTCAACGTTTACGACGGATAGAAGAAAAAAGGTAAAGTGGGAAGACAAACGCTAATATAATTCGTAATAATTCCAGAAGTTTAGAGCACTTTACTTACAGATATTAAATATCTGACTAATGAACGATATTCAACGAATGATTATCTGTAACGTTTTTAATTTTCTACGTTAGCATATAATGACAGTTCATTCGAAAATAACACGATTGCTCCCATCAACGAACCAGATTTATTTGCAAGGTAAAATATAATCATATTTCCACTAATTAAAATACACCCCACTCCAATACACTGGAACCCCAATCTCCCAAAATTTCCTCCAACAGCAACATATAGTATCATCTACTTCAAACATCTGCTTAGAGGTTCAGCCTTCTACATAGCAGATCTTCAGCAGGGACACCAGAATTGAAATCGACGATGCAACACCACGTCGATCACGAGTTCGTAACCATGAACTCTTGCCTACTGTGACCTCCTATATCTTCTCGAACAGGATACCGTAAAAACTGTCCGTGATATATATTTTTATAATTAAGTATATATTTTTTTTTTACTTAGCCATTTATTTGGATTCCTACATAGAATGAAACTATTATTTTGTTACCAAATATGCCCAAAAATTAAACAAATAATGCAATTTTCTTTGATTTAAATATAATGTTAACTTCCAAATTGAAAAATTGTTATTGACATATATTCATTAAATAAACATAAATTTCTTAGAAAAAATAAAAGCAATGTTTATATATTATATGCTTGATTAATTGTGCTTGATAATTAATTGCCAGCCTATTTTCTCTCCCTTATAATCATATTTTAATCATTCTCTAAAGTTACAAAAGTAATTTTAATTTCAAAATATCTTTCTTCCTTTTTTTGTTGTTGAACATGAAATAATTTTGTAATGCTTATTTTCATTTACGTACCATTTCTTATAAAAATATTTTTTGAATTTGAAAAATATTTTACAAAAACATATGTAAAATAATGGTCAAAACCATAGTTAACCAGTTTTTTAATGAAATAGCTGCATACTATCTTAGAAAAATATCAAAGTTGATAACCTTTAACTTTTTTAACATTTAAAACTACTTTTTTTAAAGAAAACTCTGTTCAAAATTGTTTCCCTTAAACCTTTAATAATGTAATACAGGTGTAAGTGTATACCTAATTGGAAATTTCTGAAACATTTTTTTTTGTACATAAGAGCTTTATTTTGTAATACTTTTAGAAACATTTATTATTCCATTATAAAAGAATATTAAATCGCGTTTTTATTTATATGTAGTGCCTACTAGATTGTGAATATTCCATTGTTTACTGTACCGGGACCAACAAAACAAATTTATTTTCGTTAATACATTGTTTTTGCACAACTAAATCGTTTTGTAATGGAAAATGAACTTTTTATTTTATTTGTGGATAAAAACACCTATAATCAAGGAGTGCGAACAACTTATTGACATTTTAAAAGACATTTGACGGTAAAATCTATATTAAAACAAGAACAGCTCCTAAAATTTAGATTGCAAAATACATAGGATTTTTTCCATAGTTAGAAACACGAATAAAGCATTCATAACAAATTATCAGAATCCATGAGTCGAAAAAGTAAGAAAGCCATTTTAGATCTCTCATGGTCAAGATTCAACACTATTTTACTCCCCCCGACCCCCCAAAAGAACAAGTATTTCGTTTCACAGTCGTAAAGACTTTGGCCCTCTTCCCCCTGCAGAGAAAGGAAGAAGTTGGGGGGTCTTTGGGAAACTGGATTTTATGAAATCCGCCGTCCCATATCTGAAGTATTTGAATCATTAAATGTGGTAATTGGAAATTAAAAATGCACTTAATAGTAATTATAGTTCACTTGAGTTCTTAAAATTGTACTGTCCAAAATGTCCTTTATGTTGATTCCACAGTTCTTTTGCTGTCTTAGGTGATTAATGTGGAGTCTTGACAGTTCGTTGTAGCTCGCAAGTAGCCGTGCTTTCTTTAGCAGTGTGTCGTCGCAGCATGGTGATTGATGGGGTGGCATCTGGGGTGAAGCGATTGTCAGGAGGAGTGACGTCATCTCGTAGAGGAGTGGGCTGTCAGTCTTGATTTGTGGTCTTTCTGTTGATTGTCGGTCCTGTTGTGTGAGATAGGGCACTTCTATTGGATGTTGCAGCAAGTGAGAATCCTTTCTATTGGCCGTACCGTAGGTTGTGCAGAAAGTAGTGGGGGGGAATTTTGAATAATTTCCTGTTAGATGCATTGAATGTAGAATTGTTGGGGAGTTGAATGAAATTTAAAGTTTCATGAAAAATTAATGAAAAGTAATTTAAAATTTAGCAATAAGGGGTTCATTCGCCGATCGGTGAATGAACGTTTAAGTGAATTATGGCGGATTGTAGGAGTCTAGGAGAATTCTCCGAGGTCTTTTTTGAGTGTCCAGAGGGGTGTAATTTTCGAGATTGATGATGTTAGAATTATTGATGTTGGGGAGATTATCATAGAAATTTTTGGCTAAGTCTTGAATATGTTTTTTAAAAGGAGGTATTTTGATTGCTCTATAAATGTTTTTGTTGGAGTTGTATCTACATGCTCTTACAATACACCGAATGATGGAATTTTGAGCTATTTCAAGAATTTTGATATTTGTATTAGCTGCGTAGCCCCAGATGGGACATCCGTAGCTCAGAATTGGTCGCAAGACGGCCGTATAGAGAAGTACTTTATTGTATAAATACATATTGGAATTCCGGCAAATTAAAAGGTAGAGTTTCTTTAATGCGATCCGGAATTTATCTCGCGCATAAAGAATATGAGGCTTCCATGTGAGAGTTTTATCAAAAGTAATTCCAAGGTACTTAGTTGTTTGAGACCAGCGTAGTGGTGTGGAATATAGAGTGGGTGGTGCAATTGGTTTACGAGTTTTAGTGAATAACACCGCAACGGGGTTTTATCCACGTTGATTTTGATCTTCCAGTCGTTGAAGTATTTTTCGAGTAGGGCCAGGTGTTTGTTTAGTGCTATTGTAACTAATTTTGTATTTTTGTAAGTGGCTGAGATCGCAGTGTCATCAGCATATAGGTTAATCATGGTGCGTGGGTGTGAGGGTATATCATTAACGTAGATGTTGAATAACACAGGGCCCAATAAGGAGAAACCTGTGTTATCCTAATTTTGACGCGGTGTGTAATTGAGAGCGTGTCGTTCACTCTGACTTTGTATTTCCTGTTAGTAAGGTAGGAGTATAGAATATAAATGATGGCAGGTGGAAAATTATAAGTAATAAGTTTATAAATGAGTCCGTCTATCCAGACACGGTCAAATGCCTTTTGGATATCCAGGAAGACAGCACCAGTGGTCCTGCTCTCTGAAATCCTGAGGATATTTTTTCCGTTAATCTGAGTAGCGGGTGGTAGGTAGAAAGTTGTTTGGTGAATCCAAACTGATTAGGGTTTAAAATGTTAGTGCTATAGATATGATTTTTAATTCGATTTAGAATAATGTGCTCAGCAATTTTGCTGAGCGAAGATAATAAAGAGATTGGCCGGTAGGTATCAGGAGAATTTTTACTTTTTCCAGGCTTGTGTATTGGAAAAACGATTGCAACTTTCCATTCATTTGGAAAGTGTCTGAATAGTAGAATTTTATTTATGATGTAGGTAAAAATTAGAATGATTTTGAAAGGAAATTTTTTTATCATTTTGTTGGTAATATTATCTATTCCAGGTGCTTTGGAATTCTTTAGTTTTTTCATATATTCACAGATCTCGTCTGGGTCTGTGGGAGAGATAAAGGATGAAAGTGGAGTAGAAAAGAATCTTGTTAGGGTATTAGTGACGTCAGAGTCGATGTTGGTAGTGTGTTTCCCTGGTCTTTTATTTTCTGTGTAATTGTCTATGAGCGTGTTTGCAATTAAGTTGGCCTTCTGTTCATCGTTGCTAGCGATGCCATTGGGTCCGGTTAAATTTGGAATGTCTGAGCGTTTTTTGCGAAAGTATTTTTGCATATGCCAGAGACTGTTATCTTGAGTTTCGAGTGATTCTAGTTTGGCGTTCCAAGTGTTTTGTGCGTGTATCCTGATTTCTTTTTTAATTAATTTTTGAAGTCTGTTGGCTTCAGTTTTGTGTATTGGATTTAGAGTCTGTTGATATAATTTCCTGGCCCTGTTTTTACAAGTTATTAAGTAATTGATGTGTTGTGGCGTGTAGTTGTGTCGGGTGTTTTTAATAGGTTTAGAAGCTAAGTTGTGGACGGAGCTAACCGCATCTGCGAACTTCGTTACTTTTTCTTCGAGCGTAGATTCATTATTGATTTTAGCGTAGTCAAAAAGTTTAATTTCGTTTTTAAGATTTTTTCTGAAAGCAGACCAACAGGTGGTAATTGCTCTTGGATTATCTTTATGGATGGGGGTAGTGATATTAAAGTTTAACATGACAGGATTATGATCTGACGAGAGGTCATTTATGGATACAATATTGTAGGGGTAGTTGAAGTTACTAATTATTGCGAAATCTAGAGTATTCGAGGAGTTGGATCCATATCTGGTTGGAGATTTGGGAAATGCAATTTCTAGGTTATTGTCGTCAGTAAAGTCTTTTAATCGAATGCCTCTGGGAGAGTTTTTGGAGCAATTCCATGCACTGTGTGTGGCGTTAAAATCGCCAAAAATCACACAGTTACTGTTGGCCTGAATGAGAGCCTCAATATCTACAGTAAATAAGTTTTTATCAGATCTAGGGGGAATATAAATACAGGTTATTGAGAAGTTTCTGATATTCGGGGGAGTAATAGTTACGGTGGTAGCTTCAATATGATGCAGAGTGGGGGAGGGGGGAGAAATGCGGAATAGATTTTTTAATAAAAATAATAGTACCACCGAGAGTAGGAGTAGTCCCGTTCGAGTTGCGGTCGTTCCTGTAACATGTATAATTTGAAATGTTTATGTTGAGGGTGGGTCTCAAACGTGTTTCTTGGATTAGTAAGATGTCAGGGTCGTACTTCTCTATGAAAATTTTGAATTCGGAGATTTTGCTTAGAAGGCCGTTTGCGTTCCAGGAACACAAACTCAGGCCGCTTATTTGGTGTCTATTCATCATAATCGTCTAAAAGAGCCTCTACTAAGGCGCGTATTTCCTTCTTGCGTTGGGTTTTATGTTTATTAATACTGGATGGTTGAGGGGTGTTTGATGAAAAATCAATACTATTGATTTGTTGAACTAATAATGAAAGAGCTTGAATGGTTTGAGAAAGTGTTTGGGTTATGAGACCCACGCATTCGCTTTTAGCATTATTGGTATTTGTTTGCTTAGTGATGTGAGTTGTTGCGGCCTGAGTTTGTGTTGGCATCGTAGAAGGAACCTGACCGTTTCGTGGTGCCATCTGTTGGGGGATGGGAGCGGTAATCTTACTTCGTTCTTGTTGGGCTGCTGCTTGCGCAAAGGAAACATTAGGGCGGACTAGACTGTTAACAATGCTAGTATAATTAGGTTTGATTGACGCGCCTTTACGTGGTTTGGGGTACAACGGGCATTTTGAATAATTGGACATGTGGCCATAGGCTTCGCAATTAACGCAGTACATTGTTTCGACTTTATCGATCTTACAATCAGTCGTTTGATGGGGTTCCCCGCATTTGAGGCATTTAGGTTTTATGTGGCAATTGCTTGCCGTGTGATTAAATTGTTGGCATTTATAGCATTGGGTCACCCCTTTGCTATCGTAGCCCTCTACTGATACATTTAAATATGAAAGTTTGTCTAATTTAAAAATGGTGGCGTTAGTCATGTTTCTTGGTAAAGATACCAAGAATACGGGGAGTAATTGGTTTGTAATTTTACCAGTTAGTTGGGAGACCCGATCAACGGTGAATCCCAGATCGATCAAGTCATTATGGATATCTTCGGGTTTAGCTTTTTTAGGTAGTCCTTTAATAACTACCTTGATGGGTCGTTCGGATTTTAGTTTAATTGAATAGAATTGATATTGTATTTTTTCAAGGAAAGTAAGCAGTTCGTGGTATTGGTCGTGAGTATCACAATATAACTTGAAATACTCACCGGTCATTTTGCTACGTATTTTAGGCATGAAATTGTTAATCACTTTCATTTGTTCTCGGAAATCAAGAGTTATTTTTAACATGACTGGTGGGGGGAGATTTTTTGTCAGGTCGGCTGATTTATTTACGGCGGTATTAGTCGCGGGTTTTTCTTGTTACTTACTGTGTTAACATTTTTAACTATAGTTCCGGTCGAGGTTCCTTCAACGGGATCGATTTCGGAGTCGTTAATTTCAAGAGCGTTGAATTTGTTGGAAAGATTTAGCCTAAACTTTTGTTCAGTATTCGGTTGAGTATTTTGATTTTTAGATAATTTGCGGTTAGGTGGGGAAATAAATTCGGATTCGTTATCTTTTCTTTTAAGTGAGGCTGATTTCGGTAAAGTTGGAAAATCATTATCGTTAACTTTGGTGGGAGTACTTAATGGAGTGTGGTGTTCTGCACAACCGGGGTATCACAGCTTGAAGAGAGGAAAACTCACTTACCGTTAGCTCGTTGAGTGCGGTGTAGTTATCCAATCTTTGAACGTGTTCCTTCATGATGTGGCAGTCTTCATCAGTAAGTCCGTGTAGTTTGAGGGATCTTATATTGGCCTTGATATTCTCTATGGTGATGGTGTAGAACTTCATATTTCTGGCGAGTATTTTCCTCTGCTCACAGTTGGTGAGGTGTGGAGTTCCGGGTCGGGAGTCATCTATAGGTAGAGGTTGTTCATTCACGGGTGTCGGTCGTCGTGGTTGTCCAATCCGTTAATCAGTTCAATGTCTAAGTCCATTTCCGGAGTCGTTTCCATAATTTCAGCCATGATAACTTTGATTTAGATAAATCAAATAAGCAGGATAAAGCGTGAGGTTCTAAAAGAGCTCAAAGCGATACTGAAGTGGCGCAATCAGCACGCTGGCACTGTGCACCGGAATTCGTATGCGGAGCGTTCAAAAGTACGTCCGGACGCTAACGTGTCACAGGCCGTCTCTCAGTATGGGTCAGTATGACCCCTGCAGAGAAAGGAGAGGATTCTATTGAAGGAAGTGCGCTACACACACACACACACAGAGAGAGAGAGAGAGAGAGAGAGAGAGAAATTTCTTGCCTTTTTCAAAATCAACGAAAAGCGGAGAGCAGAGTGCACTCGATCTTCTCTTTTCAAACAATCAAATCTCACCAGCAATGACGTCCAATAATTCACAAAATAGCTGTAAATTTATGTTTCGAGATATCTTTCCGATTTTTTCGAAATTTCGCAATTGTCCATAATTCTGGAGATCTTCGTATAACAAGGACCATTATAAATTTATCATCTTCCATCCTCTCAAAAATTGACACATTTGTTGAGTAATTCAGAGTACCACTGAGAATTGTACTTCTCGTGAAATAGGTTGCCAACCCCTGTTCTATTGTATAAAAGTAAAATTATATCATACTGTTTGTTCATTAACCCTCCACTGGACAGAACGGATTTTTCCGCCCTACAAGAGAGGCTTCGAAAATGGACTGCACGGATTTTTCTGCCTTCAAGTAACGTTTTCAAAAGCGGATTAGCCGCACTTTTCTGAAATCCTTTCCCCCTTTTAAGGTTTAACATCTTGAAAGATAATGAGGGACGGAGGAAGCAACACAGCAGGAGTTTTATGGCTCACAGGGAACCCCGTGTTTTGACCCCCCCCCCTCCCACCATCGTAAAAAATCGGGGAGAAATTTCTTTACAACCCAAGAAGTGTTTCTTTGCAGCTTGTATTTTAAAAGTTTCCAAAAGTCCCAACGCATAAGTAAAATATGTTACAATTCCCTTTTGGTTTCATATTAATTTCAAACTGTAACAAGTTGGGGCGTGTCAGGGCAATCTGCTATTTTATATAGTTAGACAAATTATCTTTTTAAGTATATTCTCTTTTCGCTTCATTTTTCTTATTCAAAGCTTTCAGTGTTTGAAACATGATTATTTTATTATAAGATACCGAAAAAATTAATAAAACATCAAACTCTTTAAAATTTGGAACCTTTCAATTTTCCAACCACTAAAAATGAATAAATTTAAACTTCATCAAATCATTTGAAACATTTTCTTACACTTTGATAAAAATAATAACGAAAAAAAAAAACTAATTAAGATTTATTAGTTTTTTTTTTTTTTTAGATTTCAAAGCCTAAGTGTTCAGGGAAGTTTAAGTACAGTGCCTGGTTATATATTGTTAAAATACACCGAATTATATTTGAATTTTAAGTGCTTGAACTTCAGTTTACATCAAAGACAACATGAATGAAGATTTTCACACATTTTTTTATAACTTGAATGTTTGAATAAATGGTAATCAAAAATATACGGAAACATTTACAGTAGACATTTATGCATATAAATAAACATAAAAATCAAGTTTAAATTCGAGCTATTGAAAAACATTCGAATAATATATTGTTCAAAAATATCTATTTATACAAAATACCTCAACATTTATCTTTTTTAAAGGCTAACTGAATAAGTAATTAAAATCTGGATATTTTTTGAAATCTCGACCTTATAAAGCTAGAAATTTTATGTTAGAAATTCCATTTGAAATTTCGAAAAAAATGCATCGCGCAGTTAAAAATTATTTACCATAAGTTTTAGCAATTGTTTGAGTATAATAAAAATTTCAAATTTTATTATATAGCTTCTTTGGTATCTTTTAATATATTTCGGCCGCGGTAGCCGAGTCGTTTAGGTATCGGAACGTGGCTTGCTTTGTCACGAGTTCGAGCCCAGTACCACTAAAGACCCGCCGTGTAGGGCAGCGATGCACGTTAAATCTGTCGAGAGCTGAAACGTCCTCCCGTTGGTGTGGTGGGGTAGTTAGGAGAGGGGTGCTAGCTCAGGTGTCGTCCACGTCACTTGATCATGGTTCAAAATTACGTGGTCCGTCGCCAAAAGCCCTCGTGTAGCTGAACAGTGCGACGTTAATATTCAATCATTCATTTAATATATTTCGAAGATTTCATACAATTCGGTTGAAAACCGCATGCTAAGAGCAAAAAATATACTAAAAAAATTGATGAATATACAATTACAATAAATTCTTACATAGAGAAGCAAAACTGAGAAGCTAAAGCGTAGGAATAAAAAATTTTGAGTATATCTGAAGTAGTTTTCGAAATATTTATTTTAAAGTTTAGAAAATTTGTGTGCGTTATGTTATATTTTATATCAATTAAATGGTTAAAATTATGTGTGTTAATATTAGTCATGTAATCGTTTGATGACACATTCATATACTAATAAAAAATATCATGGTCATTGATGCGAATGTCAAGAATTTTATGTAATTTTAAATTCAGACATTAAGATATTGATGTAGAAAATATAAAACGACCATCTAAATTACATGAAAAATGCAGTCTGCTATAAAATGATCTTGACAAACAAAAAATACGGCATTTTCACTTACTATGGCAGAGCCGGCTTAGTCAGGGGCGATCTGGAAAAACAGAGAGAACCGCGGTTTTGATGGATGCCGCTCTAGCTTTTAAAGCTCCCAGGAAAAATTATATATATATATATAAATTACAAATGCAAAAATAAATCTTGTAATTTTCCATACATTTTTATAACAACGAATTGTGGAATTGCCTTCCAATACATTGTTGTGTTTGACAATATCTAAGGTAACCAACCCTACTTTAGATAGATTTGTACTACTTTTTCGTAACCCTATTCCTTTTAAAATTAATTCGTGCAGCCGAAATACACCTTTTGTACCCTTAAAAATTTATGTTAACTATAACGGTTAATTTTAATTTATGCAACTTGTGAAATGTTCATAATTAACCATTTCCGTCTAAACAGTTTACATGGAAAAAAAGTTTGGACTCCCTCATTCATTAGGGATTTATATAAGATTCTAACATTAAATTTTATTTTTCACCGAATAGGATTGAGTGGAAGTGTATAGTGCTTCCACACCACAGGTCTGGGGTTCTATTAACGGGCTGCGCAAGGTCGACTCTGCCTTTCATCCCCGCTACATTGGGTCGATAAATGAGTACCAAGCTTGCTTCGGGTCTTAAACACTGAAGGTCTCTCTTCAGACAGACCACCAAATCGGGACATCTGTTCATGCACCTCAGCGTCCAATGGTCACGTGTATTATGATGGGCACAGTAGTTCCTGGCCCTCATGGATTGTTGTGCTTCTGAGTTTGAGTCTTAAGTTTGAGGATTACCTCACTTTGGGGATACCCCTTAGATAAACATGTATTTCCACTCATTTGCAATTAAACATTTTTCTTTCAATTACGTTTATTTCAGAAGTTTGATTTTTCAAATGTATTTGCTTAATAACATGTATATTTGTGTATTATATTAAAAATTTGATCAGTCCAAAATTACATGTTTTTAGCTTCTCTAAAAGCTTTTAGGATTTTACAACTGATCTTACAATCCATATGCGTTTTATAGTAGTATATTTAAAAATTATAAGGACATTTTTACGACTGTGTGAGCTGTTATGCCTCGTTTATAAATATAAAAAATTGCATTCAGCTACAGTTTTTAAAATATACAGAAATAAGTGGAGCAACAGGATACTTACATATTATGAATATTTTTGACTGCAGGAAGATATATTTATATTTCAGTTTCTTTACAATTTGAATAGAAGTTGTAAGCCATTTTGCGAATAGTTTGATATTGAGTATAAACCCATAGGCTGTTTAATATTGTAAAGTGTTTTACTTTGATACCAGCACACATTAAAATAAGGCTCATTTGCAGTTATATGATCAGCTTCAGTCATATTTAAATTTTCAAAAATAGTCTACACGTACGAAAACATTCTTTCACAACCGCACACCACATTTCTCTCATACTATATCTTCCCTACAGCAGGAAATATTTGTGTATACTGAAAAATTTAATACAGGATACATTTCCAAGTGTTAAATTTGTTTTTAAAATTTGGTATGAATACATTGTGGAACTGTCGGTTAACTTCACTGAACAAAATTGTTTTAAGTGTACTGTTTTGAAAGACAAGATTAATTAGGGAGAACTTTTCTCACAATAGAATTTGTAATGACTGAATTGTGTGAAAATGTAGTTATTGATGTGTGACATTTTTCCTTGTAATAAAAGAAACAGAAAGATAAGAAATTTAACTTGAGTAGAAAATGGTTAGAAGTACTGTCATGCGCATTTGAAGAAGTATATCCCCCATTAAAATTAAAAATTATTGACTGAATGTGTGTTATGTCCATCACAAATGCCGATGTAGAAAAGGAATTTTTATTTAATACAAGAAGTTCGAAAAAGGGAACACTAGGAAGGAAAATTTTAATTTTTTCCGAAAAATATTCAGTTAACATAAAAATATCTTTTATATGATTTTAATTAAAATAAATTAAAAGTATTGAAATCCTTTTATGCTATTTTAAATTAAAAATATAACTGAATAGAGAAAGATCGGTTTTATTTCATAAATATAATCATTGAATGTAATATTTATTGTGTTATTGTTTAAAAATGAGATAGGTCCTTTGCTCTTTTTACCTCATTACTTTTTTAAAAAGCAGGAAAGTGAGCGCGTTTTCTTACTCTCATATTCAAAAATGAATACAGGATGCTTTTTCTGGTTCAAATCGCAATACCATATATATATATATATATATATATATATATATATATATATATATATATATATATATATATATATATTTTTAATTTTTAAAAAATGACAGAAAAATAAATTTTCTTTGAAGAAAATATAATTATTTTTCAACTTCTAACATACTATTTATTTCATTTTTTCCTCTTTTTTTTACCTTTCATTTCGTTTTTAATTTTACTGTAACTGAACATATAGGAGAAAGAAACACCGTATGTTTCAAAGAGGATTGATCAAGAGAGGATATCTACGCTTTCAAAGAAGATTGCCCAAGGCAACTTAACAGCTAGCTGTAAACGATTGATCTCTTGGTTCTTACTTTTCAAAAGGGACCGAACTGGGTCGTAAAATTTTCCCCCTTCGACCGCCCAAGTTCTAAAAGGGGGAAAGGAAAAAAGTCTGTTGCATTTTTGAAGGGAATCGCAAAATAAGAGTTAAACGCTTTCGGAATAACTTTTCAGGAGGAAGGTGTCCAGTTAGAGGGTTAAAACGGGAAATTTAATTTTTCATTGCTTTAAATCCACCTATTCTTCCTTTAAAAATCATTTGTTCAGGAAAAATTAAACAGTTTCGTTCTGTACATCATTTATCTAGAGAATTGATCGACAAACTGTGTTCCACGAGTCCCAATAAAAAAATGGGAAAGAAAAATTACAAATATGTATGCAAAATGGATTTATGTTCTCATGAAATTCGGTTAGCCACAATTATCTAAAGATGATCTCATAGATTAAAATTAAAAATTTTATTTATACATAATTGGAAAAACTTTTAAACTTTTATTGTAATATAATAAATGAATTTTAAAACTTTATTTTATGCAGTAGATTGTGAATATACTATTGTTTGCTATCCCGAGTTCCACGAAGTAATTTTATACTAGTTAGTACAATATTTTGAAACCTTTTACATTTGTGGGGGAAAAAACACCTATAATGAAGAAGATAAAAAAATTTATCAACATATGAACAGATTCGATGCTAAAATTTAAATTTAAGCTAGAAGACCTATATCTTAGGTTACCAATTCATGCCATATACGCAGAATTTCTCACACAGCTATGAACATTTTCATGCCATTCACAAAAATGTATTTAGAAAGTGAAAAATATTTTTAACGCGATAGGCAACAAAAACAAAATACAAAAACGAATTGAACATGGAATATGAAATGCTACTGCAGATAATTTCAAAAAGCTTATACGTCTATAGTTTGTGTAAAAAATTGTGAACACATATCTCAGTTACTAAGTATAATGCATGCGTAGGTGACATTTGGATCACAAATTTATATTATCAATGAGTAAATAACATTAAAATTACATCATAAAATTTTTTAATAAAAATATTTTTTTTTTTTAAATTGTCTTTACATATAATATCAAAAATATGTTTATCTATATACTTTAAATATTATTTTAAGATATATTCCCTTCAGCGAGGAAGGGGATTCCTCGAAAACATGTTACAGTTCTAGGGATTCCAAGAGTTGAAAAGTTTGACGATTGACCAATGTCCAGAAATGAGAAGTCTTTCATGGTCAAGATTCACTCTGCTGCTTTAACCCCCGCCCCCGAAAAAGAAAAAAAAAAGAGCTAACATTTATTTTACCAGTTTTACGACTGTCACTCCTCCCTTAGCCCCCCGCGTATTCCCTTTCGCTGAAGGGGAGAATTTCATTGAAAAGGTTACCCGAGAGAGAGAGAAATTTATTGCCCATTTTGGGAGTCTTGAGACAAATATTTGTGCCAAAAATTTCGCAATAGCCAGCGCCGTCTAGATGTCATGTAAGGTGTTGAACTAATGGCCCGCCATCACCTTAAGTTTTCAGCTTTGAAAAAAGTAAATACAAATTCTAAAAAATTAATTTGTCATAGAGAAAAAAAAAATTTTAGTTTATTAATTTTTTTAAAGTCATACTTTTTTTGGCATGTTAGGGAAAAATGATGAGAGTAAATTTTTACAATGCGCGCGCACACCGTCACAAAAAACCAACACCCTTAATTTTAGATTTTATACACATAGCGCCATCTAGAGTAGAAGAACAATAATACAAAGATGATAAAATTAATTAACCTTAATAATCCACATGTTAAAAATGGACAAATATTTTTAATTCAATTTATCTTTAATTGAAATAACTTATCTGTGTAACAAAAAATATTCTTCTTACAAATAAATTTTTTTAAAATTCCTAGTGGCTTTTTTTTAAATTTTCGAATTCTATTATGCAATATTGCAATGTATAATTGATAACTTTTATTATCATTAATGTTACACCGTATGTTTCACCTGTTTCCAACAAGATAGATGTTTTGATAAATAAAAATTACACTTCTGTAAAAAATTTCCTTATAACAAAATTTTACCAGCTTTTTCGTCCTTTAGAAACAGTTAAATGGAAATTTTTAAAAACGAAATAAATACATTTAGTGCTAAAAACCTTTCGTATTTTATTATTGTTTTTATACACTTAATTGAGTCACTTAATGATGTGAAAAAAAAAGAAAAAACAATTAGATCATCTGTATATGAATGTGATTTGTTTTGAACTTTTTATACAAATTATAGTTTTCTTAAAATAAATAAAAAATGTTACTGCGCCATATTTAATATTTTTCAGTTCTATTTTACATTATTTTCAAATAGGAATGTCACTCCTTTTTTTAAGGAATTCAAGCATATTTGCAGTAAAATTTCCGCTTGAGCTATTTACACACACACACAAATAATAGTTGTTTTAAAGAAAAAAAATTAATAAACTAAAAATTTTCTCTTTGACAAATTAAAAATTTTTTAGAATTTGTAGTTACTTTTTTTCAAAGCTGAAAACATGCATATACACAAAAATCCTTTATGCATCAAAATGATAAATTCTACACTACCGTAAATGTGCTTTTTAACTATCGCATTTTTAAATAAAACGAGTTTTTTTTATTTTTTATGTAAGAGGAATGAAGACGTACTATGCTTCCATGACTGAATATTTCATATAATATCAACTAGACAAATAACTATCACAACAGACCTCGTAATTCTGAACTTATTTCTAATGACGAGGTCGACGCCTGAAACTGGCACCCTGTACAAACTACCGCACCACGACCAAGGGAGGAATTTAAGCCCCAACTCTTGTTATTTAACATTTCTGCATCAAAACTTCCAGTTACATTATCCCAATTGCGGGTACGGAAATTTTTTTCAAATAAACTATTTTAATTATTATAAATTTATCATCATCTGAAAAGTAATGTTTTAAATAAATGGAACATTTAGATTTTTTTTACAATATTATGAAACATTTAAAGATAGTTGAAATGATTCTAATAAAATATATAACATTCCCCATCTTTCATTGTCTGATTTAATTAGTAATTATTCTTTAAAAATGATTGGAAATTTTCTTTGAAATTACTGTCTAAAGCTACTAAAGTGCTCTAGTTTTTGTAAAAATTAAAATCTCTTCCTGAGGATCATTTCAAAGAGGAATAGCAATGTAATACATCAAAATTGAAAAATTGAGAATTTGTGCATTTACTATTTGTACAGAGAGCACCCCGCTTATGTTGTTTTTTGTAAATTTTTACCCACACATTTTTTCACATTTTAGTAGCAATAATTTTTTTTTCTCTTCTTAATTTTTGCCATTTTTTTTCTTAAAATGTACTAAATACATCTAAAAAATACAAAAAAATCTCCATATCTCTATTTTTTTAATACATCTAAAAATACAAAAAAAATCTCCATATCTCTATTTTTTTTAAAAAAGACTTGTCGCAAGTAGTCGGAGACCTTAAGGCTGTTTTCGGTCAATGTTAAAGGATAGGGATGAAACGGCAAAGACATTTGTGGGCAGGAAAAAGCTCCAATAATAATAAAATTTTTTATGGATATAAAGAAAATAATTGTTTAAAGGATAGTGTTTCTTGAATTTTGATTTTTTGGAAAATTACACAGTTTTCAGCATTTTTTCAAAATGAAATTTGACTTTTCTATGTTAAAGTATAGGAGGTGGAAACGCAAAAGACATTTTAACAGAAAAAAAATTTTTTTAGAGTAGAATTAAATAGTATATAAGAAAGCAAGCTTCCCTCTTTGGACTAGTGTAGCCAGAATTAAGTTTTATGTTTTTCTTAATTAACTTTTTTTAAATTTTAAGTTCATTCTGAATAATTTTTGGCGTAGTTAGGACTATCACAAACAGATGGCACCACCATCGTTTGAAAAGCGAATTTATTCTTGGCTACGGATACTTATTTTTGGCGATATCTTTCTGAAATATAGTCGCCAGCTGAAATTATGGTACTTGCAAATAGTGGACAATGGAAAAGGTTTATGATGTACAGAGATTTAACATCTCAAATCTGACGAACTTTCCGATTTAGGAAAGTTTTAAATATTTTCTGCATGTGTGCTTTAAAAAAATCGTTTATAATTATACTGCTTAGATTTTTTTTTTTTTTTTTTTTGTCATTGAAGGAATGTCTGTAAGAATATTTAAATTCTGCGAAATGACTTAACGAAGAATGGGTTGAATCCTAGGAGGACCCACTTTTAGTCGCCAAATTTTTTTGTCGCCAAATTTTGAGCGATAAAGGTTACAATATGGTAACCCTTCCATTTCATCGAAAAATTTGGATTTTAAAATCACCTAAAAATGGCAACCCTAAAAAAGTACAACGTTTTTCGCCTTTTCCGAAAAAACTTCATTTTGACATTTGACTTCGTTTGCTCTCCACCGGTTGTTGTTAAGAATGGCGTGTGAAAGGAAATTAATTGAAAGTGAGGCTACGACAGGTTTCTTTGTGCTCCTGGGCACAAAGGGGAAGAAAGAGACATTAGAATGGTGTATGAAAGCTAATTTAATCGCTTCTCGTTATGAATGTCCGAGGTTTAAAAAAATATGCGTTTGTAAGAACGAAAGGGAACGGTTGACGGCTACGAATGGCGTTGCCGCAACCAGTCGAAAGATAATCGCCACGACGTTGTTCGGACTGTGAGAAAGGGCACTTGGTTTAGCGAAAGCAAACTTGCTATAATAATTATCTTGCGTTTGACCAGATATTGGTTTGGCAAGAGCATGAATGCGTTCGTGGTGAATGACTTGAATGTTAATAATAGGTCACAAGTTGGTGGATGACAATTTTCATGAATTCCTTGCATCCATCGCAAGGGTGTATCCACCAACGGAACATGACGAAATGCAAGCGTAAGGTAGTGCCTTTTAAAATTTTTTTAAATGATTGATTTCATGTATTTCTTCCATTTTATATTTGTGAAACGCCCCTTTCGTCCTTTTTTAAAAATGTAAATCATGTTGTACACACTGGTTTTAGAATGCTTTTTTAAAATGAATTTCATTGCTTTCTCCGTTTTTTTCTTTATATGATTAATTTAATGTATTTATTCGTTTTCATCTTTGCGAAACGCCCATTTCATTCCCCGCTGACGCATGCGCTTCCCAAGAGTTTTTCGTCATTGACGCCTTTTTGAAAACCTTCAATTTGGCGCTTTTTGGCGAAAAATTTTTGGCGCCAAAAACAGCAGAGGGTCCTCCTAGGATTTTACCCGAAGAATGAAAGTATACTTACTTTATACTTGATCGAAAGTTGTGAATTAACTCACAATAAGAACACAAATTACTACTCCTTACTCACAAATTAAAATTTTAATCTAATTATTGTAATGCAATTATTATTATTATATTATTATTTTCTTTTTTAATTAACAAAAAAAAAAAAATTTCCCATCGATTTTATATTTGACGTAAAACTTTACCATAAACCATTGGAACAATTATTAACACAAAATATTGTTTTCTAATTTAATTAACAGAAACTTATTTTTTCAATTAATTATGTTCAGATTCTAAGCCGCACCCCAAATTCTCAGCACATTTTTGTGAAAAAAAATAATGTAAAATATATTATCCATATATGATATATTTACGGAATGAAAAGTGGCTGCGATACCCTAGTGGTCAAGGTAACGTACTCGTGGCTGGCGTATCATGAGTTCGAGCCTAGTACCGCTGAAGTTCTGTCGTGTAGGGGAGCGATGAACGTTAAATCTGAGAGATCAAACGTCCTCTCATTGGTGTGGTAGTTAGGAGATGGGAGGTGCAAGCTCAGGTGTCGTCCTCGTCACTTGACTATGGTTCAAAGTTACGAGGTCCGTCACCAAAAGCCCTCGTGTAGCTGATCAGTATGACGTTTATATTCAATCACTAACTAAACGAAATAAAAAAAATAATAAAGGCGAATTAATAAAAGTGAATAATTAATTTACTTCACCAGCATTAAAAACTTTTTTCAGTCTTCAAATCTAAGCTGCACCAGAATTTTTGTAGCCTAAGCATCGGGAAAAAAAGTGCGGCTTAGATTCGAATAAATATGGCAATATCGCGATTTTACAGTCTCTCTATCTTTAAATTTTTGCCTTTTTTTCTATTAAAAAATACTGTCTGGCATTTTCTGTCATTGAACATTTTCAATAACTTGATCAAGTTCTTGACTAAATTTTTATCATAATAGAAGTTGGGATTTTTCTTTGCGCATTACATTTTACACATATAAAATTTAGGATTAATGTTAATTCAAATTTTATCCATTTTAGTTAAACATATGATAAAAATTTTTAAGTAGTAAAATTTTATTATGAATTCTTTATGGAAAAAGAAATATGTTGGGCATTACGATATGAACATATATTTATTTCTCATTGGAGTTTTTATTTTATTTCTATAATTAAAATATTGATTTTTATTACTAGTTCATTTTTGAATTAGACAGTAAAGCATTCAGAAAAAGATATATCTGCTGAATAAACTTTTAAAAACACTAATTTTTAAAAAATTGAAAACTGAAGTAATTTTATACTAGTTAGTACAATATTTTGAAACCTTTTACATTTGTGGGGGAAAAAACATCTATAATGAAGAAGATAAAAAAACTTATCGACATATGAACAGATTCGATGCTAAAATTTAAATTTAAGCTAGAAGACCTATATCTTAGGTTACCAATTCATGCTATGTACGCAGAATTTCTCACACAGCTATGAACATTTTCATGCCATTCACAAAAATGTATTTAGAAAGTGAAAAATATTTTTAACGCGATAGGCAACAAAAACAAAATACAAAAACGAATTGAACACGGAATATGAAATGCTACTGCAGATAATTTCAAAAAGCTTATACGTCGATAGTTTGTGTAAAAAATTGTGAACACATATCTCAGTTACTAAGTATAATGCATGCGTAGGTGACATTTGGATCACAAATTTATATTATCAATAAGTAAATAACATTAAAATTACATCATAAAATTTTTTAATAAAAAATATATTTTTTTTTAAATTGTCTTTACATATAATATCAAAAATATGTTTATCTATATACTTTAAATATTATTTTAAGATATATTCCCTTCAGCGAGGAAGGGGATTCCTCGAAAACATGTTACAGTTCTAGGGATTCCAAGAGTTGAAAAAGTTTGACGATTGACCAATGTCCAGAAATGAGAAGTCTTTCATGGTCAAGATTCACTCTGCTGCTTTAACCCCCTCCCCCGAAAAAGAAAAAAAAAGAGCTAACATTTATTTTACCAGTTTTACGACTGTCACCCCTCCCTTAGCCCTCCGCGTGTTCCCTTTCGCTGAAGGGGAGAATTTCATTGAGAAGGTTACCCGAGAGAGAAATTTATTGCCCATCTTGGGAGTCTTGAGACAAATATTTGTGCCAAAAATTTCGCAATAGCCAACGCCATTTAGATGTCATGTAAGGTATTAAACTAATGGCCCGCCATCACCTTAAGTTAAAGAAATGAGTCATCAGTAGCGAACACAGGAATTTTTCAAGCGGGGGGGTCCGGGGTCGAATGTTCACCATTTTTGTATCCTGCTCCTTTTGATTTTGTCGATTTTCGGGAACAAAACTCAGTAATTTTTGAATAACCAATTAGCATTAATTAATAAAAACAATCATTAATAACAAGTAATTAAATTTTACGTACTATATACTTAGAATTATGATCAATCGGAAAAAAGAAATCAAGAGCTTTAGGGGGGTCCTGACCCAGGACCCCCTTATGTGCGCCACTGAGTCATATTAATATATAATTTTTAGAAGTTATTAAATTTAATGTGATTATCCATTATTACGAGTTATTGAATTATATATTAATTAATAATCAGGGCTGGTCATTTAGGGGAGTGCAGCGGATGCTATGCACCTGGGGGCCCGCTTGATCAAAAACTAAAATTCACTCTTTCACATCAAAACTTGACAACACGCCTTTACAAAATGTGCATTTTACTGTATAAACATTGTTATTGTAGATCTCTGAATTTCAACAATGTGCAAACTAATTCTTGAAATCATGCGAACTTCATCAGTTCACTCTACCACAGAATGAGGTATATAAAAAGAGTTGGTTTCAAATTCTGAGGAACATTCCCCCTTATTAGGCGCGTGTCGCTACCGTCGCATTAATGATACAGGGCCCTGGTAGCTCCAGACGTGTGTGAGCAAAAAATTGTAAAATGTTATCAATAGTCTTATTAACCGAGTTCCCTTTAATGTTTAGAAAATCATCTGTCACTGGCTTCAAATGGTTCAAATTTCCTGCATGAACGCTACACCACATAACATTTAGAATGGGAAAAATCTGTGTCACATTATGTTATGTTCCACATTAATTTACGCCATGTAATATTAAATTAAGAACCAATTAATAGGTTCTTATATGTTGCAGTAAATAATTAAAATAAAATGTGGAACGCATACATATGACCTCAACATAGGGCAATCAATGAATATTTTAAATAATAATATACAATTACTCACCGCTACTTGTAAAGAATGGAGAATGAGCAATCTGCAAGATTTACAGGAGGCTATTATGGGTGTTTTATTTATCATGTTCAATTATTGATGAAACAAATTTATTGTAAATATGGAAATAGAACGAATCAAATTGGTATTTTAAAGAGTTGTATTTTTAGCGTTTAAATAATATTCCATCAAATAATAGGATGGAAGTTTATTAATTAAGCAGGACCTATCAGAGGCGGATTAAGGTAGCTGGAGGCGCCTGGCGGTAAAAGGTTTGAGGCCCATGGGTTCAAGTGTCGAAAAACTAAAATAGTGAAAAGATTTTCAGACCTCTTAAATTCTCAAAATAAAATGTATTGCTAATAATAAAACTCAATGGCTAAAAAAATTGAAAATCTTACTGAAGAGATTACAATTTTGCTGTATAACTTTAGTTCTTGATTCTTTTGTAGATTCATCAATTATTTTTGCCGTATCTATTTTGTCCAAAACATCTTGTTCTAAATACAGGGCGATTCGCTACCAGACCGACAAGTTCACAGGATGTGTAGTGGGTACACAAACGACTCAGAATTCCACAGGAATGCAGGGTCGCACATGCCATAGTTACGAGCTATGGTGCAAAGAAGCAGAGAAAAAGAACAGAAACAACAACACATTAAAATGACAGAAAACATTTTATTGTAAGGTTGTATTACAATAGGTGATCGAAACTACGTCCAGAATTCGTCTGAAAGTCCTGAAAGTGCTCCTGCATGGAATTCTTTACTTTCTGAGATATTTCTCCGGAAAATCTTGCTGTAGATGGCGCTGTACCAAAGGTTTCGTGAAAACAGATCCTGCTGGAAGTCGTCATTCACATCCATTTCCCGAAGTAGTAGGTTGAACTCGTATTCAAACGAAGAACTGGCCGACATGTTGATCGTGTGTAAAGCTGCGGATTGTAATAGGCACGCCAATCGACAATTGTACCAGGAAAGTTACCCAAATAGGCGTATTTCACATTACGCGAACTTTGAAAGTGTGAACAAAATGGGATATGAGTCTGTTTCTGGGTACATGAACAGTTTGGTGTACCAGTCACCCGCTCCTTCAGTTGACGATCTCAGCGCTCGAATATCTGTAGCTGCTGGGAGGATACGTGATATTTCAGGAATCTTCGAGAAATTAAGCAATTCCATGCAGTGCCATTGTTAGGCCTGCCAGATGACTTCTAGTCGTAATTTCGAATACCTGTTGTTGGCGCCTTCGAACGTAATTGGCGACTTCAGGGTTACCAGAATAAAAATATGTGACGCACCATTTTAATTATGAGAGGACGCTGATGCAACTGACCGAATGAACATGAAAGGCATGATGCTTTGGGCAGAGCGCTTTAAGCGATATTTCTTATTAACCCTGTAAATAGTCTTTAAATGTTGGTGTGTGTGTTGTGTAGTGCTGTGAAATTATGTTTAGTCATCAATAAACTCATTCGTATGATAAGGGCTCTTCAATTATCAGATACAACATTAAATCAACAATACAGTCCTCTTGCTCTCCAATGAATTCTCGACGACACCTGTTGTCGCGTGTACAACCTTTCAATAAAATGTTTTCTGATCCGTAAAAATGTTGTAGTTTTTGTTCTTTTTCTCTGCTTCTTTGTACCATAGTTCGCAACTACTACACGTGTGACCCTGCATTTCTTTGTGATTCCGAGCTGTCTCGGTATCCACTACACATCCTGCAAGTTTGTCGGTCTGGGAGGGAATCCTCAAGTGTAATTTGGCTACGTTTCTCACAATTCATCTTCTTTCCCATAATGCACCTTAAATAATTTTTAACACGCTTTAAAACAGGAAAAAATTTTTCACCTCATGTATTTGCTATCGGTATTGTTAAAAATATTTTCACAAAGGTGTTTCTACATTGGAGAAAGAATCTCCACATTAACCCTTCATCTATACCGCATTATGATTTACTACAGTTTTTTTGCATGTAGTATTTTTTTTTGAATCACTACATTCAAAATGAAGGGATGTACATAAAAAAAATGCGCAACTTTGGGAAATTTAATCCGTTAGAGCTAATTAATTAATTAAAGATATTCAGCTGTAAAATTAATTATATACACTGCTTACTTAAAATAAATAGTCAAATCGTTTTCTAAGGTCTTCCTTAACTTACAAAAAAATATGACACTTACCTTTTGACCTTAACTATACTTTTTCGGAACAAAAATGACAATCTTCACAATCCGATCAAAGTGTCAGCTGAAAACGCATTTTCTGCTATAAAACTATTCACCTTTCCCGCTAAAATACTCATAATAGAACCCGTGCTGCCATATATCTTGGAAGAGTAGATTTAAAAGAATATTCCTGCTAAGTATCGTCAGAGTATTCGTAAAATTGGTTATTCTATGTAATTTTAAGGTGATTGGTATTTATGAGTACCGTCGGTCGATAAAGGGTTAAAATTTCTCTTGCAACTCGATAAATTTCTATAAGAGTCTTCCTTGTATCTTTGTTTTATTTTAAAAATAGTAAAAACTGATTCAATTCCTATGATTAAAATCAAAAGATTCAATATCGTCTTTGTGTTTTAATACTATTTGGAACACAGGTAAAATGTGTCTTCATTATGGCGTAAATCAATTATGGTTCCAATACACAAGAAGGGAAAAGATTCCAATGATATTAAAGGATACAGACCAATATCATTGACCAGTGTCCTATGTAAAATAATAGAAAGAACGGTAACAAAAGCTAAAGAATGGTATGTGGAAAACTTTAATTTTATTGCCATCGAACAGGGAGATTTCAGACAGTACAAATCTACAGACAGCATGTAATAATACTTCTACGCCAGACGGCGAAGGATGCGCTGGATAAGAAACACATTTTGTCAGCTGTGTTAGTGGATCTGAAATCTGCCTACGACTTAGTTTGGAGAGAACATCTTCTTCTTGGTGTCCCTTCAAACTTGTTTAGAGGGTTTAAGAGTTTCCTCAGCCAATGAATCTGTAAAGTTCGATACGAATGCTGCTATTGAAAATACAAGGACTGGTATACCACAGGGAGCTGTTTCTAGATGCTTCCTTTTTAATTTGTACATAAACGACTTAATTGCTAAGTAGGAGACACTTGTTGGAGTTAAAAGTCTGTTATATGCAGATGACCTAGTTATATGGACAGAAACGCCTGAATATCATGCTAAGGAGAAATCTGAGGAAATCTTGAATAAAGTTTTGGATATCCCTGATCATTGGTGCCAAGATAATAACATGAAAATAAATTTGGATAAGACAGTTTATCAGACGTTCTCTCTCAATCATCAGTCATTGCAACTGAACCTCTCATACCAAGGAACGAATGTTCTCCAAAAAAATTGTTTCTCTTGTTTGGGCATTAACTTCGATCGAAAATTGACATAGAGACAACACATTGAAATGATCGTGGAATGCACCACTAAGAAATTAAATCTTTTGAAAAGAATTGTTGGCACGAAATAGGATTGTTCTAAAACAACTCTAGAATTAACATATAACACATTCTGCCGTTTATGATCTACTGCTATGAGCCTTTGGTTGCGGCATCTAAACAGGTGATCGCTATCCTAGAAGTGTTCCATAACTAAGCATTATGATTAATTATGGGAGCTGTGAAATCAACACCAATCGATGCTCTGTTGATATCAACTCAACAAATGCCTATTGAGTGAGTTAATATTAACGTCACACTGTTGAGTTACACGATGGCTTTTGCTGACGGACCTCGTAATTTTGAACCTCTGTCAAGTGACGAGGACGACACCTGAGTTGACACCCCTTTCCTAAGTTCCACACCACACCAACGGGAGGACGTTTGAGCTCTCGACAGATTTAACGAGCATCGCGCCCCTACACGGCGGGTCTTAAGTGATACTGGATTCGAACATGACACGTCAGCCCCCATTCGATACCTTGAACACTAGGCTACCGCGGCCTTCAAAAGCCTATTGAATCCATTTCAATCGGTCTTTGAAATGGATTCAATAGGCTGTTATCCGGTACTTGTAAGACATATTATACGCCCGTTTGCACGCTTGCATTTAAAATTCTGGCGATTGCACCGATTTTTAATGTACCATCATTTCAGATTTAAAATGGCTTTTCTCGTGCTTACATTAACCTGTGATCTTTAAACATTAATCAATTAAATATATTTCCTAGGCCAATGTATTGTCGAAGTGTCATTCGTATACAGCAGTGTTTCTCAAACTGTGGGGCGCGAGCATATTGAAAATAAAAAGTTTAAAAAATAATTTTTTGGAATGAAGTAAAACAAGATGTTTTCTGACATAATAAAAAATACACATTTACACTGATATAATTTATTTTTATCATCTGGTGATCATCAAAAATAAAAGATTCCACTTCAAACGCTCATTAGCCATATTTGATATTATAACCAAATTAAACAAATATTTTGTTTGCTTTGCAGTCAATATGAGAACGATGAAAGATTTTTTTTTACGTTTCTTTTAACGATATCAAACGATGAGAGATTTTTTATTACGTTTCTTTTTACCTAAAATATTACTTTAGCTGACCTTCGAACTTACTGGTATGGTTATCTCCGTCCTTTTTTTAGGGAAGTTGTAAATATATAATATATTTCTGTTTCATCTTTTTTTAATGTGAAAGAGTTTTATGATATATGGATAAGCATGAGTAATCTGGAACATATAATGCGTAATAAAAAACGTTTTACACAATTATTTTTTAGAACATGCTACACTTTCCCCATGAGCAATTTTGTAGTTTTGATTGCTGTGTGTACGACTTATTATGGTTTATAAATATAAATAAGCAGAATATTAAAAAAATGGGCATCTGTGATCCCTATTAAAGGAAGTTGAAACTGATCAAGCAATTGAAGAACCTACTGAAATAATGCATATTAATCAAGATATATATATATATATATATATATAGCGAAAGTAAATATCAGAAAAGCGTGAGACATGAAACGTTTGAGTTGATTTGAGTTTAGCTGGAAAATAATGTTCCTGTGTTGTTAGCGAAAAGTGTCTGTGATTTATGTCCTCTATTAAGGGCACGCACATTTGGAACATTTTCTTTTGTTTTATTGGATTTTTTCTCAAATTTTCTAAGAAAAATTGAAAAGTCCTTGAAAGTTGGTAAGTATATTTTCTCTTAATAAAATTATTCACTGGAATTGTGATTATTGTAGTGTATAGTAAAAATAACTATAAAATAAATTATAGTTTTAAAACAAACTAAAAAACACGCTTTTATAGTGAATCGAACTAAAAAGCAAAAAAAAAAATATATATATGTATATCGCTTCAAATTAAGATATACGAAATTTAATACTTATCTTGTTAATTTGTACGGTTTATAATTATGATCGTAAAGTGCATTATTATTGTTTTCCGTACATTATTAATGTATAAGGGGGGCGCGATAAAAATTGTGATTGAAAAGGGGGGCGCCAGTAGTGAAAGTTTGAGAACCACTGGTATACAGTAATTTTTCCTTGATGTTGGGATATTTTTTTCTATCAGTGTAAGATGTATCCGAGACTAACTAAACAAAGCTGTGAAATAAAAATGAATTTGTTTGGTTTGAATAGTATTCGTTTGTTTGAAATATATATATAAAATTTGTGCAAAAAAACTCACGCGAAAACTTTGCATAGATTGCAACAATATCTATTGACAGCACTATAGTTGATGTTTTCCTCACTAGATGGCTGCACAAGTCAGCCAAACAGTGACTTGGAGCAGCGGTTGCGGAACTTTTTGACCTCATGGACCAGTAAATTCAGATTTAAAATCCCACGGACCACTAATAAGATTTTGTGAAATATAAATATATTTATAAAAAAAAATTGTGTTCTAAGAACGCAATCAATGCATCTTAAAACATAACCTTCCGTGATAAGTGAGTATATTCTACGTTTTTCTGGGAATAAGCGAAATTTTCTCACGGACCACCACTTTGGTGACCTCTGTGTTAGATGATTAGTCAGGAATCCTAATTATTAATAAATAATAATTTAAAAATAGCATAAAATAAAAATATTATTGATACACCGTATAATTTAAAAAAATCTTTATTAATTTTTTAAAACTTTATTTATTAATTCATATTTTATATGTTATTAACTTGATAATTGTAAGAAAAAACTGAGCAATATGTACAATAGTGGAAATCCACACTTCTCCTCTGACTACTGACTGCAGATGTTGTTTTGAGAGTCCCAGAAATAAAAAAAACTTGGAAAAAATGATGGAATTGGTTGTCGTCTGATAATTATTGCTTTTAAATTCTTCGCAACGTTAAATTTCCTTAATGACATTTCGTTAAATATTATTCACCTATCGAGATCACAAGAAAGTAATGAATCGGTTGGCAAGAATAAATACTATATATAAACGAATGAAAGATGGTTAGGAACGTTATACGACTCAAATTCGTGGAAATTATTGGGGTAACAATATAAGTTCAATATTTTTTTTGTCACATGTTGAATTTTTAACCGTAACCCATCAAGCATTGACCCATTTAGTCAAACAAATTTTGAAAGAAAATTTTGACGTAAGCATGGAAGAAGCTATAGATCCACTTATCTTACGTGGTAACAAACATTTTCACTACCTCACATTAGACAAGTGTTGAATAATACATCATTATTAGCCATTATCCGGCCACTTCTCTCTCGCTGAGTATTTACTAATATTGTAAGACTCTACAATTTTTGTTTAGATCAGAGATGTCCAATCCAAATGACCTTGCGGGCCACTTCGGAAAAACGTTATAAACTCGCGGGCTGCACATAAAAATATGTACATTTATATAAACAAAAAAAAAACATTTATTGGAGTGAAAAATTTAGAACAAAATGAATTATTCTAATGGTTTTCATTATTTTTCATGTATACAGACATAGATAATATAATAATGTTTATATAATATAATAAAATGATCAAATAATGTTTAAAGTATTACCTAAAAAACATCTCTGACTGCCTCTTGCTTTTTGGGCACTACAAACAGAAAAGGAGGAGGAGAAACGAAAGTCGCACACACAGAGAATCATGCACCATCCGTAGTAAAGGATATGCATAAAATGCAATTCGAAATTTATTAAAAAAGTAATTTACAACAGTAAAATCAAAGGTAACTGTTTGATAAAATATAAATATATTTTAATCTAAAAGACATTTCTATTATCAAAAAGGATTTATTTTAAAATAAGAACAGTTAACAGGCAAATACATGTAGATTTATATATATATACCGGGTGTCCATAATTAAACGATACTACTTCAAAATTGTGTGCAGACGAAACTATTGTTCAGAGAGTTGTAAAATTCTGTGTACGACATAAAGAATAGACGGGAATTTGTTTGAGCGAATAAAAAAATTAGTTCAAAATTTCGCCTCTAGAGAGCGTTTTTAATGGAGATCATATTTAGCATACATTAATAATTAGCATACATTTATAACAGATTACAAATTTTGTTACAACAATAAAGGCTCAACATGTGATGACCATCATTTTCAGCTACTATTTGAAATCGTAAGATAGCATGTTCCACCGTTGACTGCAGTGTGTTCTGGGACATGTTAAGAACATGTCGTGAAATACTGTCTTTGAGATTAGGTAAAGTTCTTGGTTGATCACAACTTACCAGCTGTCTTAAATGGCCAGAGGATATTCCAAGGCCATTCTGGATCAAATTCCAAACAAGCAAGAAACTGCAGTGAGAACAGACGTCGAGTCTCCAAATCATGTGGAAGTAATTCCTGCACAAGTTGAAGCTTGTATGGATAGGAACGGAGAATGTTTCTCATGATCTTCTGGACAGTTGAACGAGGCAGATCCAATGCTTCTGCTACAAGGCGAACACTTGTACTAGCCTGCACGTTGGATGCTTTGTCCTCTTCCACCTGAGAAGTGCAACTTTCTCTATTACTTCCGTAGAAACAGGGTTTCTTCTTCTTCCAGAATGAACATTCAACGATCCTGTTTCTTCATATTTGGTTACCATTAATTGAAGATTTATAGCTGTCAATGGACCTTTTCGCATCCCCTTTAAAATCCGAAATTTCCGTAGAGCAACTATTGCGGAGTTATCGTTTTGATAGAATAACTGTACTAACAACGCTCGATCTGGTAAACGTAATGACATTCTGATTAGCAATACCGAGCACACTGAAAATAGACTAATCTCCCGTGAAAGTTTATTGCTTTTATAACAGTTGCTGTGTGACGTCGAAAAAAAAGTTTGCAGTTCATTTTAGAGATAGTGTTTTTTAATGAGTATCAGTTATTGTGTTACCGTGTCCTGTGGATAAAAAAGCAATAAAATACAAATAGAAAACCGGTAATAAATGTGGCCTTCATTCAAATGCGACCTCTCGTGGCAAAATTTTGAACTAATTTTTTTTTCTATTCACTCAAACAAATTCCCATCCCTTCTTTATGTCGTACACAGAATTTTACAACTTTATGAACAATAGTTTCGTCTGTACACAATTTTGAAGTAGTATTGTTTAATTATGGGACACCCAGTATATATATATATATAAATTTCCCCTTAAATAAATTTCAAAATGAAAAAACTTTAAAAACCTGATATTTAAAATGTTTTCAAAAAGAGTCGGCGGGCCGCGTGTTGGACCCCCCTGGTTTAGATTATTGTTATCTAATTCCTAGCATCAGCCAGGATTCAGCCATTCATTGTATTGAAAAATATTCTTATAGCCCTTGTCACTTGATTTAAAAAGGAGAAGACTTGAATTTATTAAACAGATGTATTGGTAGCATTAATGCTCCTGTAGCCGCCTCTCTCTTGAATTCAGTTCCTCCAAACACCCGCTTTAGACGATCTCTACTTAACAAAAGAAACGTTCTTGCTAAATCCCAAGTTCTAAGAAAACCTAATTGTTCAAAAAAATCCAATTTTTTTAAATCTATAAATCCCGCGTAACCCCTCGCATGCCCCTTTGGAGCCGATTTCCACAAAACTCGTTCTTAGTGGATCTCTATTTAACAGAACAAAAATGTTTGCTAAATTTCAAGTCTTATGGTGTAAAAGTTCAAAAACGGAAATTTTGGTATTTCGTGACTTTGCAACCCTCCTTGAGGATCGATTTTTGCAAAAGGCGTTTTTAGCGGACCTTTACTCAACAAAAAGAACAATTCTGCAAAATTTCAAGACTAGATTTAATAGTTCCAGAGATTCTGCGATGAGTGAATAAGTAGTTTTTCTTCCACATGTATAAAAAGTAGTTTATCATATTCTATTCCTACGTTTTCTTCTCCTTTTATTAAGACCTGAAAAATATTAAATTTTCCCCCTTATTAGATACATAAAAAAAATCCTAAATTATTTATATTATTTTTGTAATTTTTCTTTACATTAATCAATTTTCTCCGTTTCTCCCTTCGATGAACTTGTATTTATTTTATAATTGATACTAGATTTTAATACAAACCTGTTTATGAAAACATTGTGACTTTTAACGACACACCCTAGAAAGTCTAAAATTACCCATTTGAAAAAGAAAAAGTAGCCAGTTTCTGCAAAGTCGGCTACTTAATTTTCCTTATAAACAACTCCATGAACTATTTTTCTGAGGTGTGTCTGATCAGGTAAATTACTGCATACTATATATTCATTAATTTTTATTTTCGAGTAGTAAAGGCCCGCTGTTCTTAAACTGTCGTCGGTAGAACCTCGAAGGTCCGCAGCGCTTTTCTAGGGGGTCCACGAATATCTTTCAACTCATGTTAAGAGATTTGACTTTTTACAGATTCTGAAAGACCTCGTGGAAAATTTGAAAGATGTGTCATCCTAGACTAGATCACTATTGTCCCCCCAAAAAAAAAACATTTACCAGAACTTGTATTCAATGAAGAATATTATTTTAGTTTTTTTAATGTTTGCAACTACATAACCATTACTAAAACGTAATATTTTCAAAAAATTTCTAGTAGAAACACATGTGCAAAGATTTAATAACCAAATTTACGAAGCGTGCCAATACTATAACGATTGAATCCATTTCGATTACCTAATTGCATTGCGCCTACATTACATATTCGAAGTTAGTATTTTGTAATATTTTATGTACGTATATAATTGTGTTCTGTTTCTTTAAAGGAAAAAAAAAAGGAAGTGTTAAAAAAGTCCGCATAAATAGCAGATGCATCATTGAGGAACCTTTAAATCACTTTGCCATATGTGAGTCGGGGAGAGGTGATCAAGATTTTGGAGGTCCGCGATGTCAGGTTGATTCATAAAGGGGGAGGGGCGATCGAAAGTTTAAGAACCACTGCTGTAGGCCGTCATTAAGTACCTACGTACTTTTCCTTTTCATAAAGGTGTTTGGGAGGTTTATTTTCCACGTTGTATTCTCGAGAAAAAAAAATGAATTCAAGAGTAGTGCAACATTTTTTGAAGAAACACTCGTACTCTTATGCTTTTTTTAATCCCATTCTCGATAAACCACCGTGTTCACAAACTCGGCCACCCTTTGGTCCACGTTAGGCCGAGTTTTTGGGACTACTGTATCGGAAATGCTTGAACTTTAGAATAGACTTCTCGTGTCGCCATCTACTGGTCTAGGCTAACACTATTCCTAATAGAAACTTATTCTGTAAAATAAATATAAAAATAAATTCCCCTGTTCATACATAGCGGAATTTCTAGAGGAATTTGGAAGCTATGGATTTACCTCCAACAGGGATTACTCCCTCCCAATCACTTGTTAGATTTTTGTCTTCGTATAAGTGAAAATCTTTTTTTTTTTTTTTTTGCTATACACGCTACATACAGGCACTGATGTGCTAATATACAGGGTTATTCAAAATTCCTTCCAAGGTTTCGGTGTGCTGTAGTAAAGAAACTAAGACAAATACAGAACATATGAAAGAATGCAGAGAAAATTCAAATTTTATTTAAATACCTTCAGAGGTGTAACGGAGAATATTAGCCCCCCCTGTAAACTGAGGTTTTTTTGGCCTCAAGCCCAATGATGTAATTAGCATCAGTCAAGCTTTGCGCCCTCTAGTGTAAAGCTATTATGAATTTCAAAAACATAAAGCTCTTTTAAATGATGAATACTTAATTTATTCCCATAATATTACTTAAAAGCAGCATAAAAAATTCTACAGAATATTGTGCTAAATAATATGTTTTGCGTTCAAGGACAAGAAGTGTTTTTTTAAAGTAGTTGTTTGATATATCAAGGAAGTGCTCTGTTTAAAAAAAAAAATGCAATTCCTTTTCTCGCAAAAAGGGGGGGGGGCGGAAACACCGCAATATTTATTTTTCAAATTAATAGATGAGAATAGTTTCAGTTTTTTTTTAAATAATTTATTTTGCTAAAGAACGAAGCTTTCCAATTATACCAGGGGTGGCCAACCCAAATAACCTCGCGGGTCCCTTCATAAAAACATTATAATCCCGTGGGCTGCATATAAAAATATATATATTAGATTTGGATCTACTACCAAACATCTATTGAAGTGAAAATTTTAAACTGTGTGATTGATGTATACAAACATGAATAATATAATAATAATAATGCAATGATCAAATAATGTTTCATTTATTTAATTAGAGAGATATTTGTGTTTCTCAACTCTTTCACTTAGTTTTTGTAAGTCGATCTCAGTGCACGTAGTTACGTATCGTAATTGATGCTGCAGGTTTTCATCCGTTAAGTATGAACACGATTTATGTTTGATATATTTCAATTTTTTAAAAAAAAAAAAAAAAAAAAAAAGACAGATTCGCAGTAACAGAAGCAACGTGATAAAATAGGAACAGTTATGGGATTTATTTGTAGAAAAAAGTCTAAAAACAAAAATATTGTACAAAGTATTTTTTTAACATTTTGTAAAGTTGTAACGAATCTCGCGGGCCGCAAAATTATTCGAGGTGCGCCACGGGTTGGCCACATCTGAACTATACTATAAGTTAATAATTTGATTTAAAAATGTTTTTTTTAAAACTGGAATTCGTCTAATAGATTGGTTTCGTGACGCTAATCGCACAAATATTTTATCCACTTAACAAATTAATGTCTTGCACGCATTTAGCTTTTTTACCCAATTTGGAACCTTTGGAGTGGCCGCGGTAGCCTAATGTTAAAGTTCAAGGACATATGGACAGCGCGTCATGAGTTCAAGCCTGGTGCCGCTGAAGACCCGCCGTGTGGAGAGGTTCGCTAAACGCTAAATCTGTCGTGGTTCATTCGCCTTTTCGTTGGTGTGGTGTGGAATCCAGGACATGGGGTGCCAAATCAGATATCGTAATCGTCTCTTGACGATGGTACAAAATTATGAGATCTGTCGCCAATAGACCTCATTCTGCTCTTTTGTACAACGTTAATATATCGCAAGGAAATGACGAAATTAGGAATTTCATCAAATCCTTAAGGGATATGATCAATTGACGGGAGATGCTAAGATAACGACACTCTTCAAGGTCATTTCCCTGATGAAAGTAAGTAATTCTATCAAATCCCTGAAATGTTTCAGTGAAGTGATGAAAAGCACTAGTCAGGATTTGCATTGGCAAAACACTATACAGGGGGAGACATCTGGAGGGTCAAGTCCTTGTACTTCCTAACCATACAGGTAGTACTATCGATCCCCTAAATATGAACCTCGTATCTTTAAAAATATGGTAGCATATGATTAACATAGGGATTGATATTTTAGTGTGTAAGCAACCGAGAGGAAAGATATTACACATAAAAAAATACCAGCCTAATTTTCTAATTATTTGTTAATTAGTTTCGAATAAATAATTTGTATTTCATTTCCTATTGTTGTATTGCTTACTTCTACGTTTAATAATGCATCATATTTGTTTAATAAACACTTTTAAACTCTTGACAATGTTATTTCATCATTTCATTGAAACAGAATAGGGACTTGTTTAAATTCCTTACTTTTATCAGGGCCTTTTACATACCTTTTAATGACCTTGAAGAGACGTTATTTTAACATCTCCCGTCAATTAATCCTCTCCTTTAGGGATTTGAGGAAATTACTAATTTCATCATTTTCCTGGGACAAATATACACTTACTTGATCTCTTGAGATGCAAAAGCTCATGATGCTATTGTTTGCTTGTTTCTCAAGCAGCTTTCTAATAATTTTAGTTTCGGTTTGGAATTGTTTTATTTTCAACTCTTACCCAATTCCATCTTCGTCAACCATCCATCGTTTGTGAGCATCTGTCCCGATTTTGGTCTCAAGGCATCCATTGTTATATATATAAAACTGGTTATTTGAACAGTTTCATTACAGGAGGCTTATAATCAGTAGTATTTTTTTTATCAGTAATGTCTATTTCTTATTTTATTAACTAACGTTATTATTTTTACAACGAAAGTATGACAGAAATATTCATAGTCTACAACTAAGTACAGTGGAATACATTTGATGCGAAATCTCTTAAGACGAAGTATCGGTTAACTCGAGATAACACAACGGTCCCGCGACAAATTACTATGTATTTTCATGCATTCTTTTTTTCTCTTAACACGAAACGAAATCGTTTAACTCGAAAAGATTTCCCTCCTGGGATGGAACAGAATACGGAAAAGACCAGGCACTTAGTGAAATGTTTGAGAAGGTTTCTGTATTATTGGATTGTTCTACAGTATCTTCGGAAGAATTTGCTGCAGTAGATAATGATAATATATGTATAGCCCCGATAGCAGAAAAAGACATTTTAAAATTTGTTCAAGGTTCAGAAAATATCACTGATGCAGATTCGACTTAAACGAAGTGAATAATGCAGCAAATATTTTCGCATCATGTGAAATGGGAAACATCATGAAAAGCATGCGCAGATATTTAGACGCACATTCTAATGGTGAAATAAATACAAAATGGAAAACGAAGAGCTCTGTTTTGGCAATTTAATGCTTAAAAAGACAGATAAAAGAAAAATATCCGATTATTTTCCCAAAACTTAACAAATGTTTTGTTATACGAGAAGCTTGAAAGTTTTGCATTAAATTTCATCAAGTTCTTGTGAATGTTTTTGTTCCTTTCATTTTATCAAATACATGTATATACAGCAGAACCTGCTTTTGTGCTGCCTTTTTTTTATGCGATTTTATTTTTGTGCTATTTTTTAAGTGCGGTCTTTTTTTCATGAGGTGAATGAATTTCAATAGCTTTGGCACCATTGTAATGTTTTATATTTATTTACTAGTGGCGTAATGGGGAATGTTGGGACACCCCTCCCCCCTGAAAGTCAGGTTTCGCCGTTAATATTTTATAAATTGGGTAAATACGTATTTAGCGTTAGTCAAGCCTTGGGGCTCTAGAGTCCTGTCTCCCCCTTCCGTGGCAGGACTCAATGGCTTTGGCTCCACTGTAATATTTTCAATCTATTTATCAGTGGTGTAACGGAGAATGTTAGAGCCCCCTCTGAAAGTCAGGTTTTACCTGTAATACCTTACAAATTGGGTAAATACGTGTTTAGCTCTAGGGACCCAAGGCGTAAGTCAGGTCTTGGGTCCCTAGAGTCTCCCGCCTCCGTAATGCGGGGGTATATGCTACGCCACTGAAATGTGGACACTTCAAGACGCTTTGTTCATTTGTTATAAACAGTCTCCCTACAATGCGCATTCAGTTACTTGCTCTCAACACTCCTGCAACCCACGCTTGATTGAAGACGAAACTTTCAATGACAGTGGCATTATGAATAATTTGATAGATTATGAAGACGGGACAAGAAGAACCGGATTCTTTGAGAGTGGATTAAAATATGCAGGGATCCAGCTTTCCAACTAATTGGAAAAACATTTTCTTCAAATAGATACCAATTAAGAAAGGAGTATAAAATTCCGAAAAGGGCTTCAATCATGTATATCTGGTTATCGTGACATTTACAAGCCACCCAACCTTCGTCACAAAAACTTATCTCTTACTTTATGTTGCTAAAAATAAATCAATTGAAATGGTACCTTCAAGTGACGAAAGCGATTTTGAACTTATTCATTGCAGGGTTTTGGATTACGATGAGTAGCAATGAATTATGTATGTGCATATTGAAAACTTATCTGTGTATACAATGCGAAACTATATGTTTTTAAATGTTTACATGTGTAATATTTAATTATTTATTTGGTTATGAGAGTATTTTTACATAAATTTCGTAAATAATTAGCATATTTTGTAAATGCGACTTGTTTTTATGGGGTCCTTATCCACCGCATAAAGAAATTCTGTAGTATTTCCACGAATTAGTTTGTTTTATGTAATAATTTATGAAATTTTTGAATATTTTTTTGGTGTGTTTATTTTTTTATGCGGTCCCTATCTACCACGCGCGCAAAAAAAAAATCAACTATATACATTTTTATGCTAACAAAATATACTCTAATAAATTTAATTTTGTTGATTATATGTTTTCTTTCTTTTTTTTTCTGAAATATCCTTTGACATGAAAAAAATATTTCTCTCAGTCCCCTCAGTTTCGTCTTAAACGATTTTCACTGTATTTCGTTTTTTGAAATGGCATTGTTTTTTATTTTATAAAGATAACTGCTAATTGAAAACTAGATAACTACAGCATTTTCATTGCATTTGTCTTGCGGGATGCTGGCTTTGCTTTTGACTTAGCTTTCGACATTTTTAGTACAGTTAGGGCATTAATATTATATTATGTATCTAATGATTATTTTAAAAAATCTCTCTCATGTGTGTGTGTGTTCCTCTAGCGCTTTTATTTGTTAGAGAAAAGAGCAGAAATGTGTATATGTGAAAATTAGTAGTTTATAGAGACTTTTATTTTTCGGAAAAAAATATAACTAAATATATATTTAAAGTTAGCTCATTCCAAATATAAGGGTGAAATTTTGATAAGAAATATCTCAAAATTTAGGTACTTTTAAGTCTTATTACTAAAATCAGTTAACGGGTTCTCTCTTCTCTCTTGTATATATAACAAGTAATATAACAAAAAAAAAAATCAATTCCAAATTAGGTCAACAAAGAAAATTTTTATTTTTGTTCCTTTTTATTAAATAAGTACAATTAATATATATATATGTATATACATACGACAGAATTACAATATTAAGTGGCAAAATAGAAAGCGATTTTCCTTGCAATTTTCTGTTTTCCTCTATAAATAGGGCGTTGGACTATTTTTTTATTTGTTCTTTTTATTTATTAATTAAATTTAAATATTCATATGAAATAGTATAGTAAAAAAAGAAATCACATTCTCAGAAATTAGGCCATTCCAGGTGGTATTCGAATCCATGGCCTTTGGATTAGAAGTCCATTGCGCTACAGGGACACAACGAAGGATTTTCCTTTCTATATACGCTGTTGGACTATTTTTTTTGTTACTATTTACTTTTTAAAAAATTAATTAATGAATTAGTATTTGAAAAAACTGTATTAAAATCAAGTGTCAACCACTACAAATTTTGAAAAAATGTAATTGAACTTGAATGGATGAATAGAAAGCATATTTTGTTAGCGAATTACAATTTGAACAAGATATATATATATATATATATATATATAGCCAATATTTACTTGAATTTTTATGAAAATGATAGCATTAGTTACGAATATTGTTACTTTTTTAGATACACAGATGACTTAATTATATTTAGTAGTATAGTAAACTTTGTTCCTAGCTTTAATTATTATCCCCTACCATTTAAACTTATTAAAAACTAATTATAAAAATGAGTCAGCTAACTTTTTCGACCTTCAATTAAATGTTAAGAATAATTTGCTAATAAGTAATATTTTTGATAAAAGAGACTCGTTTGATTTTAACATTATATCAAATGCCTTTCTGGAGTAGTAATTTACACCTATCAATATTTAGAAATATTATCTTAAACTTTATAAAAAGAAACAATTATTTAGTTACTGATAATGTTTTAAAACATAGTAATTATATGAAATTTCGCAATAATTGTCTGGAATATAATTATCCAAGTAAATTTATTTTTAAATATATTCCTATTTCATATTAAATCTATATTTAACTTAGTTTATTATTTTATTTAAAATTTCTTCTGTTTAGTTTATTTTTAAAATATTTTTAAAATATTTTAAAAATATCTTATGTACTTAATTTGATTGCAAAATAATTATCTAGAATATAATTTTCCAAGTAAATTTATTTTTAAATATAGTTCTATTTTATATTACCTCTATTTTTTACTTAGTTCCTTATTTTATTTAAAATATCTTATGTTTCGTTTATTTTAAAATATTTTTTGGGCTTAGATTAATTGTAAAATAACTATATAGGTGACGCCAAGGTTTTTTTCTTCTTGTATTGTTATTCCAAATTTAACACCATTTTGCGTTGGATTTCTGTATAGATGGTTGCTATTCGATTTTCATGGTTTTAATTTTACATGTAAGTTTTTATTTTAATTTTTCTGTAGAAAAATTTTCTTAAAATTCCTCTTTTTGAGAGATAACTTAATGTTCTCTTTTCATATTTTCATTTTACTCTATTCGCGGGTTTATCATACACGTGGTTAGAAATAAGCTAGCATGGCTCTATTTTTTCTATTACATCAAAAATTTCTGCTGTATGGGGAAGATGGATCGATAAATCATTACTTAACCCTAAATCGCTGGCCTAATTCAGTGACAGCTTTAGAAATCATAATAAGTCTTCAGTTTAGTCCAAAGACTCTTTTTGTATCTACATTTATTGTGTCTCTTGATCTCCAATTTCTTTCATCGTTGGCATTGTAGGTTTTAGAACTTTTTCCCTTTCATTATACTATATATATATATAATATTGTTATTAATTAACGCAATAAATTTCTGGTGTCAAAAATATCAGAAATAATAAATAACTATAAACATTTTACTGAATATTGCTTAAATCAGAAATACCCACTTAATTTTATTAATAGTTATATTGTCACGGAGTTCGAAAGAAGTACACAGTTCAATTAAACAAACAATTAGATTTATTCTAACGCTGGGAGCTCGATACAACACTGGACTGAGAACATGCCCAACTGGCGATGAACTCTGCTTTTATACACTTCGGAATATTCGAGAAATAACCAGTATGCACTCTAAAGAATGATCTGGATTCATCTAGAACCTAGAGAAACAATACATTAAAAACGGAAACAAAATTCCAGTCTTTGGATAAATCTGCCGGGGCCGGGATTCGAACCCGAGACCTGAGGAAGTTCAGTCCAACGCTCTGCCAACTCGGCTATCGGGACTTGTAGCAAATTATGCGTGTGGCATTGCTCCCCTCGAAAAAGAAGACAGCGCCCCGCTGTCATTTTGTTCAAGGGTCTTTATTCTGGAACGAGTGATGGGTCCTTTGTATGATTCTTTGGGAGGAATATCCTCGGTTTCGATTTGCTCGGCGGGATCATGGTACGGTTTCATACGCAGTACATGGACAACTTCTCTTAGTTTTCTTTTTCGTGAAGCAGGATCAAAATCTTGTACTTCGTAAGTCACGGCTGATAAACGGCGTAGCACCTGATACGGTCCGAAATACCTTCTTAAGAGTTTTTCGGAGAGACCGACTTTTCTCACTGGAGTATAAACCCATACGAGATCTCCGGGAGCGTAAGATACCATTTGGTGTTTGGAATCGTAACGTCGACGATCTTTGTCTTGAGCTCTCAGAGTGTGCACTCGGGCTAGCTGTCGTGATTCTTCGGCTCTGGCTGCTATCTTGGTGATGTTATTGTCATCAAAATCGTTAGGACAGAATGGTAGCATTGTATCTAGTGTCGTTTCCGCTTCACGACCATGAAGTAAATAGAACGGCGTAAAACCTGTGGTCTCTTGTTTAGCGGTATTATAAGCGAAGGTTACAAATGGTAGAATTTCATCCCAATTTTTCTGCTCTACATCCACATACATTGACAACATGTCGGCCAAGGTCTTATTGAAGCGCTCCGTCAGTCCATTTGTTTGGGGATGATACGCCGTTGTGAAACGATGATCAATGTTACACAAGTCGACGAGAGAGGAAACAAGTCTGGATCGAAAGACGGCTCCACGATCTGTGATAATTACTCGAGGAGCTCCATGCCTGAGGACAATTTCTTCAAGTAAGAACTTCGCTATTTCGTCGACTTCGGCTGTCGGCAAGGCTTTTGTTATTGCATATCGTGTTGAGTAATCCGTGCAGACTATTATCCATTTGTTTCCATGAGCAGACTTTGGAAATCTCCCAAGGAGATCAATTCCAATGCGATGGAAAGGAGCTATAGCTGGAAGGATGGGAACTAAACGTCCAGGTGGTCGTTGAGGAACGGACTTTCTCCTTTGGCACTCCCGACAATGCATGACATACCGAACGACATTTCGGTACATTCCCGGCCAGTAAAATCTCTTGCGTATCCTGTCATAAGTTTTCGCGAAACCAAGGTGTCCTGCGGTGGGGCGTCATGAAAGTGCCTTAGTATGTCTGCTCGTAGATGTTTAGGAATGACTGGCAACCACAACTTTACATCTGGATCAAAATTCTTCCTGCAAAGGATACCGTCGATAAATCTGAATTCTTCGTTTTTGGATGAGTTGCTCAAAAGTTTTAATTTCGCAAGGTCTTGATCCTTTTCTGTTCCATCGCAAGGTTCATACTCGTCGTGACTGCTAAAAATTTGTCTGATGTTTCCGTTTCCTCTTCCACTGGATTTCTCGAAAGAGCGTCGGCGTCACTATGCTTCTTACCGGTTTTATATTTTACGTCAAAATCATGCTCTTGAAGTCGGAGGGCCCATCTGGCAAGCCTTCCTGAAGGATCCTTTAAATTCATGAGCCAGCACAAGGAATGATGGTCAGTTACAACAGTAAAGTGTTTTCCGAATATGTACGGCCGAAATTTGTTGGTAGCCCATACGATGGCAAGACATTCCCTTTCTGTGGTGGAATAATTCTTTTTCGGCTTTTGTCAGAGTTCTAGAAGCGTATGCTATAACTTTCTCGACATTATTCTGAATTTGTACTAGGACAGCTCCGATACCGTACCCGCTTGCATCAGTATGGATTTCTGTAGAAGCTCTTTCGTCGTACATCCCCAATACTGGATCCGAAGTAAGTGCTTTCTTAAGACTGTTAAATGCTTCCACCTCTTCAGGACCCCAATGAAACTCCACGCCACTTTTCAGCAACGACTGCAAAGGTTCGGCGAGATAACAGAAACCTTTAATAAATCTTCTAAAGTATGAACAAAGGCCAAGAAAACTTCGTATGTCATGTATATTCTTTGGAGTGGGAAAATTTCTTACGGCTTTTATTTTGTCGGGATCGGGACGAACGCCATTACTAGATACAAGATGGCCCAGAATCTTTACTTCTTGGGCAGCGAAAAGACACTTCTTTGAATTTAATTTAAGACCAGCTTCCTGAAGACATTTTAGAACAAGTCTTAATCGTATAAGATGGTCTTCAAAAGTTTCTGAGAACACTATTATGTCATCTAGGTAACAAAGACACATAGTCCATTTAAAATGGCGTAGCAAATTGTCCATCATTCTCTCGAAGGTCGCAGGTGCATTACAGAGACCAAACGGCATGACTTTAAACTCGTATAAGCCTTCGGGGTAATAAATGCCGTCTTTTCACGATCCGCTTCGTCTATTTCTATTTGCCAATAACCAGATCGGAGATCCATGGAAGAAAAGAACATGGCACCTTTCAGACAGTCGAGCGTATCGTCAATACGAGGCAGAGGATAAACGTCTTTTTCGTGACGCTATTCAGCTTGCGATAATCGACGCAAAAACGCCAACTACCGTCTTTTTTTTTCTTACGAGCACAATGGGTGATGACCAAGGACTTTCAGAGGGTTGGACGATACCTTCATCAAGCATTTTCTGAACCTCTTCATGAATGATGCGTCTTTCAGTCGGCGAGACTCTGTAGGCTCGTTGGTTGATTGGAGCATGATCACCAGTAAAAATCCTGTGTTTCACATTCGTCTTCGCGGCTGTCGACTTGTCGGTCTTCGTGAAAAGCCCAGAAAATTTCCGGAGTAGTTCGGATAGCTTGTTTCTCTGTTCGTCACTTAACTCGGGTGACATCATTAACGAACAATTCATCTGTGACTCCGAAGTTTCTTGCTGGTCATCCAAGCAACCCGATGTGTCGGAAATAACACATAGATGCCCTTCATTTAGTGGTTCAGCTTGGCCTATGCACATTCCTCTAGGGATGATTTGGTTTCGGAACTGCAGGTTGGTAACCCAGACATCACTTTTTCCGTTACGATATGTGGATACCATGGACGGTGTAGCAATATTTTCTCGAAGAGCAAATGTTTGCTGCCGTCTAGAACTACATTTATGTCTCCTCGGGTTTGATATCCTGATACTGTTATTCTAGTTAAAGAATGCGGCTTAAGTGTATAGTCCCTGGTGGCATACAAATTCCAGGCGTCAGGCGCTGTGGAGTCTCGACAGATGTCTTCTAGAACAAGTTCATTTTGTCCACAGTCTATAACGGCTTGAGACGCCTCTAAAAAGTCCCATCCTAGGATGACGTCATGGCTACAATGTGATAAAACAATAAATTCAAAAGGCAGTTCTCGATTGTTTATACGGACACGTAAAACACATTTCCCTATCGGCCGAACAAAATTTCCATCCGCAACTTTCAGCATAACGCTCTTGGCATCAACAAACAGAACTTTCTTTAAAAATCGGCGATACTTATCGGATATGACAGAAAACGATGCCCCAGAATCTACTAGAGCACGTATCGGCTTCTTATCTATTATTACGTCTAGTTGGTTACCAGTCATCTTGGCGGTCGACGGAGGATTTCCAGTACACGCGGCCTCACCTCCTTGGAAGGTCGCTCTCTTTAGTTTTCCTCGCTCCTACGGCCTGGCGACTGACTGGATCGGCGATATGGCGACGGGGATCTGTAACGACGTATTGGGGATCGGCCTCTCGTGGGACTTGGCGTAAAACGGCGAGAAGAGTTTGGTCGGCGTATTTCTTCTTCAGTGCCAACGTCGTCGAAGTTCCGTCGGCGGTTTCGAGAGTTGTCAAAGACAGCCTTTCTCTCTCGGCAGTAGCGCATTACATGTCCAGGACGTCCGCAGTGGAAACAAACAGGTCTGTTGTCAGCCGTTCTCCACACATCTGTTTTTCTTGGTTCAGGTGGGAATTTCTGAACAGGAGCTCTGTATTTCCTGGTTACAGCGGCGTATGTTGGTCGTGGTCTAGTTTCTGTAGGTTTTGTTGACACTGGGGCCAAAACCCTTTCAACTTCGTCTTGAACGATCTCTTCTAAGGATTGGGGATCGGAGTCCAAAGATTCTTGCGTCTGATTAACTAGTCGATGGACTTCTTCTCGTACGATTGTGCGAATAAGAGAGACCAAATCAGTCTCATCCGTCAGGGATGCAACCGGTACGACGTTTGGAAGCCTTTCAAATCGCGGTCGACCAACTCTCTTCTGCTTCATATCTTCGATATAGTTGCACCATTTGATAAAGCTTGCTGTGTCGTTGATTTCTCTCGTCAACAGGGCCTGATAAATATCCTCAGCAACACCTTTCATTAGGTGTGACACTTTTTCGTCTTCTTTCATCAGAGGATTTACCTCTTGGCAAAGTCCTAATACACTTTGTATGTAGGACTGTGTACTCTCGCCTGAACGCTGGGCTCGGCATTTTAGTTGTTCTTCTGCCCTTCTGGTATATTTTTGACGGTCACCGAAAAGTCCACTTAGTCCATTTTTAAACTCTTCCCAGGAATCTAAGGCGTCTTCGTTGTTGACATACCACTGTCTCGCAGTTCCGTCAAGAAAGAAATAAACGTTAGCCAGGCACATCATGTCATCCCACTTGTTAAAGTTGGCTACTCGATCGTACTCTTTAAGCCATTTGAGAGGGTCTTCCCCAGGCGCTCCTCGGAAGGTCGATGGGCTCCTCCATTGCTGTAACGAAGGTGTTACTACAGCGGGCTTGGCTTCTTGCTCGGTCGGCATTTTTGTCCTCTTCCTACTATTTTCTTTTAACAGTCCGAATTCGGGGGATAATCCTCTTAACCGGAGGCTCCTGCGAAGGTTGTCACTATTATCCACGTTTGACGTAATTGTACCCCGCGCCTCCACCAAACTTGTCACGGAGTTCGAAAGAAGTACACAGTTCAATTAAACAAACAATTAGATTTATTCTAACGCTGGGAGCTCGATACAACACTGGACTGAGAACATGCCCAACTGGCGATGAACTCTGCTTTTATACACTTCGGAATATTCGAGAAATAACCAGTATGCACTCTAAAGAATGATCTGGATTCATCTAGAACCTAGAGAAACAATACATTAAAAACGGAAACAAAATTCCAGTCTTTGGATAAATCTGCCGGGGCCGGGATTCGAACCCGAGACCTGAGGAAGTTCAGTCCAACGCTCTGCCAACTCGGCTATCGGGACTTGTAGCAAATTATGCGTGTGGCAATATGACAAAGCTATTCAAAATTGTAAGGATTAAAAATTCTTAGATTAATAATAGTTAAATACTATAAATTTACATATTTCATAGTTATCGTTATCTCCATATTCTAATATTAGTTAAAATTACTTATTATTATTTAATTCATATATACTCTAGTGTCACTAAAGTAATGGTAATTTGTAACTCTCTTATTAATTTTTGTTTCTATTCTTTGTATACTTTTGTTAAGTGCTACATTTCAGCCATTCACAAGCTTTTAATCTGCATTAGGGTCCAGAATCTGGCAATAACTTATTTATTGCACTCAGATTTAGAGCGGGCTCTGCATTTTCAAGTGCAATTTTTAGGTAAGTTACCTCTATCTTATAATGGATTTAGATATTCCTATCCATTACTTTCAATAGGTTTTTGCTCAGTATTATTTACATAAAGGGGAAAGGTTGGCTGGCCAAAAAACTTGTTCAACCCCACTTTTATGTAAATTATTTTATATATTAGTTGTCCTAAGTCAGCAATGTTTATAATACTGCAGCATCCATTTTATGCGTGTGTAGGGAAAGAGTGAACCATAATAGTAGGAATTGAAAAAAAGAAAAATATTGCGCATGTTTGTACTGCTGTCATCACCGTGCTACGAAAAAGTACCATAGCGTTTTTTCCCCCTCAGTTTTTTATTTTAATTATTTCTATAAAGTATCTCTCTCTTTCTGAAAACGGTACATTTTGGATCGGTTTAGAGATAACCAAACACGGACTACGTAGATATGTCACAAAAAAGTTTGAGATTCATTTGTACTGTAATTTTCTAATCATTTTTCTTATTTATACCATTTTTCAATTAAAACTGAGTATTTAGCTTTTATTAAAAACAGTACATTTCAGATGCATTTAGGTAGAAATACAAAAAGGGTGATAGAGTTCTAAAAATGGAAAACCAGAAATGGCCAAACCTGACGTAGCTATGCCGCAAAAAAGCTTGAGATTCAATAATCATATAATTCTTTTGACAACTATTTTTTGGATTTTTTAGCCGGCTGGATGGCGTGGTTGGTTTGTCGCTGGCTCTCTGCTCTCAATGTTGCGGGTTCAACTCCGGCCCAAAGTCGGTGAATTTTTATGAAGCAGAAAATCGACAACGGCCATTTCGTATGATTATGCGGCATGTTAAAGATTCTTAGAGTGTCAGTTTGCCTTGGGTTCTCTCGGCAAAATTAAAATCTTAGTGCAGGTTCAAATCGTCAGAGCTCAGGTGCCTCCCCTGGTTAGGAAACTGGGAGTCAAAATTACTTGCGGCAATTGGTATTACCTATATGGGTGCCGAGTTAAAAATTTATACCAGCTCCTGGGGAATGTACAGAACTGCAAAGATTAAAAATACCAATGCGCAGCCCCATTGAAAAGAAAATTTAGATTTGCGTGTGTGTATTATTATTTAAATCGGCGCGGAGTATTTCTCTAATTCAAAAAACTGTTCGTTGTGGATGTGTTTAGAGAAAATTGGACAGACAACTGAAAACGGGACGTATGTTAAAAACGGGTGTAGGGATGCCGCAAAAAGTTTGAGATCCATAGATTTTATAAATTTAAGCGAAATATGGCTCTGTATATATTGTGTTTCTTTATTTCGTCTTTGATATCAAAAGGTTTAGCGCATTTAGAACTAACAACAAACAGCCTTTGTGTAATAAGGGGCTGTCATGGTCTCAAACTCATTGCTGGTATTGTTGAGGCATGGGCTCGAATCTTAGTGCAAGTTAAGACCCAAGTGTAAATATGTCGAGGCTAATGTGAGGGAGTACTTGTTAACGTCACACAATAAACCAATACGAGGGATATTGGTGACGGACGTTGTATATTCTCAACGACAATCAAGTGACGAGAATGACACCTGAGCTTAAAGCGCTTTTACGAACTACCTTACCCCACCAGCGGGAGGACTTTGAGCCTAGACGGAATTAACGTGCCTCATCCCCTCTAGATGGCAGTTCTTCAATGACACTATGGCCCGAACTCATGACACGTCACTCATGAGCTCTTGACCACAATCCCACGCCTTCAGCTACCATCTATCGAGATTCAAAATCCTCATCTGTCACTATGCGGAAGTTTGGTGGATGGGGTGATGTGAGGTTTGAATGTTATCTTTATCACTTGAGCCTGGATTAAAATTACGAGGTTCGTTGCCAATAGCCCTCGTGCAGCTTCAAGCTATGACGCTAATTAAATGTCAAATAAAATCATGTATATATATATATATATATATATATATATATATATATATATATAAACTCTTTTTTTGCATGGTAGATACGTTCCTTGGAAATTCATGCAAAGAGAAAAATCGGGTAATAAAAAACATGCGTCATGTGATGAATTTGGGAATACGTTTCACAACATTATAAAATCGTGTAAGTTGAAAAATCTCTAAATATTTTCCCAAAAAATCATGTAAAAAAAGTAATAATAAAATCTATGTGACATATTTGTAAGACAAAATCGGTGTACAATGTAGGGAAAGCAATTTGAAATCGATTTTTTACTGTATTTTGTTCCCGAAAATCGACAAAATCAAAAGAAGCATGATACAAGAATGGTGAACTTTCAACCCCGGACCCCCTTGAAAAATTACCTGTGTGCTCTACTGTTGGGAACTATAAGCTATATTATCTGCTTTCAAAACTTTTTAATGCAACAAATACTTTTAGAAAATAAATGTCTTCTTTTATACCTAATACTTTGATATGGTAATAAAAATAATTGTAATTGTCGGATATTCCCTGAACTAAAAAATTCCCTGATTTTGCTGATAAGCGATCGTTTATTATGGAATCTTTATTGTTTTTCATAAAATGGATTTATATTTACATTGTAAATGCAGACTTGATAAGAAATTGATATTTTAGACCAATTTTTTTTGTGAATCGAATTAATCAGGTTTCGATTCGAATCGATTTAAGAATTGATCTTTTTCGGAAAGAACCGCCATCTATAGTACAATGGAAATTTAGGCTATAAGTAATACATTATATAAAAATTAAAATTAGGAATGAAATTACTACTTATCAATTATTCATCTCTTCTTGACGACACGCATACACGTTTATTGTGAAGTGGATCAAGAATGCTATCACCAACAGATGTGTCAGATACGTCTGGCACAACTGTCGACATAGATTCAAATGGAGAATTTCGTTTGTTATTAACGGTCTCAGTTTTGCTGTTGTCGCTACAAAAAGGTCTGTTGTTAGTAGCTGTTATTATTTTTATTTTTTAATTTTTGGTTTCTCAAGTTGCTGACATAACTCTTGCTATCTCGATTGAAATTTTAATGCACGCTCTATGCCAGAATCATGAGTAAGAAGATATTGTTCCATACTTGTAGCAAATGTCAGCTCCTCGTGAATTAAATCAGCTGTTAAGGTATGCGACTACGTTCGGAACCATGATTTTGTAAAAGCGTATAAATGGATAATATTTATGATATTTAGTGTCACTTAGATTAGAAAACGTATATAAGATTGTTTTAAGAATATTATTACAATAAAAAAATTATTTTACAATATTTTGACAAAAAATTAACATAGAATGACTAATTTTCAAAAAATTCTCCTTTTATGAAAAATGCTTCTATTATAATAATATTTTGCCTGTATATAGCTCAGACCTTTCTACAGAGACTCAAATAGAATTTTTGAAACATTTAACTTAGAAGTGGATTTATCCATAGAGACAGAGGGGAGAAATTTTAAGAAAAAAACGCCGATAATTATTTCAATTGGTGATAACTCTGAAAATAACGTGAATTTTTCAAAATTTCTTGTTGAGACTCTCTAGAGAAGTCTTTACTTTATCTAAGCAAAATATTATTATTATAGAAGCATTTTTTTATAAAAGGAGAACGTTTTGAAAAAAGGTTATTCTAAGTTAACTTTTTGCCAAAATATTGTATTTAAATCAATTTTTTGTCATAATGTCCTTAAAGCAATTTTATACATGTATTCTAATCTAAGTGACACTAAATATGAAAATTATCCATTTATGCGCGTTTTTAAAATCGCGGTTCCGAACGTAGTCGGATACCTTAATAGCTGAATTTCACCATCGACTTAGTTATTATCGAATTTTTTGTTATCATAAATTGCAATAAATTTGATCAAATCGTCGGCATCCAAAAACACGAATTCCCAAATTGCTTGGGATTTATGATAGAATAAAAAAATTGGGTAAAATAATAATAATAATAAAACTCGTTAAATTCGTATGCCGTGTTATTTCAAAATAGTGTAAAAAAAGACCACGTAAAAAAGAGTTAGGAGTTAGTGTAAAAAAGAGTTATATATATATATATATATATATATATATATATATATATATATATATATATGAAAACAAACCAAAACAACTCATGTCCGGTCTGGAAACCTGAAATTTAGCAACTCAGATATCGCAATTACCGGAGAAGGGAAACATAAATGGAAGTTATACTCAGAATTCACTCATTTTAACTCTATTCATGCCATTTAGTTCACTCCCTGTGCTCTTAAAATTACTTATTCTAAAATGCAGATATATATGTTGTAAGCTCTACTTCAGTTTTTGTATTTATACACTACTGATTATAAGTGATTGATGTTTCTAGTCACACACCACACACAACTCCTTTTTTTTTTTAAAAAAAAAATCTAAATAGTTGGTTAAGATGTCTTAAGCCGGAATTCCAGAAAAAGTCGACAGGTTTTGGTAGCGTCTTTTCCAGTTTAATTGACCCTTTCTCGCAACTTCGGAGCATGAAAAACTCATTTGAGGCTTTTATTGATTGATTCATTTTTTCGATTTTAAAAATGTAAATCCAAAATTATAATCTTCACAGTGCCCATTACTGCATATAATGTTCCGAATTATCGGTCAGGTTTGTATATTTCATTTTTTCGTTGAAGCAATGACCTTTCGAATGCTATTTCAAAACTGGTTTTTAATCTGAGACAGTGTAATCTGTGAAAAAAAAGAGAAGAGCATATATCTGTTGATTCTTTTTATAAACGGATGTGAATTCAACAGAATTTCCGAATCAACTCGAATGACCAAATTAGGTTAAAAAAAGAATAAAGAAAATAACGAATTTGGTATTGAGAGAGATAAAACAACAACAAAATTCTAAAAATTAAATTTATGTATACTATAATATTATTTACATTATACCTGGATGTCCTAGGGTAAACCTGTCCCATCGTATTGATCTAAATTTTAACTCTCTTTTAAAGTTCTTTTTAAACATATTTATGAAATAGATCTAAAATTTAATAACTGAAATCCCTTTAATCTTTATAATATAGGTATTAAATATGTAATTTCTTGAGTACTTTTAAAGTGTATAAAGTTATCCATGTCCCTTAAAATTAAAATATCGGAGATTAGTACCCGACAAGGTTATTCCTTTTTCAATAACTCTCAACAAGCATACGTATCTGTTTTTTTCTTAACAAATCAGTTCTGTTTCAAAATTAAAGTAGGTAAATAATTTGGAAAACAATATAACTCTGCGCCTGGCTGTCAAGCCTTTTTTAAATCTAGTAATATCCTTTTTATTTCTTTTGATTCTCTATTATTTTAAACTAGTTGATAAATTTTTCATGTTAACCCTTAAAACTCTAAGGTATATATGCTGAACAGCAAATATTTCCTTTACTTCGGCTGTGATACCTCAAATACACCGCAATCGCTGTGTGCGTTATAACATTCCTAATTTATGTAAGAATTTAAATACTTTTCTCTATTAATATGTGTTCGAATTTCAATCAAATTCTTTGAACGTAGGCAGTTATTACGTATAGGCGTCTCCCATTACCTAATAACTCAGATAATCTTTTTCAATTCTCTTTGAGTATAATGGCTACAAAATTCGCAGTGTTCAAATTGTATAAAATATCAAAATGTTAAGCTATAACAATTAAAAAAATATATGATTTTTTTGTTACAATTGGTAAAAGTAGATAAAAAATTATGAGTACAGTGAAATACGTTTAACGTGAAAACACTTAAGATGAAATATCGTTTAACACGAAATAGTACAACGATCCCGACAAACTACTATGTGTTTGAATGCATTTTTTTCTCTCTAAACACGAAACGAATATCGCTTAAGACGAAAAGATTCTCCTTTTGTGAAAAAACAAAATACGGAAAACACTAGTCGGACAGGACTGTACTATTGTATTATCGGAAGAATTGATTTTGCATTAAATGATGATAATGTAGCCCCAATTATGGTAGACAAAGGCATTTTGGAGTTTGTTCAAAGCTCAAAAAATGTCATTGGTGCAAATCCGACCATGGAAATGAAATGACGAATGCAGCTCCTGTTCCCACATCGTCCGAAATGAGGAACGTCATGAAAAGTATACGCATTTATTTCGACGCATATTCCACTGGAAAAATGAATAACAAAATGGACGATGTCGAGTAATTTGATGACAATTTAATACTAAAAAACAATGCAAAGGAAAATATCAGATAATTTTCAAAAACTCAATAAACATTGTGTTTTTCAAAAATTTTGAACATTTTGTATTAAATTTCTTTAAGTTCTTATATTAATGTTTTTGTTTCATTAATCTTTATTAAATACATACATATATACATATCTCTCTATGAAAATAAAATAAACGCTAATAAACTTAATTTTGTTCATGTATGTTTTTTTTTTGCAATATCTATTAACACGAAAAAATATTTCAGTACTTTCAGTTTCGTGTTAAGCTATTTTCACTGTATATATATATTCACGGTATTCGAACAGGATTGAAAGGGAAGTATATTGTATAATGTGTTCACCCTTTTTCTTTTTGAATAGTATTCTTTTTATATTCTGCTGCGAAAACTTTTCAAAACATCAATTTATCCTTCAAAACTGTTAAAATAGGCAAAAGCAAAGAATCATTAGGAAGGAATTGTAAAATACACTTTTTTATTATAAAGAAAACTAGCAACTAAAACTGGTTTAAATTCTTTAATGAAACGAAAAAAAAAAACACTGTTGCAAAAAACCAGTTCTGGTTAATTGAAAGTTTTTTTTTTTAGTAGACATAAAAAAAAAACAGTATCATCTTTAAAACAAATCACCGATGCATGAAGCTCACAGAATTAACATTCTTACGTATTTTTTGTCGAGGGGGAATTTCTTCTTACATTTGGAAAACACGCCATTCTTAACGATTGCTATGCACTTTACTTTGTATACAGCTTTCTGATAATAAACTTTTTAAGTCGAAAGGTCTACGTGGGTGATATAAACAAGGTTTTAAGTTTATTTATTGTTATGAGTATTATAAATCTACTGTTCTAAAATGAAGAGAAAAATGCTTTTTTCTCCTTTTCTCTGAACTGTTGGTTTGTTTTGAAAAGGAAAGCATAAAAATGGGTATTTGTGATGGACAAACAACAGTACAAGAGCGATCAGGTAACTCTCCCTGATCTCAGTGAATCAAACTGGTCCACTGCAGATCTTCAAATATTAATTCGTACACCAAATTTATATTTTTAATACAGTAAGATAAATCGTTTAACATGAAACTGAGTGAGAACTGAAATATTTTTTCGAATTAAAAGAATTTCGTGTTAGAAAATGTTGCAAAAAAACAACATATATTTACAAAATTAAGTTCATTAGAGTTTATTTTATCTACTTGGATATGTATACATGCATCTATTTTATAAAAGTAAATGAAAGAAAATCATTCTCTAGGACTTAAAGAAATTTAATACAAGATTTTCAATTTTTTTTCAAAAATTAAAAACAATTATTAAATTACTGGATAATAAACTGATATTTTTCTTTGTGTGATCTTTTTAGCATTTAATTGTCAACAAATTGTTGAATATCGTTCATTTTGTTATTCATTTCACCATTGGAATGTGATCTAATAAGCGCGCGTACCTTTCTTGATGTTTCTCATTTCAGATGACGTAGGAACAGAAGCTGCATTATTCATTTCGTTTTTTTCATCGGAATCTGCATCAATATTTTTTTAGCTGTGACCAACTTCAAATTGTCTTTGTCTGCTATAATTGAGGCTGTACACACATTATCATCATTTACTGCAATAAATTCTTCAGATAGTACAATAGGACCGTCGAATCCGGCTGATGTTAAACGGAATATGTCTATATCCAGAAGGGAACTCTTTTCGTGTTTCGCGATTCGTGTTAAGAGAAAATGAAAATATGCATAAAAATACAGAGCAGTTTGCCGGGATCGTTGTATGATTTCGTGTTTACCGATATTTCGACTTGAGCGCTTTCGCGTTGAACGTATTTCACTATATTTGAAAAAAAAATTATTTTTGCATATACGAATATTTTAAAAGAAATTTAAACATTTTTTACTTATGTAAAATGTAGTTAATAAAATTCATGTAGGAACTAATTGAAAAACTTCTGCATATACAAGAAAGAAAAAAAAACTATTTTAATAAATATATACATAAAATTATAAAAATATATTTATTTGCTCTTATATTCAAGTATAAATTTCTTTTTTATTATTTTTTTAAATAAGGAATACACAGTCGGAATTCTGTTTGACACTGGTATTAAAGTTTTTCTAAATATATACAATTTTAAGTCTTTATTGCGGTTTGGTAGTAGGGAAATTTATATTATTCCACAATATTTTTGACCACTTTTAAAAGTGTTTTCTACCACTGAAGTACTTTACCGTTATCAGACACTGGTGAAAGTAGTGGTCTCTGGTATTAATAAAAAAATTATGTGATATTAAAAAAATTCAAAATTAATTTAGGAAGTTCTTATTGCTGGGGAGTGGTCCCTATGTGTTTTTTTCTCAGGAAACCAGACGAGGATGTTGACACAACTCCTTTATTTTCACACTCGGTTGCTCGGGGAGTATGTCGGAACACTTAAGATGGGCACCGTAATTCCGCGCTCTCGCTCGTCTGATCTCCCACACACATGCTGAAAACTCTTAATCCTCGTTTCGCTAAATACACTTAATCACCGCCACGCGGCGCCCACTGCGCATGCTCGAATATACCCCCTAGCCTTGCAATATTAATATTCAATAATAGCACAATACAGTTTCACAATTCACAACAAGTTTCACAAATATTACACAATTGTTTTAAAAATTATTTTATATATATAAAAGGTTCTATAAATTTTCAGTAAAAAAGTTAAAATTACAATAGCACAATTTAAAGATAAACACATAATTTGTTAAATGGAAATTGACCTTAACTATTTACATCTATAGGTAGAATACAAATCTTAGTTATAGGCCTCTTAAATTCTCCCCTGTCTTTGTTTTAATTCTGACTGTTCTCACTTTACCATCAGAACCATGATAGACCTCAACGACGTGCCCTAAAAGCCAGTTGTAAACTGGTGTAAAATCCTCCTTTACAATTACCATTATACCACACATTACATTGTCCTTCTCGATCATCCACTTTCCTCTCTGTTGGAGAGTATTCAGATAATCGGTACTCCATTTTTTTCAAACTACCTGAATTACCTTTGTTGTTTTCTGCCAACGGCTTAATCTATTATCATTAATATTAATTACTATGGGCTCAAGAATAGAATAAATTGATCTACCAATCAAGAAATGTGCAGGCGTTAATACCTCAAAGTTATCAAAATCATTGGATATTGGTGCAAGGGGTCTGGAATTTAAAATTCCTTCTACCTGGATAATCACTGTTTCAAACTCCTCGTATGTGAGTCGGGATCTTCCCAGTGCTCGCTTGAGGTGATATTTCACTGACTTTATGCCCGCCTCCCAAAGACCTCCCATATGTAAGGCCCTTGGTGGAATAAAATTCCACAGATTTTGATCTGGAAAGTTAAGGGTCTTATAAAATACCTTTAGTTGAGAATTCGCACCTACAAAACTTGTTGCATTATCCGTAAAAATTTTGGGACATTTTCCTCGCCTAGACATGAATCTCTTAAGGGTTGCAATTATTGCATCCGAAGTCAAATCGGAAAGAATTTCTAGGTGAATGGCATGAGTCACAAAGCAAATGCAAACACAAACATAAATTTTATTCAAAACGCCCTTTCTCTGGTGTTCGTAAGTTACAAAATATGGACCTCCCAAATCTAGTCCAGTTATACTGAATGGAGGGGCCATATTTACTCTTTCATAACGAAGATTGCCCATTATTTGAGAAGAGGGAATTGGTTTACACTTGAAACACACCACACACGTATGAACCGTTTTCCTAGCTAGATTTCTACCTCCTAAAGCCCAAAATCTCAATCCTACTGCATTCAGCAGTCCTTGTGGACCAACGTGAAATAATTTCTTATGCAAAGTTAGGAAATATATTTTACTCAATTTAGAATTTTTAGCCAGTATAGCTGGATGCTTTTGGCTGTAGGGTATGGAAGCTTTTTCCAGCCTTCCATCGACTCTCAGGATTCCTTTATTATCCTGGAATATGTTCAAAGATTTAAGATTACCTGACGGGTCACTTAAGTTAATGCCACTCTGGTCCTGTTTAATAAGCCAGGTTTCTGCATCATTTACCTCACTTGTAGTTAAAGGTCCCCTCTTTTTCACCTTGGATCTGCAATTGTGTAAAAATCTGTAAATATAAGAAACAATATGTATTATTTTAAAATAATTATTAGATAAGGCCATAAGATGGTTGAAAAAGTCAAAGTTCTTGGAATTCAGCAATGAAGTCTCCAGAGTTCTCTCAGACACCCTTAGTTCGCAGTCAAAGTCATCTCTCTGGGTTGGTTCCGCAATGACAGTAGTTGAATAAGTACTCTGTAGAAGCTCAGGACCATGCCACCATAGAGAGTCGTCACGAAGCTCCTCAGGAAGTAGTCCTCTAGATAACACATCTGCAGGATTCAATTCTGATGCAATGCAATGCCACTGGTCATGGGAACTTAGTTGATGAATCTTAGACACTCGATTAGCCACGAACGTCTTCAATTCTCTTGATTCTCGATGTATCCATGAAATCACAACAGTCGAATCCGACCAAAAATGCACAGCTGTAATCTGAAGATTCAATGCCTCCTTCACCTTCTTCATCAATTTAGCGGCAAGAACTGCCCCACACAGTTCAAGTCTTGGAATGGAAATCTGCTTCAGAGGCGACACTCGGCTTTTACTCGTTACGAGACACACTTTGACTTCTCCAAGGGCAGATATAGACTTGAGATAAATGGAGGAACCATACGCCTTTTCCCATGCGTCGCTAAATGCATGTAACTCAATGCTCTCCACTCTATGAATCACAATACATCTGTCAATAGAGATGTTATTCACGGCTTCCAAAGAGTCGATAAATCGACGCCACACCTTTTCTTCTTTAAAAGAAAGTTCATCACTCCATCCCAATTCCAGCAACCACAATCTTTGCATAAATATCTTTGCCCAAGTTATGATCGGTCCGAGGAGACCCAAAGGGTCAAATATTCTTGCAGTAGTAGACAAAACCATTCTTTTGGTGAATGAAGTTGGCCTTTGTTGTTCTATTCTGAAAAGAAAACAGTCTAACTTAGGATTCCAAATTATTCCTAGCGCTTTAATCTCATCAGACTCCAAGAAAGCATACTCCTGTAGATTGGAAGTTATCTCGGGTAAATTTCCACACCACTTATGAAGATGCATCCCTGCGGTCTTGAACATTTCTATTAATTCATGCTGCAAATCGATTACCTCTTCTATACTCTCGAATACCGATAGTATGTCATCCGTGTAGCAGTCACTCATCACCACTGGAGCTGCTAAAGGAAAATTATTAACTTCATCCATAGCTAACTGCTTCAAAGTTCTCGTGGCTAGATAAGGAGCGCTAACTGTGCCGTAGGTGACTGTAGTTAACTCGTACGTTTTTATTGGCTCTCCTATGCCCTTCTTCCACATAATTCTTTGCAAACACGTTTGCTCCGGGCGAATGTTTATCATGCGAAACATTTTCTCTATATCCGTAGTAAAGGGATACTTGTGCTTTTGGAAGCGAACCATAATGGAAAAGAGGTCTTCTTGGACCAGTCCGCCATTAAATTGAATTGAATTTAGAGATTTCCCACTTGTTGAAGGACTTGATGCATTGAAAACAGTTCTCAGTTTAGTTGTAGACTTTTCGGAGCGATAAACACCATGGTGTGGCATTTAAAATGAAACTCCAGATTCATCCGCCTTGATTTCCCTTATGTGGCCCAAATCCTCATATTCCTGTAAAAAGTTCTCATACAGGGACAAATATTCTTTATCTCCATTTAGTCGTTTCCACAAGGAGTTTAATCTCTGAATCGCGGTTTGTCTGGATTCACCAAGACATGAAGGATCTTCTTTTAATGGCATCGCCACCGTATATCTCCCCTGGTCATCTCTCGAATAAGTGTTTTTAAAATGGTCTTCGCAAATATCTAATTCACTGGTTTTAACAGAATCGGTTTCTACATTTTCGATTTCCCCAAACTTCTTAATTGAATGCTCTAGATTATCCGTAGCCTGAATAAACCCACAATGTTCTTTTCCCTTCGCGTCTGCAGAAGTAGATTCGGAAACGATAAATCCGAAAACAGTGTTTTGAAAAATTACATTTGAACCCTCCATCTTGAACTGTCCGGATAACATTAATTCATAAAATACTTCTGCACCTAATAGTATTTGCACGTGCTCTGGAATATTGAAATTTTTGTCAGCTAATTTAAGACTGGGAATATTATTCAGATTAAAATCGATTTTCGTTGTTGGAACAAGATCTTCCGTTATTGTTGGCACAAAAAAAAAAAAAGTCTAATGTTTTAATGTAACTCCCTTCTTCATTGCTAATAGATACTGAAACGCGCGAGTCTATTGGAATTACTGTTTTGTTTAGTCCTGAAACCGAAACATTAGTCTTGTATTTTTTCAATCCAATTAAATCGCATAAGCTCCTCGTTAAAAAGTTAGACGTAGATCCGCTGTCTAAAATTGCTTTGACTGGGAATAAACCATTTTCACTTTTAATGTAACAAATTGCTGAGCTTAGCAAAACACATTTTTTTTTCTGTTTATACACGTTGCGGTTAGTAAGTTTTGAGTTTCTACTCGCGGCTCGAAGAATGGCGCTGATGTGTTTAGAGGTCTAAAGGTGGAATTCGTTACTTCCTGGTTTTGGGCTGCATAATGTATCGTTTTATGATGTCTCTTTTGACACTCAGATCAAACAAATCTCGATTTACAGTTTTTCGCTCTATGAGATGTAGAAAGGCAATTAAAGCAAAAGTTATTAGTTTTAATCCAGTGTTTCTCAAACTGTGGGGCGCGCCCCCCTGGGGGGCGCGGTAACCCTGCGAGGGGGGCGTGAGCATATTGAAAATAAAAGGTTTAAAAAATAATTTTTTGGAATGAAGTAAAACAAGATGCTTTCTGACATAATAAAAAATACACATTTACACTGACATAATTTATTTTTATCATCTGGTGATTATCAAAAATAAAAGATTCCACTTCAAACGCTCATTAGCCATCTTTGATACTATAACCAAAAAAAATATTTTGTTTGCTTTGCGGTCAATATGAGAACGATGAGAAATTTTTTTTTACGTTTCTCATAACGATATCAAACGATGAGAGATTTTTTATTACTTTTCTTTTAACCTAAAATATTACTTTAGCTGACCTTCGAACTTACTGGTATGGTTATTTCCGTCTTTTTTTTAGGGAAGTTGTAAATATATATAATATATTTCTGTTTCATCTTTTTTTCATGTGAAAGAGTTTTATGATATATGGATAAGCATGAGTATTCTGAAACATATAATGCATAATGAAAAACGTTTTACACAATTATTTTTTAGAACATGCTACACTTTCCCCATGAGCAATTTTGTAGTTTTGATTGCTGTGTTTTACGACTTATTATGGTTTATAAATATAAATAAGCAGAATATTAAAAAAATGGGCATCTGTGATCCCTATTAAAGGAAGTTGAAACTGATCAAGCAATTGAAGAACCTACTGAAATAATGCATATTAATCAAGATATAGCGAAAGTAAATATCAGAAAAGGGTGAGACATGAAACGTTTGAGTTGATTTGAGTTTAGCTGGAAAATAACGTTCCTGTGTTCTTAGCGAAAAGTGTCTGTGATGTATGTCCTTTATTAAGGGCACGCACATTTGGAACATTTTCTTTAGTTTTACTGGATTTTTTCTCAAATTTTCTAAGAAAAATTGAAAAGTCCTTGAAAGTAGGTAAGTATATTTTCTCTTAATAAAATTATTCACTGGAATTGTGATTTTTATAGTGTATAGTAAAAATAACTATAAAATAAATTATAGTTTTAAAACAAACTAAAAAACACGCTTTTATAGTGAATCGAACTAAAAAGCAAAAAAAAAAAAAAAAAAAAAAAAAAATATTGCTTAAAATTAAGATATACAAAATTTAATACTTATCTTGTTAATTTGTACGGTTTATAATTATGATCGTATTGTAGCTTTAGCGTCAAAGTGCATTATTATTGCATTCAGTACATTATTAATGTATAAGGGGGGCGCGATAAAAATTGTAATTGAAAAGGGGGGCGCCAGTAGTGAAAGTTTGAGAACCACTGGTTTTAATCAGATCAATTCTCTTATTTATGGGAAGTTTTAAATCACTGCACACTTATATAATGGATGTGATTCAGCGCAACAAATACATTTAGAATCTTTAATCTCTCTCAAAAATATCCTTGACGCGTTTTTCACTGGATTATTTCTAGGAAGGACATTCTGCAAAGGTTTTAAGCTCTTTCCCCGAGAAGTGTTATACAAGTCTATCTCTTTGGCAAGCTCTAGTGGACAAAAGCAATCATTTCCTGCTCGAATGGAAATGTGTGATGCTACCTCTTTTCCAAGCGAACTGAAAATTTTGTCGGACGCAATAAGATCGTTTAAGTTGTCAAAATCAGAGACCTTCCTTAATTTTAAGTAATACTGCCAATTTGTAATTAAGTAAGAAGTATATTGAATAAATGTTTCATTTGGATGACGCGTAGCTTTTTTAAATTGTTCTAGGAATTGATTTGCACTTGGCTCATATTCTCTTAGTATTATTGATTTTAGTTGTTCATAATTGTTAAGCTCGTCATCTTTAACATATGTTAACACATTTGAAGCTTTTTCTCCCAACAAATTTAATAAAATCTCCGACTTGAATTTCTCGGGCACATTTTTTGATACAAAGGCTCTTTCTAACGAAGCGACAAAGAATGTCCAACCTTCAGGTCTATTAGTTACCTTCACCATTAGGATTCGAACACTTTTCACCAACGCATCCAGCGAGTTACAACTCTCACCTGTTCTCTCGTTATCTGAATTAACTCTAACATTTAAACGTGCAAGTTCAAGCTCAAGCTCCTTTTCTCGTAATCTATTTTCGGCTTCTTTTTTACGGTCTTCCTCTATTCGCATTCGCTTACGGTCTTCCTCTGCTCTTTTACGGTCCTCGATCATATATTGACTTAATTCTTTAACAAATTTAACATCCTCTTTAAAATATTTATTTTCTTTAATAATTTCAGTTAACTCAACGATAGTTACTTTTTCAGCAACAGTCTCACCAAGTTCAAGAGCTACGATCCGAAGATCTTCCTTACGGCAGTTCTTAAACATCTTTCTAAAATTTAGTCCTCAATTTATAATAATAATAATAAAAAAAAAGACCACTACTCACGCCACCTTGAATAGCTCACTTCTCCGGCTCGGCTGAGCGGACCATGTTGGGGAGTGGTCCCTATGTGTTTTTTTTCTCAGGAAACCAGACGAGGATGTTGACACAACTCCTTTATTTCACACTCGGTTGCTCGGGGGGTGTATGTTGGAACACTTACGATGGGCACCGTAATTCCGCGCTCTCGCTCGTCTGATCTCCCACACACACTCTGAAAACTTTTAATCTTCGTTTCGCTAAATACACTTAATCACCGCCACGCGGCGCCCACTGCGCATGCTCGAACACTTATTAAAAAATGTATTAAAATGTTTGTAACTTACCGTTATATTTGGCTGACATGAAAAAAATTCAGTATGTACATATCTCGCACTATATTCGGGAATTTAATTATTGTTGTATAATACAAATGTAATACAGAAATTTTACTTTATACACAAGCCATTACCCATACACTTTGCTGGGTATTTCTTGTTGGTGTTTGATAATGTATTATTTTTAAATAATTGAGATAACTAGGCCCTAGCATTAACTTTTCATTGTGTTTAAAAACATTCTTACAATTCTTGCTTCTCGATTTAAAAAGGGCAGGATTTGAATTTCTAAAACAGAATTTTTTTTATTGCTTTTTCGCACTCAAAACCTCCTCCTCCATTGCAGTCGATTACCGCAAAATCCATCGTTAGCGTATCTCTACTCAACAAAAGAAACATGCTTACCAGTTTTCAAGTCCATGTGTCAAAAAATTCAAAAACGAGATATTTTTTTGTTATTTTTCCGAGTCGATTTCTTCACATTTCTTTCAGCGGATATCTGCTCAACAAAAGAAACATGCATGTCAAATTTTAGGTTTGTAGGTGTAAAAGCTCCAAAGATTTCGAGATGAATAAGTGAGTTACTTTTCTTCTATTTATTTATAGATTTCACTGATATATTTCATTTTGCAGTCATATTGCGTATTAAACGAACCTAACTTGATGTAATTAATTTAACATCAATATGATTGCAATTAACGATGTAATTAATTTAACATCAATATGATATGATGTAACGCGAGCACACAAATTTTAAAATTGCTTAATTAAAAGTTCAAAAATAGTTTATTTATATCACATTGGGCAAATAACAGTCGCCACTAGAAAATCTATTATTTTTTACTGAAAATTTTGGAGCAATTCTGAGTTCTGAAATCGTGCACAAATACTACAAATGTTAACGGCAGGAAATGATTACGCAAAAAAGTGAAAGAAGTTTCAAGACACGTAACATAATCGTTTTTTCCAAAAAATATTGTGTTTCCATGCTGTATGACTAAATGATCTTTATTTTTTTTCTCTGGATAATCTTCATATATTACATTTTGTCTTTATTTGGTTTATAGCAAATATTATATTTAGTCTTTATTGCGTTTTATCGCAAATTATATTAGATATCTAGGTATTTCTTTCTTTTTTTTTGCATGCACTTTAAATAGTTTTCTCGTTATTTTTTTATCTAATGGGCTGCGGATTGCTGTTTTCCATTTTAGATCTAGTACATTGACCGGAAGCTGGTATCTCTTTTTAGTGTTTCACCGTTTAAGTGGATACCAATTGCCGCAGGTAATTTTTACACCCAGTTTCTTCCCTAGAGGAAGATACTTTAGCTCTGACGATGTGAACCTGTAATAGGATTTAATTTTGCCGTGAGAACCCAATCCAAACAGACATTCTAGGGATCTTTTACATGATCGACATGACCCCTGTCGATTTTCTGCATCATGAAATTCCACCGACTTGGACCGGGGTCGAACCTGCAACCTTGGGGCCAGCGACAAACCAACCACGCCATGCAGCCGGTGTTTTCTCAGTATTAATTTATACAATTAATTAATATTCTATAATAATTTAATACATTTTTACAATTTTTATGTGTTACAAATTCAAATCCAAACCTCGCCTTTCTGAAATAGTTTTGAAAAAATTAGATCATTCATTTCAAAGAAAAAAGAACACCCGAAAAACATTTTTAAAAGTAAAAAAAAAAACGATAACCTCAATTTATCAATGAAATGAGTGTGCATTCTACATTTATGGCGAATAAGCAAATTTAATGAGCGTGCGTAAATTCTTAAAGGGTTTATCTCGGTTCTACCTTGTTCGTGATGAAGATCACGTCCATCGCCAAGGCACAGTTTCCCGGTGACATCTACCAAAAATAAAGAAGATCCGTTGACGTGAAGAAGTGATGATGAGTTACGTTCTCGATGATGTCCGAGCTTTCTTATCGAGTGTTTATGATCGCCGACGTCTTCCCCTCGCAGACTTCGAACTTATGGAAGCACCACATTTGTGCAACTTATCGCTCATTTGGCAACCTATTGGGCATTCAGATCACTCATTTTAAATAATTTGCATTGTTTAACTTTCATCAAAGCACTATAGAACTTTCATTTGATTTCTTGCCTTATACTCAGATAAACGAGATTGTTTACAGTGGCGCACACAGGAATTTTTAAAGGAGGGGGTTAGAGTCGTAAGGCCACAATTGCCGTAGCATGCTCCAATACGCTATCCAACATATTCTTTTGATTTTGTAGACTTTCGGGAACAAAAAACAGTAAAAAATTAATTATTGAATAAATAGTCAGCATTAATTAATAAAATTAATTATTAACAACCTATACTTAATTAAATTTTTGTACTATATATACATAGAATTCTAATTAATCGAAAAACAAACAAACAAGGGCTTTAGGGGTCCAGACCCGAGCCCCCATCTTCCTTGTGGGCGCCCACTGATGGCATACAATACATTCTTTTCCAAACTTTTATACGAAGATGTTTACTTTTACGAATAGCGTACACAAGGTGGGGGGGTCAACCCCTCTCCCATAGACCAACAAATCTTAAATATTTTTACTTAGAGATTTCCCCCTCGGTGCTTTAGTCCACACGTTTCTTAGAATGTAACCTCTTCTCACATAAGATAGATCTGTATACGCCACTGATCGCTTTATCGCTTTTATTAGACTAGCTATCAGAATATGTTTTTCAATGAATTTTAAGGTGACTGATTACTTTCGAATCCGTGATTTTGAAAAAAGCATACAAATGAACACACACACACACACACATATATTAATATTTAGTGTCAGTTGAATTTGAATATACACATAAAATTGTTTAAAGAATATTGTTATAATGAAAAATTATTTACCGTAAAATCCGGCGTTTAGTGCGCATCGGTGTATAATGCGCGCCTATACTTTCGAGATGTATTTTTTTTAGTTTTAGGTGTATTCGTCGTATTGCGCGTCCCTCCTTTTTTCACCCCCTTACTTTAAAAGGACGACAGCAAGTTTTCAAGTAATTTATTCGAAATATAATCCCATGTTTATGAAAAATTATTATACTTCTGGAACTACGACTGTTTATGATCATAAGGTATGCCATTTATTTTACCGTACATGCAATTCTTTAGTATAAAATGAAGAATTTTCACACAAAAAAAACATTCTTCTTTTACAAAAAAAAAATGCTTCCATAATAATGATATTTTGTCAGTATGCGGCTAAGACTTCTGCTTAGAACGTGAGATAAGATTTTTGAATCATATAATTTAGAAGTATTGTATTCATATTTTAGTATATGAGAAAGTAGAGTAATCTTAACAAAAAATACGGGTTATTATTTCAATTCATCGTAACTCTGAAAATAATGTGAATTTTTCAAAAAACAAACAAAAAAAAAAACTCTATAGTTTAGACTTTGTACAGAAATCTCTTTTATATAGCTACATATCTACACCATACTATATGTTATACTTAAACTATAACTTATAAAATAGATGAAAAAATGTTATTATTATATATATATAGAAGAATATTTCATAAAGAAAAATATTTTTTTGAAAATATGTCATTGTGTGTGTGTTTCTTCATTTTTTGACAAAAAATGGAATCAAAATAATTTCTTATTATAATAATATTCTTGAAACTGTTTTAAATGTATATTACTTGTTCAGATGACGCTAAATATCAAAATATTATTAACTTATACGCTTTTGCAAAATCATGGTTTCCAACGCAGTCAGATATCTTAATTAGTGTACTTTATGTAGAATTGCATTATACTTTATGTTATATTTTAATTATTATATTGTATATTATTTTTTATTATTATATTTGAATCATATATTAATTTCGAATGTTGATTAAAACTAGTTATAAAAGTGTGATTTTAATCGTTATGAATTATTTTTTAGATAAGCAGGATTTAATCAGTGACCTAAGGAAAAATAATAGCAATTTACGTAAAAGTAATGAAAATCTTAAATCATAACAAACTACGATAAGTATACATACAACAGAAGTCGAATATATAACAGTTGTAGATCTATGTCAAAAGCAACTTACATTAGAATAGCTATCGCACTATTCATCCTGATCAATTTTAAATATTACATATTTAATTAATACATACAACTCATAAAAGAGAGACCAGAGATAATCTAGTTATATCTTGAGAAATTAAAAAAAGTACTACTTCAGAATGGAAGAAAAATATTTTTGTTTAGATTGTTTCCCTAGAAACTCTCCACACCCTTGCCTTAGGTCAAAAAATCAATTTTTCCTTGAGAAATTCGGCGGAAAGGTATAGACCACATATAAATAGCTTATGAATTTCTAATTGAGGAAAATTCTCAAGGATTAACGATGATAAAAAGCTTCATTCAAGCTAGAAAAACATTTAATTTCCTTAAAAGGAAAACAAATATTTATTACATTTACATATAGATTAAACTTAAGGTGTAAAGGTGTTAGCACACTGATAAGCCTTAGTTGCGTAACATATTTTTAAATTTACATTACACTTACTATACGTTCATTAGCACTATATATTAAATATTTCCTCTGTATTTGGATGTGGTATATATCACTAGCCGTTACCCACCCGCTTCACTGGGTGTTTCACGATGTTGCATATATGTATACTGTTTACATATATATTAATTATTGATATCTAGCATTAAGAATTCGATTGTATTGAAAAATATATTTATAGCTGTTACACTCCCGCCTCTTGATATAAAAAGAACATAAATTATAATATCTAATTTCTATTTATGTCTAAAATCGAAGTAGAAAGATTTTTTTCGCTCACTCAACCTAATAATCAAGTGGATTTCCACCAAAGCAACTTTCAGTGGATCTCTACTCCATAAAATAAACATGCGTGCTGAATTTCAAGTCTAAATCTAACAGAGCAGAAACGAAATTTTTATCATCGATACCTCGTTGTCAGCATTCTTAGCGGATTCCAATTCAACAAAAGAGACATGCAAACTAATTTTACTATTATAGTCTTAGCAGTTCAAAAACGGGAATTTTGTCTATCAATACGCCCCAATAACTTTCCCCGCTTCCCCCTGGAGTTGATTTCCGTAAAATCCATTCTTAGTGGAACTCTATTCAACTAAAGAAAAAAGTGCTCAACAAATTTCAAGTAAGTGAGTTAAATTCAAAAGCAGGAATTTTTCTATAACATGCCTTAATCCCTCGCAAACTCACTCCTTTGGGGGTCCGTTTTCGCAAAAATCTTTGTAAAAGGAACTTTATTCCAAGAACGGAACATACCTTCTAATTTTCAAGCAGGTGGTTCTATTAGTTGAAACGCGGAAATATTTATCTATTACGCCCCTTAATCACCCTCAGTGACCCTTGGGGATCAATTTTCTCCAAAACTATTTTGTAGCGGATCTCTACACCATGAAAGGAATTAGCTTACCAAATTTTAAGACTGTACGTCTAATAGTTTAAAAGTGGAAATAATTATCTATATCGCCCCTTAAACCCTCGCAACGCCACTTAGGAAACGATTTTCACAAAACCCATCTTATAGTGGATCTCTAATCAATGAATGGAATCAGGTTACGAAATTTCGAGATTTTACGTCTAATAGTTTAAAAAAGGAGTTAATTGCCTATAACGCCACTTAATTCTCTACAACGCCACTTGGGAGTCGATTTTCACAAAACCCATTCTGTAGGGGATCTGTACTTTATGAAAGGAAACCGCTTACCAAATTTCAAGACTGTACGTCTAATAGTTTAAAAATGGAAATAATTATGTATAACGCCCCTTAAGCGCCCTCAACGCCCCTTGGAGGTCGAATTTTGTAAAAATCATTATGTAGGGAATCTCTACTTTATGAAAGAAATCTGTGTACCAAGTTTTTCACGACTTTACATCTAATAGTTTAGTAAAGGAAATAATTATCTATAACGCCCCTTGGGGTTCGAACTTTGCAAAATCCGTTCTTAGCTGACGTCTACACCATGAAGGGAACCTACCTATTAAATTTCAAGTTTGTAGGTTTAATAGTTCCGTAGATATCGTGATTAGTCAGTCAGTGAGTCGGTCAGTCCGTGAGTGAGTGAGTCGCTTTTCTCCTTTATATATATAGATTAACACGCTAGTCGAATCGAATATGGATTAATCATAAATAAAACTTTTTTAATAGGCGCTGTTTCGTATTGTAAAAAATTTAATTTTATCTAAATTTCTCTTTTCTTTATTTTGAACTAAGTTGACTGTTTAAATTATACGTTATAAATGTAGTTGAAAATTCTCTCTTCTATGTTATTATTATCTGCTTCAATTTAATGTGTATAATTTGCAATTCTTAATTTATCTGATTATTTATTTTACTGCTGATATATAATCGTTTGTTGTTAAAGTTATGTTAATTAAGTTGGCATCCTTTCCAATTATTTTAAATAGGTTTTTTCAGTTGGGAAAAGGGATTGTAACGCGTAATAGACGCTAGTCGAACTTAGGTAAGTAATTTTTGTACATTATCGAGATATAATCATTCATATAGAGATCTTTTTTAATTATTTGAGGAGTTATAAGAATAAAAGGCATCTATGGAACTATTTAATTACATTGGTAGAAGATTATTATATATTTTGTTATGGCAACAATGGATCGTTATTTAAAGCTTAAATAATTCCTCTGGTATGGTTTTATTCTTCACACGTTTATTTATTTAGTCGTTAGTACAATGAGTAAATACGAAGTATCTTCTCAATTGCACTGCGAATATTTATTGAATTTTTGCGAATGAAGGTCTTAGATGTATTGAAATTTGGCTTAAATTCAGTGCCCGGTTCGGTAATTACACCATAGCAGGGTCTCAAATAAATGAATGAAATAAATAAAAAAAAAACTTTAAGATGGTCATTGTAAACAATGACAATTAAATTATGGTTGTGGACGCCGTTTTCTTCACTCAAATGATCCAAGGGATCCCCAGATGAGTGATATGTTCATAAAATATAATATCTTTTAAAATACAAATACTCAGCTTGATTTTATATCACAGCTCTCTTTATTAACGGTGAAGAACAATCCAAAAAAGAACACAAAAAAGTACACAATATTACCATACAGCACAAGCTAAATTAAAACAAAACGATAATTTCTTGGATATAGTTGGACGGTTTGAAAGTAATTTACAGCACGTTACATACTCCCACCTTGCAAAGTGAAACTGAACTTTGCAATCTAAAATAAATTAAACTTTAACCATGCAATACATTGTGTAGATATATATGACACTTAATTCCTCCTAAAATTTGAAAAGAAGTTCACAAGTCCAATTTGCGAGGAATTTTTATGGTCCTTCCCAATCTGGGGTTTTGGTTGGGGGTTTCTCCTCAGAATTATCAGTATTTTCAACAGGAGAATCGGGAACATAATCAGTTGGTGAATCCGAAACATGGTCAGTAGATGATTCAGGAGTTTTCTCAAAAGGTAGGCTTTTTCTGAGGCCTTTAAAACACCAATTTCAGTTTTAGCTGATACTTCCAATGGATATAATCTTTGGAAGGGACGAATCCTCTCACCATGGGAGGTTCTAATTCTAGCTACTCTGGGAACTCCATCCTGGCCAGGATAAACCTCCAAGACAACACCAAGAGGCCAGTCAATTCGTCACACATTGTCATGCCCAATCAGTACAACATTGCCCACTTCTAAAGCATCAGTTCTCCTTGTCCCTCTGTGGACCAGAAGAGCAAGATATTCATTTCTAAACCTTTGTCTCAGATCTTCACGCAATTTCTGCAAGTATTTGGTGCATTTTACTAATGAAGATCGATCTACTCGATCTAAATCAGGAGTTTCACAGTTGCTATTTCCGAGAATGAACATTTCTGGGGACAAAGGTAACAATTCATTAGGATCTTCGTGTATGTATGTCAAAGGCCTAGCATTGATTATTGACTCACAATCACATATGATGGCCAGGAGTTCTTCATAATTTACAATAGATTTCCCTAACACTCGACGTAGAACCTCTTTGAGCATTCTCACAATACGTTCCACCATCCACCCCACCATGCTGCTGTGGGTGGAATAAATTTCCAAGTGATTTTCTGGGCAGCTGAGTGCACCACAATTTTATCCTAATCTAATGTTTCCAGTGCATTATTTGTTCCTACAAAGTTAGTACCATTGTCACTGTAAAGTACTGAAATCCTGCCTCTTCTCGCAATGAATCTTTTCAAAGCTTGAATGAAGGTATCAGTAGTGAGTGATTGAACTAGTTCAAAATGCACTGCCCGGTAGACAGCGCAGGTAAACAAAACAATCCAGGCCTTCGCTTTTGACTTAAGATAAAGAGGACCTGCTTAGTCTACACCTGTTACTTCAAATATCTTTGTCTGAGTAACTCTATCTCTAGGCAGCGGAGCAAAGGGCACTTCAACATGCTTATCTTTATAACGTTTGTAAATCACACACTCCGAAAGAACTTGCTTTACTAATCTTTAGGCTCTAAAACAAAATTTCTCTCTTATCCGTGCACGTAATATTGAAGCACCTGCATGCATTGCTTTTACATGCTCTTCTCGAATTAATTTCACTACAACATCATTGGCAGGTAAGGGAATTGGGAACTTGAAATCTTCCTTCTCATAGCTGTCAGTCAACTTGGTTCTTATTCTCAGAAGCCCATCTTCATCTTTAAAGGCTTGCATTTTAGCAAGAAGTCTTTCATCTTGAAAGGCATTTGACTGCAGGGACTTGAAAACCAAAACCTCTGCTCGTTTGAATTTTTCATAGCCTAAGCTTCCCTTAAACTTAGTTGCACTTGAAACGTAGCATCCACGCTACTACTCTGTTGTTTCTACTATAGGTGGAAAAATAATCACTCTTAATATCTGTTGTTTGAACATTCATCATAGAGGTCACGATAGCTCTTCTTTCTTTATTCACTTCAACTTCATTGACATCTACTTCCACATCACTAATAGGCCATTCTTGAGGCGAAAGATGCAACCAACTGGGACCTTCCCACCATTTCGAGCTGCAAAGCTGCTTTGCTGAACACCCTCTACTCGGACAGTCTGCAGGATTCAGAGATCCAGGAACATGTATCCAGGCTTTGACAGGTGTCAGCTTCCGAATTTCTTGAACACGGTTGTAAACAAATGCACCCCACGGTTCTTTTCTCTTCAACCAAACTAATACTGTAGTAGAGTCTGTCCAGAAATAAACATTGTCTGTTGGAAACTCTTTCAAGACAGTTGTAGAGAAAGATGAGCAGATATAGCAGCACCAAGAAGTTCCAGTCTGGCAATTGTTGTTTCCTTTTTTCCACATGGTGCAATCCTAGTTTTACTCTGTACCAGTTGTATGTGTACAGTGCTTCCAATATCAACTCATAGGAAAACATCAGCAGAATAGGCAAGTTTACTTGCGTCACAGAAAAAATGTAACGAAATATGCTGAAATCCACTATCACAGTGTAAAACCACCTTGGTACTTGAACATGCTTTAAGTATTCCAGCTCCTTTAGCCCTTTCAGAAAATCTTGACTTGTTTTTATATCTACTTCTTCATCCCAACCAATTTGAGATTTCCACAAACTTTGTAGCCAAAGTTTTGGTAGTAGCAACACTGTACCAGTGATCCCCAAGGGGTCAAAAACTTTGTGTGAAGCAGCAAGAATATTTCTTTTTGTGATTACCTCTTTCATTAGTTCTCTCAAATCTGGAATATTTAATGATATGGTATCACAATGTCTGTCCCAAATCATTCTCAGGACGTTTCCAGGACTTGCTATGGGATAAGATGGGTTAGAGTACTCCCACCCTCTTAAGTCGTCAAATTTTTTTTCAGCCATGATCTCCGTGGCTACATCAATAAATCGATCTAGTTCTGACTGGGTTTGGACACTTACCAAACAATTGTCCACGTAAAAGCTGCTCATCAGTTTTTGTACAATACACTCAGGTTATTTCCCATGGCCTTGCTTTGCTTCTTCTAACTTTTTCTTCAAGTGGTACTGGATAGTTGATCCAAGTAAGAATGGGCTGCTGGAGACACCAAACACCACTCGGCAATGCCTATAATGTATAAGCTCTCCTTCTTCACAGCGCCACAAAAATCGCAAGAAATTTCGATCCTGCTTATAGAGGCTTATTTGCAAGAAGACTTTCCGTTATCAGCCGAAACACCAAATCTATACAATCGAAATCTTGCTAACATGGAAGGGATCAATTTAATCAAGTTTAAACCCTTTTCGAAACAGTCATTGAGGCTGACTGCTCCCTTTTGTTTTGACGAAGCATTAAAAACGGGCATAATTTTTGTAGTACTGTCTACTTCACCACATGTCGATGGGGCAGATAGTGAGAAACAGACTTCAATTCTTCTTTGGGAACTTCTTTGATTATGCCTTCTCGTTTCCATTCCTTAATGACATCTCCATATTTTTTAAACAAGTTTTCCTTCTTCAGCTTATGGGTTGTCACTTGTAACCCTTTAAATGCCAAATTAAAGTTGTCTGGCAGAGGTAAATGATTATCAAGTCATGGTAGGAAGACAAGGAATCGCTCTTCTTCATCAACCTTAACAGTTCTTAAGAAGTGCTCCATTGAGGCTTTATGTAGCTCCTCTTTGGTTTTTTGTTCTGAAGGATCTTGTATCCCCAAGGAATCCAATCTCCACAACTGGGAGATATCCATCTCTTTAACAAATAGGGAGGCCACCAGCATAGCATTGCATGAAGAAATCTCACTGTCAGGTACTTTACCTGACAGAGTCCATCCAAGTATTGTCTCCATGGCAACAAGCCCACAGGATAAAATTCTGCGCTGGCCAGTTGTGACGAATCTATACGGAACTTTATCACTAACCTTCTGAACCGACCTTTTTAGGGAAATTTAATTCCCTACCTATTTCCAATCAACTCCAAAAAGCGAACAGGATTCTTTATTATGCAGATTAGATTCAGTATTTAAGTCAAACGAAATAGTAAAGTTAGAGCAGTAGGAGATAGACATTGAAACATAGAGTTATAGTGATTTTGAATTGAAATATTGTTGTTGAAGATAAATTAACCTCATGAAGAATTGAGATTCCGAGTGGTAAATATCATTTTGAAGTTAAAGTCTCACTCAAACTTTAAGAGTCGGATTAAAGTTAAATGTTCAATAAGAACATTATTAAATATAATTCTGGGATCTCTTATCGTGGTAATTTCTGCGTGATCATTATTTAATAAATTAATTAATTGAATTATTAATTAATTAAGCTAATTTAAAGGATATTATCTTTAAAACCTCATAATATTAGTAGTCGAATTTGTTTATAAGTCTTTAATTTTATTTGGGAAAGATATCCAAATAAAGAAAGTTATTTATAAAAATGGCTACTGGTTCTTTTATGTCTCATAATTATTCTAGTTCTCAAAGTGAGGTCCCCAGGGACCATCACACAGTCATGAGCTTTCCGATTACATCTGATCCAAGAAGCACTTGTACAGATCGTGACTCTTCCCCTACATCTGATAACTGGATCTTCATTTCATTAAGTTCTGAAATCCAAGAGAGAGAGAGAGAGAGAACCTGGAGTGACTGATGCAATGTTGTCGCATATAGATGTCTGATCTAATGCTTCCAAGTTGCATCTAACACTATTGTCTTGATTTCTTAATCTTATTCTATAACAAGTATAAGTTCACACTTGTCAGATTTAATCCCCCCTAACAATGAGTGCATCAGAATTTCCTTTCTAAGTGGGATATATCCCATTTTTTCAACTACATTTTTTAATACATAAGACTTTTGCGACCCAGAGTCTAGAATTGCCCTAACTGGAATTTCTTTGTTACCACACACCATTTTTATCTTCAAAGTTTGGAGAAACACCCTGGTACTAGAAGTGTTGTTGGCCATATTAACTTCAACTTTTGGACCCTTATTTTCTCTCCTGTATGAATCTTGATTTTTAGCCGTTAGAGACTCACACATAAGTGGGACATGCTTTTTACCACATATTACACATCTTAAATATGTCTTACAAGAACGAGCAGTATGCTTTGGTGTTAAGCAAGCAAAACAACATTGCTTCTCTCTTAAAATATTATGCCTTTCAGCCAAACTCATCTTCTGAGTTTGAAAACAGTCTCGGCTCGAGTGTTTCCCAGTACAAAAAACACATTTCTTCTTCACTTCCTTTGAAGCTGTAGTTAATAAATTGGCAGCTGTAGGTATCTCTTCCTTTGGAAAATACCTTACTTTATTCTTAAAAGATTGGCGAATTTCATCTACACCCAAGCCAAAACCAGTCATAGCCAAATTAATTCTATCTTCTCCCTCTGTTTCTGCCTTGAGGAAAGTCATTAAATTGGTTAAACGTTCTTTAGCATCTGTTGAGGCTGCTGAAGTAGCACTTCTATTCCATGCTTTCAAAAAGTCTTCTGGAAAACATGACTCAACCATGGGATAAAGAATTGAATCCCATTTTTCAGTAGTCACTCCTAAAGTCTCTAAGGCTCTTAGATAAGATTCGAGTTTATCATGCAGATATGTCATTGATATTTTCTCCTGTTTCTGCACCTAAATTATGAGCTTTAATAATTTACGAACATAAACCTCCACAAATAGATCATCTCTACCGAATCTCGCTTTTAAGCTGTCAACTGCTCTTTGGCATAATTGGCTGCTGTTGCAGGGAAGCTCTCAACTACTTCTCGGGCTCGCGAGCCATTTACAGTAGCTTGAACAAGATACTGAAACTTGTTCTCGGGCGCGATTTCATCATCGTCATGGATATGTTGAAATTGACTCCAAAATTGAAGCCAATCTTTAATATCGCCACTAAAATGTCTGAATTCTAATTTTGGCCGATTAAATTTCTTTTTAGCACCAGATAACAGCATTTTGAGACTCACCAGAAACTGGCAATGTTGCCTTGATTCTCGCCAACTCCAGTTCGTGTATTCTTATTTTTCCACTTTCTTCATATTCTAGCTGTTTTAATCTTTCAGCTTTTTCAAATTCTTCTTTTCGTTTTCGCTCGCTCACGGCCGTTACTAAATATTTGTCACAAAGTCTGGATCATCCAGATACTCTTTGCTTTTCAAAATAATGTCTTTCAGTTCCAAAATTTTTACCGTATCTGGAAATCTCTCTCCAATTTCCTCTGTCACAAACAACAAGTCCTCTTTCAAGAAGCCCTTAGCTGGTTTAAATATGTTTGCCATGTTTGTTTCCAAAAACAAAGTCCTGTTGCGGACACCAGAAATGTAAACAAGGACAATTAAATTAAGGTTGCGGACGCCGTTTTCTTCACTCAAATGATCCAAGGAATCCCCAGATGAGTGATATGTTCATAAAATATAATAATATCTTTTAAAATACAAATACACTCAGCTTGATTTTATATCACAGCTCTCTTTATTAACGGTAAAGAACAATCCAAAACAAGAACACAAAACACAGTACACATTGTTGCCATACAGCACAAGCTAAATTAAAACAAAACAATAATTTCTTGGATATAGTTGGACGCGGTTTGAAAATAATTTACAGCACGTTACAGTCATGAAGAAGTTATCGCACTAATGGATTAAAAATTCAACAAACTTGTGACTTTATCCTTCGATGAATAACAGTAGGTGAAATTAGTGATAAAATGAAAATGTGCACACACACACACACACACAAATCATTTTTTAAAATACATTATAATCAATCGAAATCCAAACAAAGTGGATGCCTCGAATTTTGAATACAAACCAAAAGGAGACAACAACAAATGTTTTCGGAAGACATTTCAAACGCTGTGAAGCAAAAGGAAATGTAGTTTTGTCTCTGTTAATCATTGTACCCCTGAAACAAGGTGGTTCAGAATGGAATGGCATTCAAAATACAAAACTTAAATAGCTCCTCTAAAAATAATTTCAATATTTTATAGGAAAATTTCGTGCTACTGTTTTTGTCCCCGTGATCAACACAGAATTATCGAAGATCAACTGCATTACTATGAGCTTTTGGAAAAGGAACTTCCTACACTGATAATATTAAAAATACCTTTTTTTTATGTGCTTTTCCCAGAAATCTGTTGCAAATACATTATAAAAATTTGTTTTGTAAGTCAAAGGATGTAAGTACGATGTTATACGAAACTGACTTTTTTTTAAATGATGCATTCATATATGAATATATAACATTAAAAAAATACTGTATGATTTAAAGTGAACAAACTTTTTGACAGGGAAAAATGCAATATATATATATATGCATTATCTTGTTAAAAGCTCATTTCAGTAAATACTAGAATATAAAAAGAATGTGTCACAAAAATTGTATGGATATACAAGAATTACTTTCTGAGAAATGGTTCAACGAACGTTCAAAAATGATGTTTTGAGAAAAACATATTCTTGAAAAAAGAAGAAAAAAAAAACACCTTACCAAAACTTTTTTTTTATTCATATTCTAAATTTTCAGTATTTTTTGAATTTTTATCCTCTTGTTTCTTTTCTTTAAAGTCTATTTTCTTTTCTAGCTTCTTTGCAAATTGGTATACATCAGTGCTTCTCAAACTTCCAATATTTGCGAACAATTCAATCATAACTTTCATCGCGCCCCCGTCATACAGTAACAATGTATTGAATTCAATAAAAATACGCTTTAATGCTAAAGCTACAATTAGACCTAAACCACTTAAGGGCGTATATAAACGTCTCACTCAGCCAAAGCGTCATTTCCCCATGGACGTATATATACGTCTTTCCGAATTAAAATTAATTAATTAATCTTAAAATAAATAAATTAATTAATTACTATTTATAAAATTAATTAATTAATTACTATTTATTATACTTACTTACTTATTATTAAGCATTAGTATTAATAAGAAATATTATTGATTTATTATTAAAATTATTTTTAAAGTTATTATTAATTTATTATTATTAAAGTTATTATTAATTTATTATTAAAATTATTGTTTATTATTAAAATTATCATTTATTAGTGAAATTATTACTAATTTATTATTAAAATTATTGTTTATTATTAAAATTATGATTTATTATTGAAATTATTATTAATTTATTATTAAAATTATGATTTATTATTGAAATTGTTATTAATTTATTATTAAAATTATTGAAATGAATTTATTTAAAATTGTTTAAATGAACATTTTAAAATTAAATAAATTGATTTGAAAAGAATGTATTAAATATTTTATAAAATTATGAAATAATTAAATTAATAATATATAAAAAAGACATATATTTTTTATTATATATTAGGTATAAAATAATCATATAAACTAAATATCATATAAACTATTTTACATAGTGTATTATAGATAAGTAAAATTCTTTAAAACTTATTTTAGTGATAGTGTGCCGCCAAATTTTGAAATTGTTAGAAGTGTACCGCAATAAAAAAAAAGGTTGAGAATTAATGCATTAGATATCCCGGATTTTTGTAGTTCTGCTCAGTCAAGTAGCGAGAATTGAAGAAAAAATCTCGCCAAAAGTGGCTAGTTGGCGATCACGGACAGAGTCGATGGATGCGAAAGCTGAAGCGAGCCACATTATCGTTTCTGAATCGACCCTGTTCAAGGTTCGTTGTGAAGAATGGCGTCAAGCCTTCTAGTTTTTTGCTCTGCCGCCGCCGTGTTTTGTGCGGCCGGCAGTTTCATGCCTGGAGATGGAGATGCCCGTGAGTAACCTTTTCTTGAAATATTTTATTAGATGGTACACTTGAACTATTTTTTATTAGGTTGTACACTTGAACTATTTTTAATGTTTATTAAAAAAACAATTTTTTTACCTTATAAACACTATTTTCGGGATGATTTAAAAAGTGAAAAATTCGTGGTCGTAAGATTATTTGCAGCTTTTAGAAAGCCGTTCGATTCTAAAAAAAATTCTCAATTTGAATAATGTGGAATGATCATATTGGTTTAAATGCATATTTTACTACTCATTTACTAGCAAAATAATATGATACGATTTTAAATTGGACTTGAAATATCGATAATTACAAATATTTGTTTGATATATTTGACATTTATCACTTACTACGGGGTAACTGTTATCTTCTAATAATATTTAAAACCTTTTTACGGTTAAATAGTTCCAGATAATTTAATTAGAACAGATATAAGTCTTTGAGAATGCTTTTTTTATAACTGACCCCTTATAGTTAAATTGTTTATAAAAATGTTAATTTGAAATACATATAACTATAGTATCAGAAATAAAAAGAGAATTATTCAAGGGATTACATACTTCCATAAACCTCTTGGTGGGAGACGAATAATTCATCAGTAAAGCGCTATTAGATAATATAAAAAAATGTTTTCCTATTATTAAAAGTAGAATAACACTAAATGAATACATATAAGATAATACGATCGTTTTAAATTTTGAGCTACCTCTTGGGGGGAGGATGAGTCGTCAACTAAAAGAAGAAATAGCAGTGCTCGTAAAACAAAGCGATGGAATTAATTAATGAATAATTTTTCTTGCGAGTATGTTAATTCTGCGAAATTAGTCATGCATGAGACAAAAAAATATAAGAACCACCATTGTAGACATGTAAGATTTTTTTTACGTCTTCGATTTATGTAATATTAAAGCTAGAAGAAATATCCAATAAATTTTTTCATGTATCCTTCGGAATTATCTGAAAAGGTCCTTCATTTTGAATCGTTCATTTCGTAATATTTTTACTCGTGCAGTATAATGAATAACTTTTCTAGAGCTTAATTAATGGTATTATGAGTAAAAAAAATTAAGTAACTATTTTACATGATATGAAAACAAATTCATTGTTACTTTCCTATATGTGTACTGTCAACAATTAAGTAATAATAGTGTTCATATTTTAAGCAATTTATTTTACATAACTATCGAAACTTTAAGTGGTAGCTCGAATAAATAGCAGAGTTAAACAGTTTTTAAGGTGCCTCACAGCACCCTTCCTTTTTTCTTTTTTTACCCAGTATTACTAGCAGAAAACATGAGCCTCTTCATGAATTTACAAAAGAGAGAAAAGAAAAATGTAAGCAAATCAAAAGCAGCGAAATTTAAAAACAGATTAAGAGAAGAAGAAAACTCACCAGTCCATAATGTATGAAGTACATTTATAAAATTCTTTGAAAATAACAACCAAATAATACATATGTCTCTGTATATTTATTACATAAAATTATCAATTAAATCTAATGCTGAAATTTTTATATGTGAAGAAAAAAAACATTGTATCGCGTTCGACATAGTGATATTAAACCCTCCGAATATTTTTCTTAAAAATAATTTTTAAAACTGCTTCTCCGAATTTTAAGAATCTATTCCAAAAGAAAATTAAATGAATAAGAAGAATCCATCAATTTTTTTAAAGTCAGTGTATGGTGTTAAGAATTACTTAATTTTTTCTTTAATATCATTAATCGTGCAGAATATTTATATCTGTTGAAGAATTAGATAAAACATCCCGTGAGATATACCAATTCAAAAATTTTGAGGAACATTAACATTGTAAATCTGTACATTTCACACAAGAAAAGTGCTAACTGTTCAGTTCTTTTTGTTCCAAAATTATTTTCGTCGTGTTTTCTCTTTTCTTCTAAATTAATTTGTTGTTAAATGCTCTTCATTAAGTATAATTTAAAATTATTCTTTAATTAAAAGTATTTAAAAGAATTTGTAGGATAACGGGCATCTGACTCTAGGAATTGTTTTTCTAGAAAAATGTATTAAATGGTAAATAAAATCTAAATACACATATCCAAAAAGAGGCTACTCACACTTACTTTATGTCGTTTTACAGAAACTACCGTATATTTAAAGTAATGATAAAATATCAGTCAAATTCCCCGTAATTACAAAGAGATATTAATGCATCGGATTTAACCCTTTATCTACCGCATTATCGTTTACAGCAGTTTATTTCATGCAATTTTTTTTTTTAATCACTACATTGAAAATTAAAGGATATACATAAACAAAATACCCAACTTTGGGAAATTTAATCCGTTAGAGTTAATTAATTAATTAAAGATATCTGACTGTAAAATTAATTATATACATTGTTTACTTTCAATAAATAGTCAAATTGTTTTCTAAGGTCTTCATTAACATAAAAAAAAGACACTTATCTTTTGACATTAACTACTTTTTCGGAACAAAAATGACAATCTTCGCAATCCGCTGAAAACGCAATTTCTGCTTTAAAACTATTAGCCTTTCCCGCTAAAATACTCATCATAGAACTCGTGCTGTCACATATCTTGGAAGAGTGGATTTAAAAGAGTATTCCTGCTAAGTATCGTCTGAGTATTCGTAAAATTAGTTATTCTATGTAATTTTAAAGTGAGTGGTACCGTGAGAAGTACCGTTGGTAGATAAAGGGTTAAACTAAGTATTAAAAATACGGTGCAAATTATTTAAAAAAACATAATTACTAGGACTTCTCTCTTATTATTTAGTTTTTAGCATTATTTTCCCAGTAAGAAATAATTGTATTTTTTTAAAAAAAATTTTAGCGTTAGAAATATTGACGAAGGTATGAATGTGTTTATATTTATAATGCAATACATTTCAGAGAATTTACGATTTTCAAGTTACAAATTTGATGTTAAATCTTCATATAACTCTTAAATGTTATTCTTAAATAAACTCTCTGTATGTTAAATATTCTTCATAACATATTATTTACAAATTTTATTTACAATTTTTTATTATTAGTTTAGTATTCTCAAAGATAACCATGAGAACTTATTCGAATATGTTTTTAACTGGAGTTTAAATCTGCTATTTTTTAATAATAAAAAAGAAATTAAAAGAGGGAGTTCTAAAATTTTGTGTTTTTCATTCGAAACACGTCTTTTATTTCGTCAAAAAGTTGCTTATATTAAAGTACTTTCACTTAGACATATGTCCATAACATAATTTAAAGAAAAAATGTTAATTTTTTGTTTCTTTCTCATTACTTAACTTCAATTATTTAGCTATCCCTCCAAGAGTTTGACATACATATTGTAAAGAAATTCATTTACATATTTGCTTTTTTTCACTTCACTTATATTTGTTTTTTCTTCTCTTTTCTACTATGTAAATAAATTAAAAAAATTTTCTGCGCTATAATATTAAGTAAGAAAAGGAGATAGTTCCCACTTTAAAACGTATCCGGTATACAGTCCCAAAAACCTGGACATGCCAATTAAATACAGTGCTCTGTACTGGACTGGAGATTGCTTTTTCTCTCGCTACTGGATTTCTCATTAATCTAGATGGATTAATAAATTTTTTTCAATTGTTATTCCATTATTTTGAATATTTCCTAGTAATTAAGCCATTTTTAATTTGTAACATACGCTAAAAATCATTTAACACGAAACTGGGGGAGAAGGGACTGAAATGTTTTTTCGTGTTAAAAAATTTTCAGAATAAAAGATATCATAAAAAAAGAAACATATATTCAACAAAATTAAGTTTATTAGAGTACATTTTATTTACATGGATAAGTATAAATGCATGTATTTAATAAAAATCAACGGAACAAAAATGTTCACAAGAGCTTAATCAAATTTAGTACAAAACTACAAAATATGTTTATTGAGTTTTTGAAAAATAATATAATATTTTCTTTGCATTGTTTTTTTTATCATCAAATAGTCAACAAATTGTTCAGTATCGTCCATTTTGTTATTCATTTCGCCAGTGGAACGTGCGTCTAAATAACTACGCATACTTTTCATGATGTTCCTTATTTCGGTTTACGTGGGAGTAGAAGCTGCATTATTCATTTCATTTTCGCCGTCGGAATCTCCATCAATGATATTTTTTGATCTTGGTACGAACTCCAAAATGTCTTTTTCTGGCATAATTGAGGCTGTATACACATTATCATCTTGTATTGCAAAGAATTCTTCCGATGATATAGTAGTATAGTCCAATAGCACAGAAAATTTCTCAAACATTTTATTAAGTGTCGGCTCAATTTCAATTTCACCCTTCTCCATCTAATAATTAACCGACATTTCGTCTTAAGCGTTTTGCGTTAAGCGTATTTCACTGTACATTTATTCATATTTTCGAAAATAGATCTCAAAATGATTATTTAGTTAACTAATTACTTAATTTAGATTTATAAGACAAGATATGAACTAAAAATAAAATTAGAAAGTAAGATAATATTAATTATACCCAATAAATACCTGAACCTTATTTCTCAGTTATTTATAGCTCAGATGATTTGAAAAGAAAAGTATACTACTCCATTGTTCTTAAGTTCGGTGGTCGTATGAAAAATTCATTCCGGATATGGAACAAAAGAAATGAAGAATTTATTAAATATTGATGCACTGTAGCTGAATTAGGATTGTGATCATTATAACTGCTAATATTACAAGTTAAAATCTGTTTTAAAGATATCGGAATATATTCCAATTTATTTTACTTATGACACTGAAGAATACAAAATTTGAAATGGTTGATAGTTTTGTCCTTGGCAAGAAAAGTACAAATGTTTCTTGAGTTATTTTGTTGCGAAAACAAAATATTTTGTCACCTTCTTATTAGTTTTATCAAACATTTTGAATCTTTCCATTTCATTCCAAAATTCAAAATTAATAATAATTTTAGCCTGATATTTGTAACTCAGTGATTTATATAAATGTTTGTTGTTTTGAATTACTGTTATAACTCTTGTTTCACAAACAACTTTAATTTAAAACTCTCACTGAGATTCCACATAAACTCAGTAGATCATTGGAATGGTTTGATTCTTAAATTCTGAATCCTAAATTAAATTTGGACTCTTTTCATATATATTGGGGCTTCATGAATTTTCAGGGTATTGAAGGCATCGCCCTTACTTCCACGAAATTCAACTTCCTCGTAAATTTATATAAATTGGTTACAAAGGCTTTTTATTTTAAAAAAATGCAGTGAAAATCGCTAAACACGAAACCGAAGGGTCTGCAATATTTTTCCATGTAAAAAGAATTTTGCGTTAAAAGATATTCTGATGAAAAAAAAACTAAATATCAACAAAAGTCTTAGAGTTCATCTTAGAGTTCATTTTATTTACACAGATATGTATATATGCATGCATTTAATATAAATCAATGAAACAAAAACATTCACAAGAACTAAATCAAATTTAGTACAAAATTACAAAATACGTTTATTGAGTTTGTGGAAAATTATCTGATATTTTCTTTGCATTGTTTTTTTAGTATCAATTAATCAGCAAATTGTACGATGTCGTCCATTTTGGTATTCATTTCACCTTTGGAACGTGCGTCTAAATAACTGCGCATTCTTTTCATGACGTTCCTAATTTCAGATGACGGGGGAACAGAAACTGCATTATTCATTTCATCTTCATCGTCGGAATCTGCATATCTTTTGAGTTTTGAACAAACTCCAAAATGTCTTTGCCATAATTGAGACTGTACACACATCATCATTTACTACAATGAATTCTTCCGATAATACAATAAGACAATCCAATCCGGCTGGTGTGGTGTTTTCCGTGTTTCGTTCATTCTTAGAAAGGAAATCTTTTCGTGTTAAGCGATTTTCGTTTCGTATTAAGAAAAATCCAAGAAAATACATAGTAGATTGTCGGGACCGTTGTACTATTTCGTGTTAACCGATATTTTGTTTTAAGCGTTTTCGCATTCAGCGTATTTCACTGTTCGTATGTAAAGACAACTGCGACATGCGCATATAAAGTGCATTTTCAACACAAGGAGATTGAAATTTATGGGCGAGCGTTAAACGGATGCTTTAAATGTAAAGAAAAGAAAGTTGAGCACATATATAAAAATAATATTGCTACAGGTATTTAAATACTGTTTATAAAAAGAAATGATATATAAGCTTGTGAAACTTTCATTATTGGATAACAAAAGAAAAGCACATATTCGTCTTTCGTTTTATGTTTGTGTACACATCATCAAATTCTATTTCATTTTTTCCCACCATCTTTGTTACTTGGTCCATGAATAAATATTCATCTTAATTTCATCTAAATTGCTTGATATATACTATACTTTTTAAGGATTTTTTACTTATGTCAGATCTACTTTCATTCCATGGTTAAGGTATCCGATTACTCGCGACAACTCTTTTTTTAAAAAAAATTGGAGATATGAGGACTTATTTTATTTTATTTTTTGTGGTTTTTAGATTTTTTTAGTACATTTTTAAAAAAATGCTAAAATAAAGAAGAGAAAAAGAAATTATTATTATTAAAATGTGGGAAAAAAGTGGGAAAAATTGACAAAAAATAACATAAACGGGGCCCATTCTGTACAAAATATTTATAAAAAAATATTAAAAAATTTTCAATTTTGGATATGTTACTTTCTATTCATTTTTAAAATGACCTTCAGGCTAGGAGGTATTTTAATTCTTACAAAAACTAGAGCACTCTTTATCTTAGTTATTACACAAAATTGCTAAAAAAACAGTTATATTCCCAAATGGGACTGTAAATTTTGTATTAAAATAGTGATTGATAAATTTAAACGTTAAAACTCTTCTACTGTCATACAGGACATACACAAAAAATTTCAGTTAATTATTTTCAAAACTTTTTGAGCAATCGCTGTCTCCTTTTGAGCATTTTCAAAAAAAAAAACACACATTTCGATTAAAAAGCATTTTAAGGTATGACTTCTTGCTTATAAAGTTATTGCTTTTACTAAAACAATTAAAGTTTCTGTTCTAGTGAATGGAAAATGATAAACTTGGTATTTTTATTAAACTAATAAGATGGCCTATAAAATAAAATCATAAGTAAAATTGTCAATTATAAGCAAAATTAACAATTTTAGAGTAGTCGGCTACATTAAACTACTTACTCTCAGACTATTTCTAGACATCAAAAGATAAGAGTATTGCACATGTACATTTCAAACGATTCTATATTTTACCCCTTAATCTCATACTTATTTTAAATATAAAGTAAAACAGAAAAGTTTCTCTTACATGAGTACATGCCTGGAAAGCTTATCATCGGAGACAGTTCAGGAAAATTAAGGGGACATGGTACGATTTGCGCAAAATTTTCTAATTTAAGGATTTTCAAATTTTTTTTGGTTGCCTCCTATGTTTGTATACTATATAAAACAGATTTTGAGCTCAAAATTTCATAAATAGCTAACCATATAATTTTTTAAGGAAAAACTTAAAATTTATGAAGTTATTTTAAAATGCTACTCTCCTCGTACAAAAACTTACGTACACGCAAGAAGTTTGATTTACAAGTACAACAGACTATGCATAACAAAAGTTGGTATGGGTTTTGCGATAACATGATTGGTATTCGTACAATACCGCTTTTTATGAATGCTTATTGAAAATTCCTTAAAAAATAAATAAATTCCGAGTTCAATTATTTTTTAAAAAATAAGTATTGCTTTTTGATTCAAAAATGCATACCAACTTTTGTTACATGTACTATTGGCAATAAGTGAAAAGAAATTCAAAGCATTAGGCACAATAGAAAAATGCCTTAGCATTTTTTAATCAAGACAAACTAGTTATTTTATCTTTCTGAGATAAGTAAGATTAAAGTTTTGATTTGCCATAGGGATGTGAATAAAAATGAATGTAAAAGCTATCATAATCCCGCGTTTTTTAAGTTTAGAGCTTTCAAATTTTGAGAAGTTATAGAAAATTATATAAAGAATAATTTAGAAATTAGATTTGATTTTTTGACCGATTTTAGTCAATTGAATCGTACTGTGTTTTCTTAATAGTTCTTACAAATCAAAGCAGTGTTACCCCAACGTGTCATTCGCAATAATAAAATTATTTTCTATTTACTGACCGAATTTGTTTAAAAAAATATTTTCAAACAAAAGTAGTAAATAAAAAAATCATTTTTCTTTTTTTAAAAAAAGGTGTTTTTTTTACATTGAACATGGTAGCTGGTGATGACTCACTAGCAAAATAATGCTATTCTTAAGGGATTCATAGAGAGACTAATGATATAAAAAAACCCCAGAGCTCTAAAGTTATAATTCCAATAAAACTAATCTGAAATATGTTATGGATCATGTGATGTTATAATATGTCGTCTTATTAGACCGTATTGGTAATAATACACTCTCCTCCTGGATATTGAAAAACATCAAAACTTGTTTACGTGAAAAGGCTGTTACGTGAAAATAGAATCGATTGTATCATGATATCGTAAGAAATTTAAAGACAAATTTTATGTAAGAACATATTTATTAGGAAAAATGTCAGGAAAGGTTGCAAACTTGTGTTGTATTACAGGTGTGACTATTATAAGGAGTTTTTTATTTTCAGTTTTATATTTTGAAAACAATTTGGTTTTCCTTATTTTATTTTTATTCTCCTTTCTCCTACAAACCTGTGATCATTGACTGAATTTTTTTTTTTTGCAATTATAGATAAAAGAGAGAAATGGAATTGTATATTTTAGTTTTTTATGCATAAATACTTTCCAGGATGTAGTTGAGAGGAGAGATTAATACTATGAATTGAATTGCTTTGTGAAGAGGAATAGCCTAAATTACACCTAGTTGCCCTCATCCGTAACTTGGAAAGCAACAGCATATACAAAGGATAATTTCTGGCTTAGCTAGTTATGCAGCTGCAACTTACTCATTTTTTTCCAGTTAAGTTGTTGTATTTACTTAAAGCTACCCACTTTCATTGTTCTTTTCATTTTGTGAGTTCGCGGAATCATTGAGTTCAACACAGTTCTTATTTACTGAGTTTTCAGTTCTTATTTTTTCCTTTGTAAATGGAATTTTTTTCCCTGCAAACTGTGTTAAACTCTAATATTTATACGAATAAATCAGAGATATTTTAATGCAATACTCTTAATTGCGTATTTTCTGTTCTAATTATAACGTGTTTGTTAACTGTACTACTATATAGGCTTTGGAACTCTTACCAGGAAAGATAATACATTTGCGCTTTTATATGAGAAATTTAAAAGAAGCGCTGTAAGAATCTTGTGTAATATTTTCTCTGTATACGCGAACGGTTTTATTGTTAAGTAGAGTTGATTATTAATAATTATGTATATTATTTATAAGTAGTTGGGTAGGTAAAAAAAATCACATTCGATTATTTTCAGTTTTGACAACTGTCTCGAGTGAACTAACTTTGCTATGAAATGAGCTTTACATAAAGCATCAATTAGTCTTTTATCAGAAATATTCAAGGATTTTATATTCATATGCATAGAGCCTTCTCTTTCTAATATGAACTTATTCTATTACTATGAATAGTCATTATGTAAAGCGCGAATTTAATTGTGTAAGTGTTAATTTAGTTTTTCTCAGAAACCATTTTTTTAATTGCTTACCAGTTTTTGTAATATTAATGCTATTTTTAATTCAAAAAAGAGCATTTCTGAACTGTATACAAAATATGAAAATAAGAATTATAACTTTCTGAAAATTATTGAAATTTAGAATGAATATTTCTCGAATAATTTTTTTGAAGAATAAAATAGGCGGTACTATATATATTCTAGGAGAGTATTATTACTGCATCTCTATATTTGTGTTTAGGCTTGTGTAATAACTTGCTAGAGTAACTTGCTTACTGCTTTTATCATCATACACCAATGTACAAAAAATTATGTATTTTTCTTTCTTTCAATTTTGCTAAAACTAAGTTCTTACACGCTACTTTTCAGATTTGTTTGGACAACTGTTTACGGCTGATAGTTTTATGCAAGCTGGTGCTTAACTAGAAAGTTAATAAAATTATTTATATCATCCTTGTTCAAAGATGTGTGGAGTTTTTATGATTCCCGGAGAGTAACGTATCCAATACAACACATGCATCACGCAGATATCCATTGCACTTACAAGAGGTTTATTAGATGTCTAATAGCGTCTTTAGTGGGGTGTAATATAATTTGCCAGATAGATATTTCAAAAAGGCATCTAAAACTCTGAAATTAAATTTTTAGGGAAGCAGATTAAATTATATCGAATGGTTGAATATGTTCAAAACATAATCAATGGTTTAAGAAAGATGTACACCTTCTTCGTTCCGTTTCACGTAATTTGGTTTGATTCAAATTAAAGTTTTATAGAGCAGGTGTCGACAACCTTGTAGCTGTGGCGTGCCAAACTGATTTATCAATACGAATCAGGGTGCCACACTATAGGAAATATTTGAAACAATTCGATTCCCACGACAATGCATACAGAGTCAGAAAATAGAGGTAAAAAAATATAGATTTAAAGCTTAATTAATTATTAATTTTGCATCATTTAAATATATATATATATATATATATATATATATATATATATATATATATATATATATATAAATATATATATATAAATACTAGAGGACCCGACAGACGTTGTCCTGTACACACATCTTAAATTCAAAAATTCCAAATTTTTATGAATAAGCTTTAACAATCTGGATCGTTTTGAGTAAACGTCATTACATGTCTAACGTCATTACATGTACGGTTATCACAATTCAATCAATCGATAAGCGTGTGAGTATGTGTATACTATGAGCAAAGTTAAATGTAAAGGCTGTGTGAATAAAAAACTTAAACTTGTTTTAATTAAAGGTGAAAAAGTTGAGACTCAAACTATTTTATAACAGGTATATTTATTAAATTGTACATAAACTTAATTTATTCTAATGTCATTGCCTATTCTAATTGAAAAGATATTAATTAAAAACGCTAAAAAGCGTGAATCGTCTGCATTTTCGTAACAATAAAGACCGGGTTTGGCCAGTCTGGCTGAAGATCAATTTTCGACGCCAACTTACGACTTTTTCAATTCCTACTATTAGGTCACGATCTCTATACATATTTTGTTTGTTTATTTATTTATTTATCATGGTGGAATTTTCAATCGTTAATAAAATACATTTTAAAGCACTCATTTTAGCTGAAATGTAATGTACATGATTATTTCGGATGACAATACAATAATTTAATTATAATTAATAAAAATTAATTCATTAAAACTAATTATTTAAAACATTACAAATACAGCCACGTTGGCAACTTAGCGACCCTTTTGGCGACTTATGTCAAAATTTGAAAAGGTTTTTTTCTAACGTGTTAAAGCATTCAGTTGAAAGGAAATTTTATATATACAATAGTTTTGGATGACAATACGATACTTTAATGATATATAATTAAAATTAATTACCACTTAATGTTGTGATTCTGTCATATGTATATACATATTTATATTAATTGCAACTATTTAATAAAAAGTAGCTAAAATAAATTTTTTCTTGGCTGATCTAAGTAGGAATTGATTTTAAATTTTTTTATATAACTTGTTTATAAAAATAGCGTTGTTACAACAATGCAGGTGAATGTTGAGTTGTATTTTTTGAATGTTTTTAATTAATATCTTTTTAACTAATTGCGATATCAGACCGAATTGTGAATCTAAACCATTCTCGAATTTACTTGAACCCACACGAAAAATTTCATCGAAATCGGTCCTGCCGCTTAGGAGGAGGTTAGTGACAAACACACGCACAGAACCCTCTTATTTGGTGGGAACACGTTACTTGTTGATGCACTCTTGGCCATCGTTTACACTCCGAACTAGTAGGTTATGTTTTTGTTCATATGTTATTTAGTTTAATGATTTTTTAATATTTAAATTCTACATATATAATTCTTTCCTTTCCTCTTGGTACATTGTATGACAAATTACAGGTGAAGGTTGGCTGGCCACAAAACTTGTTTAAACCTGCAATCCTGGTTCCTAAGGCCAGGAGCTTGTCATTATACTACTGTGCCTTCTTCCTAATTTTAGTTATCTTAGGTATATAACTATATGTTTATTTTTATATTTTCGTTTATATATTTGTGTATATGTATATATATGTATAAATTTATATATATGTGTATATATATGTATATAATTATATATTGAATTTTTTATATTGGATTATATATCTATATATATATTAATGCGAATCTTATCATTGCACAGCTCTATTTCATAAAGTAATATAAGATGTATGTATAAATTTATATATATGTGTATGTATATTTATATAATTATATATTGAATTTTTACATTGGATTTTATATATATATATATATATATATATATATATATATATATATATATATATATTAATGCGAACCTTGTCCCTACACAGCTCTATTTCATAAAGTAATATAAGATGTATGTTTCTTGATTTTCAATTTCACACGATTCTGAACATTCAGTTGTTAAATAGCTGCTATGCGGACTCAAAATATTTTTCGTATGAGAAAATATTTCTAGATAGATATATTGGTTCACATAGATATGTAGAACCAAAAGCGGAAAGCAGAGTACATGCAATTTTCTTCTAACACAATTAACTATTTCCAGCAATGACATCAAATAATCTAAAATAACTTTCGCTTTATTGTTAGTTATCTTTCAGATTCAGTTTTTTTTTTAGTTTCGTTATTTCGTAAATTTTACTCTCCATAATTCTGAAGATGTTATTCTAATTATCTCCTTTTCAAAATTAACAGCTTCAACCCACTCAAAAATTGACAAATTTGGAAAAGTAGTGAAGAGTGCCACTGAGAATTGTACCGCCAGCCAAATGTCGCATGCGTGCCATAGGTTGCCAACCCCTGGTCTAGAGCATGGCTTCTTTATCTTGGATGTAAGCACTCTTGTACGATCGAGACGAAAAACTTGCAAATTATCGTATATTTCGTGTATAACCCGAAAATGTTTGGAATTTTTAAAGTAAAAGTAAGGGTTTATATATGGATCCACTAATCTTGGAAAAAACGTATAGTGTAGGTAAAACGGTTTTTTTAAAAAAAATTTTCCTGTTAGCCTTACGCAAGCAATTTTAATCTTTTAACTTTGTGAGTGTTTTCTATGCATTTTTTATTGAAAAAGAAGGAAAAAAAATCGCATAAATCCTTCAAAGTCAGGGACAGATTCTGAGTTTCCAACAGTTCGTAAACTTTATATTTATTCATTAGGATAGTCCAAATGCATATGATCATCATGCAACGAGTTTTCTCTCTAAGGCATAAATCATAGGTCGACGATCACACGCTGTATACAAACTTCTCACCCCACTCATTTTTAAACAAAAAAAGCTAGTGTAGGAAGTAAGACTAAACTATCGTCGTTAGTGTTTTACTTTACAGCAATTTAACCCAAAATATTTCACTTATTTTACCCGCATGACAACATTTTTCTCTCCTCATTTTCTCCCTCATATGTTAGCAAAATTACAGGATTATGTTTGATTTAGTATTTATTCGAGAGAGAAAGAGATTCGATTTTTAAGTAAACTTTTAAAGAACAGACGCATTCTCTCGGCCTATGCATAGTTTGACTTATATTAGAAAATATAAGGCATGATACTGAGGATTATAATCACTGGCATGCTTTTAAAATAGAGTCGAACCTCCATATAACGAACCTCTATTTTATCAAATATTCTATTTTGCGAACTTTTTCCTGGAACCAAGAACAGTTTACTATTTTCTTCGTAAAATAACATCCAATTAGCGAAGTGCATTTTCTATATAAAGAATCTTTTCACTTGTAATGCGATTTTTTTCTCTCCATTTTTTAAATTTTTCAGGTCATTTTTCAAATTACTCTCTCTTTTAGCACCTTCTATGGAGATCAATAACCTTGAACAAATATTACAAGGTTTTTAACTCACCTAGAGCACTGAATTGACCATCAGTTTTCAAACAAAAAACAAATAAAACTAACACATTTTATCAGTAACTAAATTTAAGGACGCATGCGATAGTGTATGCTTAAAATTACTGGTTATAAAATAATGTACGCTTAAAATTACTTGTAGGCTTTAAGTTTGAAAATGTCGTTAAAAAATTCATTAATTTTAATATAGAATTATTTTTTTAAGTTGAAAATCCAGTGCATTTCTGGATGATGTCTTTTTTTTCTTGTTTTCCTTGCAGATTTCTCTTTGATGAGTAAGATAAAAAATTAATAGATATTATATATAATTTTCAAAAAAAAGTGTGAATAATTACTTTTTAAAGGAATACATAGGAATTCATGAACTTAAAATTTACTTTATATGGTTTTTAAATTATATTAACAGAGGAATCTCTATTTAACGAATTTTCCATGTAACGAAATTTTTCCCCCGGGATTTAGCGACTTCGTTAAATAGAGGGCTGACTGTATATACAATTGGATACCTACAATATATTTCAGCAAAAATCGCATATCCCAAAAAGAGAGTAATATCTTATTGGGTTCATAGGAGACATTATCAGGAAAAAAAGTTGAGAAACCCACAGCCCCATGATAGCATTTTATTTTTTCTAACTTCTAAAACATGCTAGACGGAGACAAAATCTCGGTCTCAATAGTAATAGATTCCGTTATTCTATTTGTTGTTCTTTGGGGAGATTGAACGCATGAATTTTCCGAAAAATTTCCGGCCATTAAACCAGCAGATTGGGGTTTATATTCTTGGGATAACACGGCTGAAAGTAGATTTCCGAGAAAACGGAAAGTTAATTCAATTAATTTTATTGAACAAACTAGCTTTGTGTGTTTCTAATGCAATTATATATATATATATATATATATATATATATATATATATATATATATATATCTGATTTAAAAAGCATAGTAATTAAAACTTAAGCAAAAGTAATAAATATCTAAATCCAGATGAGTAATAAAAAAATGAGATGATTAATTTAAAATGTTTAAAACATTTAAAGTGCCATCAATTTATATGCATTGTGTGAAACTTCTAACTAAACAAGCAAACATAAAACAATCTCTCCATAGCTAATAAAACATTAATATATATATATATATATATATATATATATATATATATATATATATATATATATATGTAATAACTCCCTCTAGTTTCCTTTTTTGTTAAATCTTTGTACTAATATTTAAACAAACTTTAATTCTTTTGTTTAAAAATAACACAGTAATCTTAATCGTAATCGGCTAGTCCAAAATCCCTATCCCGCTCATTCTATCCAATCAGAACCACTATTACATAATAGTCAATGCCGGTATAAAAGCGAAAATCTTGTATAATCGCTCTCCTTTGTCTGCTTGCCTTTATCATGTAATCATCACCGTTTACTTTTTGTCTTTGTGTTGTGTCCGTCAAGATGTCGCTTCTGTTATGTGTGTTTGTTTTCGTGTTCTTATCAAATATCTGTGAAATACAACTGTGAATTGTCGACCTACTGGACGTGTGTGTGAATAAAAAGATGAACGTCCACTGAAGATGTTTTCTTGAAGCCACTCGGCCAATACTCTACATATATATTTGAAATAATTCTATAATATTTCTGGAGAGTGGTAATGTTAACTATAATGTCGTGGCGAGTGGATGGTACTGTAATGAAAGAAAAAATAGGGCGTGGTCATGTTCCATTTCTTAAAACTGGATTGATTTCTTAAAACTGGATCCATTTTTAATTATTGTTGATGATGCTTACTGATGAGATAGATGAGGCAGTCTCATGATTAATTAAATACGTTTTATTTTACATCTTGAAATACATAAGCATATTAAACATAGAGCATGGAATGGACAACACAATACAGAACAAAGAAACTACGACAATACGCAACGAGCCGGCTACATGATTACAAACACAAAGAGAAGAGAGCGGGATTTTCCAGAATCTCGTTTTAATACCAAGTGGGAAATCACATTATTTGGGAGGGGGGGATGGATGTAGTTCCAAAAGTCCCCATTAAGTGGGTAACTAATTAAAATAATTAAACAGCTGTTCTGAAGGACTGGACCATAAATAAATCAAGAATTTTTAAAGATTAAATGATTGGGAATTATTACACACACACACACACACACACACACACACACACACACACACACACACACACACACACACACACACACACACACACACACACACACACACACACATATATATATATATATATATATATATATATATATCTTCCCATTTCTTCTTTTACCATTATTCTAATTTCTATCAGTTACCTTAAACTATTACTTCGGGTTTATTTTTCGGAAATTGATTAGTTAGAATAGCCGTCCCTCGTACTTTTAATATGCATTGATTTTAGCAAAAATTCTTCCTGATTTCCCCTGGTTTCTAACAGATTATTTCAGCTTACATTAAAATCCATCGGGAGCTTGTGTCGTGTTTTTTATCGCACAATTTTACTTTTCTGATAAAAAAAGGTTGACATTTACACAAATGACTTCTGAAATTTAATTTTACATTATTATCATATTTTTATCTTTAACTTGGGTTTTTCATTTTCATTCTATGACCCAACATTTCTCTGGTCACTCGAAGTACAGAGCATGCCGCTGGCGGCTACTGCGACTAAAATAAATTTTTTTCCATCTCGATGTCCGAAGCCACAGATTTATTAAATCAATTCTTCAGCTTGCTTAGATGTTTTATACTTTTAAGATATTTTTTCGACCTTCATTCATTTTTGTTCCAATCTTCTGTAAATTTATTTATTACTGCATTTGTTCGAATCAAAGCCGCCATCGATTCTAAGCCGTACCACGAATTTTCAAAACGTTTTTTATGAAACAATTTCAAAAAAAAAAGTGTAAAATACCTTACCGATATTCGATATTTACGAAATATTTTAAAATAATTATAAATGAGAACTAATAAGAAATGAATAAAATTAATTTATTTCACTAGAATCAAAAACTTTTAAGTACATGCCTTCACCTGTAATTGTTCTAACCGTCAGTATCTCGCTCAGTTTCCCCATTCAACGAATTTTTTCGCCTTCTATTCTGAGTCACACCCGATTTTCAGTACTTTTAAAACTGGAAAAAAAGTGAGGCTTATAGATTAAAATAAAACAGAAATTCTAATGAAGAGGTATGACGAAAGGTCCCCTTTTGCGCCTTAAACTCCGTAATTCCTACACCATTTGCATAACTTCTTATAATAATAACAGAATAAAATAGTTGTTTTATATCTACTTTTATACCAGTTACTTATATAGTGAGCTTTTGCTTTAAATATTACAATTTTTTGAGACACGAGAGAGTCTCGTACTTCTAAAGGGTGTTTTTTAGAGGTATAGAACTTTAAATTGCAATAAAACAACGATGTATTATTCGATTGACATGAATTTTTTTTATTCGAAAGATTATTTTGTGGCATTACATTTTAAATATGATTTCTGGCATAGGACTGCCACGGCTGGCTCGGATGTAGTCCAATCTGGACGTCCAATTTTCGATGACTTTTTCCAACATTTGTGGCCGTATATCGGCAATAACACGGCGAATGTTGTCTTCCAAATGGTTAAGCGTTTGTGGCTTATCCGCATAGACCAATGACTTTACATAGCCTCACAGAAAATAGTCTAGCGGTGTTAAATCACAAGATCTTGGAGGCCAATTCACAGGTCCAAAACGTGAAATTAGGCGGTCACCCAACGTGTCTTTCAATAAATCGATTGTGGCACGAGCTGTGGGACATGTTGCGTCGTCTTGTTGGAACCACAGCTCCTGGACATCATGATTGTTCAATTCAGGATTGAAAAAGTCAGTAATCATGGCTCTATACCGATCACCGTTGACTGTAACGTTGTGGCCTTCATCGTTTTTGAAGAAGGATTCCACCAGCCCATAAAGCGCACCAAACAGTCAGTTTTTCTGGATGTAACGGTGTTTCGACATACACTTGTGGATTAGCTTCACTCCAAATGCGGCAATTTTGTTTGTTGACGTAGCCATTCAACCAGAAGTGCGCTTCATCGCTAAACAAAATTCGCTTATGAAAATTGGGAACAACGGCAATCTCGTTTTGGGCCCATTCGACGAATCTACGGCTTGATGATCGTTTTGATGAATTGCCAAACCAAACTGAGAATAAATCACTTGACAGCTGTTAAATAGGTCGCCATCTTGGAAAGTAATGCCAACTTAAATTTCTATACCTGGAAAAAAAAAACACTCTTTATTTGTGCCCCAATCACTTTTATTTCAAAAGTGATGTTAATGTATCCGACTACCCGAAATTTGTGAATTTTGCTAAGCATTGAGAGATTTTGTTTAAGATTTTATTTTATAGGCCATCTTATTAGCATTGAAAAATACAATGTTTATTATTTTCTTTCACTAGTACAAAAGCTATAAGTGTTTTAGTAAAAACAGATGCCACTACTTAAAGCAAGATGTCATGCTTTAAAATGTGTGTTTTTTTAAATGATCAAACGGGGATAACGATTGCTCAAAATGTTTTGAAAATAAGTAACAAATTTTTTGTGTGCGTTCTGCATAATAGTAAAAGTGTTTTATCCTTCAGATTTATCAATCACTGCTTCATTACAAAATTTGCAGCCCCTTATGTGAATATAATCACTATTTTTTTAATCAATTTCATATAATAACTGAGATAGTGTGCTCTAGTTTTTGTAAAAATTAAAATAACTCTTATTCTGTATTTCTGAGTTATATACAGGCAAAATATTACAATAACAGAACTATTTTTCCCAAAAGAACATTTGGAAAAAAAGATTATTTTAAGATAATTTTTTGCCAAAATATTATATTTAAATAAATTTTTTTTGTCAAAATGTCCTTAAAACAATTTTATGCATGTATTCTAATCTGAGTGACACTAAATATCATGAAAAGTATCCATTTATGTGCTTTTTTAAAATCACGGTTCCGAACGTAGTTGGATACCTTAACTTTAGCATATTTTTCTTAAAAGTTTCAAAAAAAAAATCTTCATATCACTATTTTTTTTAAAAAAAAAGTTGTCGCAAGTAGTCGGATACCTTAAGTTTCCCAGTTCTTCTAATAGACTTTTGTTACTTATTTTTTTTCGCTTAGAGTAGTACTGTGGAAAATTGTAGCAATGCAAGTAATGCCTCGCTTTTCAGTTAATAACAATTTTTTACCCTTACTGCGAAGCCTTTTCAGGCTGGATACATATTGTTTTTGCTAATCTCCACCGCTTGTTGCTATATATATCCCCAACAAAGTGATGATGCAAAGAGGCCAGGGTGAAAATCTTTTTTTACACATCCATATCCTGAAAATCAATACGATTACGAGCAGCGATGTCCAATTTTTTTCATCACTTCCAATCTATCATCCGGAATGCCTTGCGAACATGCTGACCCCAGCATAAATACTGCCATTAACTAAGAAGGAGAAGGAAAAAAAGGGATATATGTCAAACGCGTTGTAACTCTCCCTGCATCATGTACGGAAAACTTTCAACTCGTGTATCTTTTTACGGGCCATAAGTCATCTCCACAGCACGTGTTGGAACCACAACTCAATAAACTCTGAAAAAAAAATTGTCTTCCGTGTCAGTCCGAGATATTTTTTTGTTTGATGTTTCACTGCAGATGACAGTGAAATAAAATAGTAAATAATTCACACGCGAGATCATGAACTAAAAAAATGTTGAAGAGATGCGGCATTTACAGGCACATAGGATCTCATTGATTGAATGGGCTGGGTCAGAATTTTTTTTTATTCTGTCAAGTGCTATTTTATCTCTAGAGAGTGTAGTGTTTAGCGTTGATGAAAACGCTCATACAATGCTTCTTTAAGACTGACACACACACACACAATTCATCTTCAGCTTGGTTTAGATATATATATAAATTCAACTTATTTAATTCTCTCTCAACACAACTCTTACATTCTGATCAATTGGAATATTTGGAAGTGAAAAACAAGATTTTTGACACGAATTCAGGTGTGTAGTTGATGTCAAATTTCAAAATATTTATTTTGAAGTCGCTTTCAAAACTTTCCGATGCACCTTTTTACTTAACCCTCTTACCAAAACATCAATTTTTTTGCCGCTCTGAGGAGCACCCGTCTGACAGACGGGTACGCAATTTCTTTTTTAAAAAATTTTATTACCTTAAGGACTGTTTTAAATGTTCTTACAACTCATGAAATTGAGTATGGCTCAAATAAAATGAGTGGGGTTAAATCAAGCACAACTTTTTTTCAAGATATATACATTAAAGTTAGACAATTTAATTAAAAACAGGAAATGTATAAACGAGAAAATACAATTTTTAATATTTGTCTTTATGAAGCACACTATATCAATATATTTTTAATACTACAATTGGGACTAGTATTTTTATAAAAACTGATTAGAAATTATTTATATTCACGTAAAAGTAATTAAAAATAATACCAAACACGAAAAAACTATAGGAATATCCGTCCGATAGACGGTGATAGATAAGAAAAATCGCACATATCGTGAGTTGAAAAATTTATCTTGCACCACCACGTGATTCTCTCACTGGGTACAGTCGAATTGAAGATGTCCAGGCAGCCCACCCCAAAAATCGCACCACAGCGTTATTCACAGGCATCAAAGCAAGTCATCCCCGTCTGGGAGACGTCTTGTGGCTGCGGTAGCCTAGTGGTATAGGCATCGGACGGTGGCTTGCCTTGTCACGAGTTCGAGCCCAGTACCACTAAAGACCCATCGTGTAGGGCAGCGATGCACGTTAAATCTGTCGAGAGCTGAAACGTCCTCCCGTTGATGGGGTGTGGTAGTTAGGAGAGAGGGGTGCCAGCTCAGGTGTCGTCCACGTCACTTGACCATGGTTCCAAATTACGTGGTCCGTCGCCAAAAGCCCTCGTGTAGCTGAACAGTGCGACGTTAATATTCAATCAATCAATCTGGGAGACGTCTCCCACTCTCACTTTAAATCCACACGTTGACATGGTATTTAAGATATTTGAAGAGTGGAGTACTAACTTAGATCTCGTTGATTTTCAAAATTCTGAGGTACATCGCCTATTCTCAATTAATCGGCTGAAATTCTACGAAACTATTTGCTTAGAATTATCTGAAAAACTGAATTATCTCTCAAAAATAATAATCTTCTAATCATACCAATACAGTCCCTCTACTTCCAAATCGGACCACTAAAATTTGAAAACCCTACTAAGTTATTATCGTGCTCTTCGATAATCCATTAAATGTCTATTTGTTTCTGAAAATTCACTTTTCTGTTTGAAAATTTACTTTACTCAATTTTTATTACTTACATAAAACAAAACTGTCCGGACTCAAAGTCCTCACGTTGATGAGATTGGGAAATTTCGAGTTTGGGATACCAACTTTGGTGTCGTTCTTGTACTTGACCGAAATTGAAAATTGCAAGATCAACTTCCGATAGTCTTACGCAGCTTCGATTTTGATATTTTTACTATCATTTCGCACTCTGAAGCTACACGAAGGCTGTCGACAACGGTTCTCACATTTTTGAACGTCGATCAAGTGACGAGGACGACGTCTGAAATGTCGTTCCATTCTACAGATTTTTCGTCCCATGAAAACGTGAGGACTTTAAGCCTCGACAGATTTAACGTGCATTAACCTTTCTACACGGAGAAGGGTGAGTGAGTGAGTGAATATTTACGTCGCACTTTTCAGTTATTCCGAGGGCTTTTGGCGACGGACCTCGTAATTTTGAACCATGGTCAAGTGACGTGGACGACACCTGAGCTGGCACCTTCTCTCCTAATTACCACACCAAACCAACGGAAGGACGTTTGAGCTCTCAACAGATTTTTTTTTAACGTGCATCCAAAAATTTTAAGTCAATTCCTACTTAGATCAACAAAGAAAAATTTTATTTTAGCAACTTTTTATTAAATAGTTACAATTAATATAAATATGTATATAGATATAACAGAATCGCAATGAAAGTGGTAATTAATTTTTATTAATTATCATTAAAGTATCGTATTGTCTTCCAAAACAATCGTGTATATAAAGTTTCAGTTCAACTGAATGCTTTAAAATGTGAGAAAAACACCTTTTCAAGTTTTGATACAAATCGCCAAAAGGGTCGTTAAGTCGCCAACATGGCAATATTTGCTCTTCTTTAAATAATTAGTTTTAATCAATTAATTTTTAATTATAATTAAATTATTGTATTCTCATCCAAAATAATCATGTATATAAAACTTCAGCTCAGTTGAGCGCTTTAAAATGTATTTTGTTAACGATTGAAAATTCCACCAAGATAAATAAATATGTATACAGTGCTAATAGTAGAAATTGAATTAAATTCAGTCGGATGAAAATTGTTGACAATTGCATTTATTTAAATCTAACAAAGAGCTAAGTATTTGTATGAAATAAAGAGCAAGAAGCAATACATTTTTCGGTGCAGTTACGTATTCCTCTGAACTCGTAAAATATTTTTAAAAATATGTTTTGAAATGTCTTTAAGCCCACAAACAAATAATTAAAATAAACATAGGAATTTTTTATCAAATATCGGAAGAAGAATGCAATTTCATTGAAATCTTCCTTATTTTTTGCTCTTTCAAATGCACTTTATTGCATTGAAATAAACACAACTGTCGAGATTGATGAAGGAAAATAGAAATATTCCATAGGCTACGCTGTTGGATGTCTGAAGATAAAGAATGAATTCGTTAATAAAATCAACTTTGGCTTGATCAATTTGAAGTCCGTCAACTTTGATATCCTCCCATTTTTAGTAAGTTGAACTTCGCAGGAGACTGAATCGAGATGACTCGATCCTCCACTCCCCATCTTGCAACTACGATATTGCTGGTGTTGTTTGCTTGGTTTGTTGGAGGATGGTGGCTTCATTGAGACAAGGATCAAGGGGGGTAGCTGGTTTCGGCTATTGGGATTGAGCATTGCTATTGGTTGTAGAGTAAGCTTGCGGAGACTGCCCTTCTCAGAGAACAAATTTAACTATACTAATACTAAAAAACGAAGAAATTAAAATTAGAAAGGGAAACATTAAAGAATTAATTATCTAGGAGCGATTCTACAAGTAGAAAAGCTTTTTGCCTGTCATCTTTGGATGCTTTAAGAGCTGGGAGTAGTTGAAGTTACTTTGGCATTTTTTTTAACAAAATCGGAAAGAATTTTAAAAAGTTCGATTAAACTAGAAATTTCAGAAATATTTGTTTCAGAGGTAGATGAATCATGGGATTGACTTTGTTCTGTTTTACTATCATTTTCATTTGAGTATGAGGATTTTATATTATCTTTATTTCCGCTAACAATATTAGCGAAGGAAATTCCTTCAATAACATTGTTGCTAGAGAAATTATTTTTATTTAAATTTACGCGGGTTCCTTTCTTTGGTTTTGGATCTTCTCATTTTTATAATGTTTAATTCTTCTTTAATATATTTTTTTTTACTGAAAACAGTTGTAAAATTCCCGTGAACCCCAAAGTATCATACGGGGCTCGCAGAAGTAAGTATTAATTACAATCATAAAGGAAAGAAGGAAAAAAATCTTTTGAGGTTATGAGGATTACAAATATTTGCAACAAATTGACAGAACTTTTTATAAGTTGGTGAATATTCAATTTATTTTATTAAGTCCCTTATACATTAATTATATTATTTATATTAAGTCCCTTGAAAGTAAAAATCTTTCATTCTCTGACAAACTTGGAACACAAAAGGAAAACATGTGTGTTCTACATTTTCCTCGCCACCAATATTACAATCACAAGAAAATGACGGAACTAAATTAAATTTACTCAAGTAGCTTTTAAAGTTACCATGATCAGTTAGAAATCGAGTTATTTTGTAATTAGTATGAACATGATGGGGCAGGACAGTTTCTTATTAATGGTTTGAAAATTTTTTCTTTGTTCAGCTCCCTTTATTTGAAATGAGATATTCTTGGTTCCAAGGTTTCACCGTTCTTTCTTCCATAATCTACTAGTAAAGTGATTTAGGAATATTAACGGCAATGTCATAATGATAATAGAGAGAATAATTCTAAGCTTTGTTTATTTTTCGATACATTTCTACTTTTCTCTTTTATCCACAAATATGCTACCCCCCAAAAATTCTACCCATCAATTGCAACACTGTTACTCAATTAATAAAATTTTCATGTCATCGTGTAATTCTACACCATATTTTGATCATCATTTCTTTTTCTACTAGGACAGCCAAATATCTTTTATGCAACGCTGTAAACTTTTTTTAAGCGAGTCTTTATGAATCAAAGGGATTCAGCTTCTGATGTCAGTGACTTTAAAATAGACAACGACTTATTCTTGATCTGGTAAATTAAATAAAACACGCATGAAACCCCTCCTTTAAAAAAAATCTCGCATTGCCACGCGACGGCAATGACCGGAAACACGTGATCATTTTTCCACGAATCACATCTGGAGATAATATTTTTACGCATATTATTCGCTTGAAGTACCATTATAAATGAAAAATCCCTTTAGCTGATATACCGTTATGCGTAGAATAAATGTGATATAATTAGTAAAACATTTTTTAAAAAAAATCCGTGGGAAGGTTTGGATTTCATAGTAATTGTTAATTTGAGAGAAGAGGTTAATGTATTATGTATTTATAAATCTCCTTTTTTCTTTTTTTTGGAAAATGCCTATCGTTTTTTTTATTATATTTAACCAATGTAACAGATCATGTTTAGTATGCCACTGAAATTATTATGTAACATTTTTTTAATTAAAAAAACAGCAACGAGTATTTCTCCTCAAACATATTCGTAAAGCTATTACAATAAAAATTAACATTTTTATTGAAAGAAATTCTCAAAGTTAATATTTTTAGCTTGCTTACATGTAAAAAAGATTTCTATATAAATGATGAATCGAGATAATTTGATCAATTTTGATAAATGTAATTAATATTTGATTTTTAGATAGTGATAGCTAAAGCTAAGTGACGGTATTTGACTACGTTTGGAATCGTGGTTTGCAAAAGAGTATAAATTATTTATATAAATATGGGAAAATGACTACAACCTAAGGATGATAAATGCTTTATTGATGAAATATCTGAATTATACTAGACAGCAAAGGAGAACGTCTTTCTCCTACGTCTAAATCTTAGCGTCCCTAACGTCCGTTTACATATTTTCCCGTGTGTCCTTTTAGTCGGACATTCCTGACGGGGTGTGACGTCAGACCACCCTAAGTACAGGGGGAGGGGTTGTCCATTGCACATATCCAACCCTACATCGACCATCATGACCGGGAAGGCGACCTCGCCTGATTACATACAATGATAAAATGTACAGATATATAGTAATGAAATTTTAAAAATGTACACAGTTACACAGTAGATGAAAGAACTATATACACAACACAAAATATCATCAAAGAAAAAGTACAAAAATACTGAAAAATAAACAAATTTAAAGTAATATTTCATAAATAGAAAAAATTTCATACATTACCACTGGGGTAAAACAAATTATGTTAACGATACAAATAAGATCAAGGCTAAAATAAGAATCTGGAATAAGGAACAGGAACATAGTGAAGCAAGATGCGCCTACTTCTAAACACTTAAATTTGTACTAAAATGAAATAAGAAAATGTTAGAGTCATTCAATAAAAAGGGAATCAAAAATAAATAAATAGATAAAAAGTCTGTTGTTAATGTCCATAACGAAAGTCTTTCACAGGAAGAAAAATTGTGAACAGTTTTTAATGGAGAAATAAAGTAGAGTTAGTTTGGTTTGGCCAGAGTTTCATGAATTCTGCACAAGTAGACGTTTTTGATGGTCCGTCGACAAAATCACACTTTTCTATGTCATAAGTGTCATTGTGCTTGACTTTTGTAACTTTGTATGGTCCGAGGTATTTTTGCTTAAGTTTCAAGCCTGGGCCAAACTGAGTGCGTTTAATTGCTACTAGGTCATGTAGTTGATATTTATGAGCTTGTCTGCGTCGGAGATTGTACGTGCGGCGATTCTCATCTTGAACTTTGTAGATTTGCTTTTTGGCATCTTGACGGAGAGCATCACGTTGTTCTTGGAATTGAGCTGTAATCTCATCGTTAAGAAGTTCGACAATCTCAATGTCCTGGCAAGACTTCATCTTGGTGCCGAAAAGGAGCTCAAATGGAGTCATCTTGATGCTTCTTTGAAAAGTTGAGTTCAGGATTTCTTGTAGGTGGGGTACGTGAGAATACCATTTCTCAGGATCGTCGACAGAAAGTTTTGACAGCACAGAAATGATGGTGGAATTTTGTTTTTCAATTTGGCCATTAGATCTTGGGAGACCAGTTGTAATGGAGATATGAAGGATGTTTTGCTTTTTACAGTAATCTTCAAATGCGGATCCTTTATCAGTGATAATCCTAGCGGGGTTTCCGAAGACATGTCTTTGGTTTTCTAATCGATTTATGACTTCTGCAGCGTCCGTAGATCTAGTGGGATACAGCCATGTAAATTTACTGAATGCGTCAATCACTGCAAAAACATGCTTATGTTTCTTAGAAGTTGTCGCTAGGGGACCCAAATGATCTAGATGAAATGTATGGAGAGGTAAATCGTTTTTTTCTATCGGGTTAAGCGTGCCATCTTGTTTTCCACGTTTCCGGTTTGTGAGAATGCATGTAACACAGTTTTGAATGCATTTTTCAACTTTGTCTTTAAGTCGTGGGATGTAAAAGTCTTTGCTAACTAAATCTTGCGTGCGTAGAACAGCAAAATGTCCACGTTCATGTGCAGTTTTAATGATGTTAGCCTGCATTTCGTCAGGTACCACTAGTAAATCGGTGCCATTGACTGTTTTGTAAAGAAGTTTGTTTTTTACGATATAGTTGTCATGCGGCGTTGTTTCTAGAAGCGTCTTTATCGTTGTTATTTGGTCATCAGCTTGTGCTTTGAGAAATTGAAGATGAACACTATTTTGGATTAGCATACAATGTGGAGGTCGACTGAGAGCATCCACATGAGCCATCTTTGAGCCTGTACGGTGTTCTATTGTATAATTAAATTCTTGGAGATAAAGTGCCCATCTGGCTATCCTGGGATTAAGCTCTTTTTTACTTAGTGTTTTGACGAGGGCGTCACAGTCAGTAATAATTTTGAATGATGTTCCTAGTACATAGATGCGAAACTTTTTAAGTGCTTCGACCACTGCAAGGACTTCTAGTTAAAAACTAGTGTACTTTCGTTCATGGTCTGATGTATTTTTTGACATGTAGAATACAGGGTGAAACTGGTTGTCATGTATGGATTTTTGGAGTAGGACTGCACCCAAACCATCGATTGACGCGTCAGTGTGAATCTCAGTGGGAGAATTTTGGTTAAAAATACTTAAAACGGGTTGTTGGGAAAGTAAGTATTTTAATTTTTGAAATGCTGTCTGTTGTTCAGCATAAAATTGGAAAAGGGAGTCTTTACGAAGGAGGTCACTCAAAGGTTTTGCTTTGGTCGAATATGAGGGTAAAAACTTTCTAAAATAGCCAGTAAGACCTAGAAATCGGCGAACGTCTTTAATATTTTTAAGATCAGGATAATTAATAACAGCTTTAGTTTTTGAAGGGGAAGGAAACAATCTACCGTTTTCTATAATATGGCCAAGAAACTCAATTGTATTATGTAAAAATTGACATTTTTTAAAATTTATTTCAAGTCCGTAATCACAAGCTACCTGTAGAACAATTTTTAGATATTCAAGGGCTTGGGACTCATTAGCAGTGGGAATAACGACATCATCCATATATAGGAGAACAATACTTTTCGAAATCAGATGTCGGAAAATGGCATTTATGTACCGCATAAAGGTGGAAGGACAAGTACTCAGTCCAAAAGGCATTCGTCTAAATTGATACTGACCATTGTGAGTAACAAACCTAGTAAATTTACGGCTCCTGTCTTTTTTCTTTACTACCACAACTTGACTAGCGTAAGGGGATGAACACGGCTCAACAATTCCATTTTTAACCCATTCATCAACTTGAGCGTCCACTATATCTCGTTCAGCAAATGGCAAACGAGGGGGCTTATAAAATATCGGTTCGTCGTCGGTGAGAGCGATGTCAAGTTCAATGTTTACAGTTTTTGTTTTTTTAGGCGTGTATGTCGATAGCAGTTGTTCGACTTCAGCTCGATTATGTTGAGAAACGTTTGGACCGATATCAAATGTGGGTGAACCGTCAGAAATCGTCATAATAAAATTTTCATTTGCATTATTAGAGGGCCTTAAAATTTGTGCAAATTTTACGCCTGTAGGCGATATATTTAGATGTGCTTGTTTAATTACGTCACAACCGATTATAAGGTCATAATTTGTACAAGAATTTGGTACAACAGAAATAGTAACAGGAAAAATTTGATCATCGATTGTAATTTCAGAATCAAAAGTTCCTATCACATTAATTCACGAAAAACCAAAACCTGTTAATAATGTGTTGGTTTGTTTCAGTGGCGGTTTATCTATATTTATGTAAGTAGAATTTCTTAATAGTGTTAAATTGCTGCCTGTGTCTACTAACCCGTTAAGTTTACGCCCAAAAATTGTTATGTCTTAACACATATTAATAGGAGAAGGCAATTTATGCACAGCATTTACACCAGAAGGTGGTGTAGAAGTGTTATTTAAATCAGCTCGTCGGCATTCAAATGATTTGTGACCATAAAGATTACATGAGAGGCATCTGAGGCCACGTGAATGATTAGGACAAGATTTTGATAGATGACCTATATCATTACAATTAAAACAACGTTGGGGATTTCTAGCTGCGTCGGAAGCGTTCAATTTTGTGGGTTTTCTTTGGAAGCTTTGTTGTTTAAAATCGCGTCCTCGGCTTTCATATGAATGACGAAAATTCGGTGAATTAGAGTTATGTATTCCCATGTTTTTAATGACAGTTTCATAGGTACGTAATTTCTGCTTAAATTCGGAAAATGAGGTTGCACCATAGAGGATTATTTTATCTGAACGAGGCCCATCAATTCCATTAATTACGTACTGGATAATTGATGCTTCGTCAATTTTTGAATCACATCTATTTGCTAATTCACGCATGGAATTAAAATATTGCATTAAAGTCTCGGTTTTATACATTTTCCTTTTTTCTAATTCACGGTGAATTTCTATTGAAGTGACTGAATCCGAAAATTCTTCAATTAAAGCTTTTTGAATGACTCGTATGTATTTAAATTTCTTTGTGAAAAAAGAAATGATTTAGCAGTTCCACATACTAGACGTTTCGCGAAAATTAATTTTTGAGAAGAACTGATAGCTGGGAATAATTCAAAATTTTCTTCAAGATCGCGAAAGAAACTATTTACAGAATAAAAATCTTCCCCGGTAAATTTTCTACTAGTCGCCGAAATATCCCGCAATAAAGTCCAAAACTGGGTATTCATCTCTGCAAGGGAAGCTTCGTTTGAATAGGGAGGAAAAGTATTTTGTGTACAAAGAGATGAAACGTTTTGATGTGCCGGCATGAAAGAAAAACCTTGAACCCTGGGCAGGGGAGAATTACTGACCGGATGTTGTTGAAACGGGGAGTGCTGGTCTGTCCCTTCCGATGAAAAATTCCTGTCTAACGTGATTCGTTTTTGAAACGTGGTTTTTGAAACTACGTTTTTGCCTTCAGAAAAGGATGCCTCCGAATTATTTAATGTTAGTTTGAATTCATCTAAGTTCGTCAAAGCTTTAAATATACTATTGCATAAATTTTGCTCATTTGTTTCTACGTCTAAATTCAATAAATTAGCCACTGAGATAAAATCAGGCAATGAGAATTCGGTTAAAATTTTTTCTTTGTGTTCTTCAACTCTAAACTCTTTAGGGAATGTAGAAAAATTTCTTATTTTATTTCGCGAAGAACGGTCAAATTCGGTGAATCCTAATATAGAATTTAATGTTTTTACAGCACGAGTTGTACCACATTTCAACGAATTAGCAATTATAGGAATATCGCCTAATTTAATTTTTTTACAGGACATCTTAATATACAAAATTAATCACTTTGAAAATTTATAGACGGTGCAAGGTTGTAATCAAAATTTCCCTATCATACTCTGAGTTAAAACTACTAAATGCAGTAATTTTAAAGCCAAAATAAACAAAAAAATACGTTTAATTAAATTTTGCCTACCTGGGGTTAGGGAGCAGTCCGTACAATAAATCCAAATCCAGTTGACGCACTAAATGAATCCAAGAAAAAGAAATTCCAACAGCAACACGTTTTTACGCTTTTTGCAATGTAGCGTCCACTGAAGAAAAATATTAACGCGTCTTAAAAATTTTCTCTCGTCTGGAAGTGATTTTCTTTAATATGCAAGAGAAAGGCCGAGCCCCCAAAATATGGGAAAATGACTACAACCTAAGGATGATAAATGCTTTATTGATGAAATATCTGAATTATACTAGACAGCAAAGGAGAACGTCTTTCTCCTACGTCTAAATCCTAGCGTCTACATATTTTCCCGTGTGTCCTTTTAGTCGGACATTCCTGACGGGGTGTGACGTCAGGCCACCCTAAGTACAGGGGGAGGGGTTGTCCATTGCACATATCCAACCCTACATAAATATATATAGTATCATTTGGATATGTCACTTAAATTAGAATATATACATATAAAATTGTTTTGAGAATATTATTACAATAAAAAAAAATTATTAAAATGCGATTTTTAAGCAAAAAGTGAAGAAAAAAATAACATTTTCAAAACATTCTTCTTTTATGCAGAATGCTTTTATATTAATAATAAAAGAGAGCCTGAACTAGAATTTTTCCAAGTATGTAATTTTATGTAGAGTTGTATTGAAATCCAAATAAAAAACCGGTTATATATAACCGGTTTTTTATTATTTATATATATATATACCGGTTATATATATATATATATAAATATATATATATATTGAATTTTTTATATTGGATTATATATATATATATATTCAATTTATAATAACTCTGCAAATAATATGAATTTTTCAAAATTTCTAACTCATGCTCTGTATAAAAGTTCCTAGCTATTTATATATATATAGTCTCAAAATATAATTATTATAGAAACACTTTTCATAAACGGAGAATGTTATGAAAATATGTCATTTGTGCTTCAATTTTTGCTAAAAGATTGCATTTCAAATCTTTTTCTTGTAATAATATTCTAAAAATAATTTTCTATGTATATTCTAATTCAACTGACATTAAATATATATAAAAAATTATTTATTTATACGCTTTTGCAAAATTACGGTTTCGAACGCAATCAGTTAGCTTTCTTTTAAAAATCAATAATGGAATTTGAAAAACAAAAGAAAACCAATGAAACTTTTATGATTAACAACATGAAGTATCTATAAACTTAGTAATTATTTTATTTTTTCCAATCTTGAAATATATTTAGTGTATGTTGTTTAGAACACTAGAAAATTCATCATAAATTACATACAAAAAGTTATTATCCTATTAATTTTTTCAAGAGAATACACATATATGTATAGATAATATAGATCCTTATATTTATATAGAGCGATTTACATCTTTCAAAAATCCACCACACAACAATAGTTCATAAAGGCAACTTGTAGAACACGATTATTTTTCTCGCAGATAAGATTTCGGAACAAACATAAACCAATCTATACTCATCTCGGTTATAACATTATCATGGCAATGAAATTGCATGCAAACAAGTTATTAAGGTTTGCATCTATTAAGAGGTAATTGATTTTTAATGTGAAGATTTTTCAATGCTTTTGATCTTTTCAAAATGAGTGGATGCTTATAAATGTTTTAAATACTGGTATTGATGTTGTATATAATTTTTACTTTTTAAGATATTTTTAAGCACTTGAGTGAGTCGTTGATAATTTTTGGTAATTATGTTATTTATATAAGACTTGGTTTTTATGCTTACCTATTTTAATATATTTTAGGCTTGATATTTTTCAAATCTTATATTGATGAACATCAAAATTATGAAATTTTAGCTTTTACATTTTTCCGATTTTAATACATTGTTATGTTTTCATTTTAACCCATCAAGTTAGGAAAAGGGGAAGTTTGATACCAACAAACTTGTTTAACCCTACTTTTGAGTCCTAAGTGCAAAGCTACGCTTGGCTAATTTAGGAAATTTCAAACTAAATCTAAAATCTGTCATTATATTCGCCATTGGGGGATTTCGTACTTATATATTTCTTGTAATTTTTTTATTTTTTTCCCCCTTAAAAATTTGTTTTTCACATTTTTTGTATTTAAATATATATTCTACTTATCATGACTTTATTTTCCACGAGAAAGACTGGGCAAGGGTGCCAAAAAAATAATGCACTGGCAACATTCTTTTTTTATGTGTGGATCCTGACTATAAAGTATTTCTGAAAGTACGAAACATCTTATAAGCGTAGGAAGTTCTTCGGAAGTCGAAGGAATTCTGGCCGTAAATCATTGCTAAAATTTTTGTACCCACTTAAGATTTATCCTTCCGTGGGGTTATACTAAAGCCGCATTTTTGTTCCCTTTTCGCTTCTTTATCCAAACGATAGATAATTAATACTTTTTTCTGCCCCTTTCATCGAACGATTCTTACAAAAGCGAAACAATTTTTGAAGAAGCCTCTAGAGAGTGAGAGAGTCACTTATGATATTAACTCAAAAGTGGTTTGTAATTTGTTATATGTATTAAAATGTGGAGATAAATTATTAATTTGCTTATTTACTTAAATATATTCTGCCTGAGCGGAAGATTCTTCAATAATGAGATAAGCATTTTTGTTTTAAAATACGAATAAAAGCACTTCTTTTTTTTAAAAAAAGTTAAGTAACAACAAAATTTAATATAAGTTACAATAGTGTTTCATCATCGATTTTTTTAATTGAAATCCTTTACTAGAATAGTAAAAACTTTGTTAGGTACAAAATGAAAAAATAACTTTACAAAAGTAAACAAAAAAGATAAAATATACATTTCTGGCTATGCAAAGTACACCAAAAAGGAAGCATGAGCATTTATTAACGTCGTACTATAATGCAAAACGAGGGATAGTGTGTGGCAACGGACATCGTAAATTTCAACCATAGTCAAGTGACGAAGACGACTCTTGAAATGGTATCAACGCTTCAAATTTCCACTTCATGGGAATTATCGTTTGAGCCTCAATAGATTTAACGTGCATCAGTCCCTCTACACGTCGGGTCTTCAGTGACACTATAGGTTTGACTCATGACTCCGACCTCAAACTTGTGACCATAACCCCTAGGCTACCCAAACAACCCATAAAGGAACCATCTAATAGACAAAAAATATCTTGTATGATGCTCAAACCTCGATAAGACGTACAGATAAATAGCATTGCAGTGTGCTTATAAATTTTGTGGTAGTAGCGACACCTTCAAACTTTATTAAAGGGATAACAGAAGAGTGTACTTTCAAGAGTTTTTGTATGCAGATGCTTCATATGTCTCGTCTAGGCAGTCAGACACATTTCTGCGGTTGGCATAGGAAGAATTGTGGCTGACAGATATCGGATTATCCTTCCAAGTTTTCACTGATGCTAGTGAACGAAACAAGTGTGTGAATTTGGCGTCGGGAAGGATTGTGCCAACCTCATCACGCCACCGAGCTTGAAAACAGGCATGTGTTACGCATTTCAATATCGAGTACCCTAAGCTTAAGAATTGGGATCTGTTGCACAATAAATCTGTCTCAGCCTGTGCTTGTTATTCCAATTATTTGACTCTTGTATTTGTTTCAATAAATCTGCCTATTGTATCTCTGAAATTTCATGATATTTTGTGTAGCCAACACTACGTTTTATTCTTTCGTGGGCCTTGAGAAGATTACTTCGGATCTACATTATTTCACAAAATACACATGAGGGAAGCGTAAAACCCATTATAATGTATTGGCCTTGCTATTGTAACGATTTTTATGATTAATATGACATCTGTAAATCGGACAAAAAAAAGATGGTTCTAAAGAAGGATTATCTTATCCAAAAACTGTGGCTGTGTATAGCGATATCATGGGAGGGGTTGATTGCTTCGATCAAAGAAAAGAAACATACCAAATAGAAAGATCTGTAAAATAGTGGCATCGTATCTTTTATTTTCTTATTGACTTTGCTATTGTAAATAGTTTCACACTGTGACAAGTGAACAAAAGAAACAGAAGTTTAGACCGGCTAACATTCCGTACAGCAGTAGCTTACCAACTAATTGACGGATATTAATCAAGAAAAAGGAAAGGACGTCCTGCTAGCTTCCGAGGAAAGAAGTGTGTAGTTGTGTATGATATGCGCTTAGCCAGTGAGGGAAATCATATGCCAAAGATGGTTTCCAACTATAGACGATGTAGGAAATGTAGCAGAAAGGGACAAGAACAGAGGACCCGCTACACGTGTGCAGAGTATACCCTTGTGCATTGCAACAAACTTCTCATCTTTTCATGGCAAATAATCACCATTAAATTTAACTTTTTAATGACGGTGAATAGTTCCTTGGGAAGTATTCTTCTCACCCCTAACAGTTAGATGTAAACATAAAATTTGACAAAATAAAATGTATTTCCTTAAATACTATTGTGTGTGGTGTGATAGCTAGGAGAGGGGGTGCCAGCTCAGATGTCACCCTCGTCACTTGACCATGGTTCAAAATTACGAGGTCCGTCGCCAAATGCCCTCAATTAGCTGAAGAGTGTGACGTTAATATTCACTTACTCACTGAAGTTCTACTGTTTAATTGTTAAGAAAACATAAAAAACTGCGAGAAATTCAAAACAAAATGAAAGGCTGACGAAAATATTGAAGAAAATTATAGCACCAAAATGCATGATTCATCCACCCAGGAACTTCGTGTCAGTCTCAGTTAAATAAAAACTTCATTTAAATTATTCTTTATGGTTTTTATGTGTGAATTATGAATCTGCCCAAATGAAAATACATCTCCAAACGAAAGGACGAATACGTTTATATCGATAAAAGTCTTTTTTGCTTAAAATGGAATGTTGAAATCTTTTAAGGCCGTATCACACGTATACATTTCAAGCAATTTTTCGTCCAATTCGAGCAATTTTTACTCAGTTGCCATAGCAACCGCTTTAGAGCAATTTCTTGCTAGTGAGCTCAAGAAATTGCCCGGAATAAAAAATTGCTTGCAATTCCAGCCAATAAAAATCCTGTAAGCTCGAGCGGTATAAAAAAAATAATGTATGGTTGTTTCCGAAGGAGAAAAATCGGCGAGTAACCTTTCAATGTGGTGAAAGTGCGCGGTTGACGTCAGAGCACGTCGTTTTGTTTACGGCAACCCTTCACCCTCAGTAGGAGGAAAAATTGCTTGAAATAAGTCTGCGTGTGATACGGCCTTTACTATAAATGCACGTTTTACTTCAAAATCAATGTAAAATTCATGTAATTTCATTTTAGTTAATAATCACTAGAAAACAGGGAAGTTGAAGAGAGTTGAATAGATTCTCGAAGGAAGATAAGATATAAGATACATAAGATACATGTTGGGGCAATTCTATTATTATTTTAGAAACTTGAAAAAAAATCACCAATATATATATATATATATATATATATTACCAGAAAAACTTCATAACGTAAAGGTTAACTAAAAACGATTTTCTAAAATATAGGCGTAATCGAACAAAAAGTCGTTAAAACTCCATGTTGTATTTTACTATATGTCCGATAAAGATATAATGAAAATATTGGATTGATATTTTGTGTAGATATTTTATTCAAAAAAGGGAATTTTTGTTTTAAAGTTGTTTATAAATCTGGACGATTTTAATTGTTCATAGATTAAGTATAAGTAAATTAAATGATTAAAGTAAATGTTTCTAAAAACCGCGGGATTCTCGCTCTTTGATTTATACATCGTTCTCTACATACTTTCCCCTTCACCTTTTGGTTTTAAGGTTACTGTTATATAGTCTTACTAATCCTATTATATTAGATACCTCTTAGAAAATATAATTTTAAGTCTTGTGTCATCCATCTTTTTCTACTTGTGTTGTTTCTCCGTACAATACGCAATTGTACTACAGTAATAATTAACCAAGTTTTTTAAATTTGTTTTGCTTTTGCCAATGAAAGGTCTATTGTGGAGCCATAGTTCCGTAGAAAACCTCGAGTAGAGGGGTTTTTATTTGTTATATCTATCGAGGCTCAATATTTTCCCGTTTGAGTGTGTGAAAGTTTGGAAAAAACTATGTCAGCTGAAAGGTCGTTGTCGTCACTTGACCATGATTCAAAATTACGAGATAAATCATTAATTAACCTCGTGTTATCTTACCGGTTGATTCATAAATAGCGTGACCAATTTCAGAGGATCGTAAATTTTTATTGAATAAAGTTATTTACATGGAACTTTCAATGTGGTTTTCCTCTCGCCCAGTACATTTTTCGTAAGCGTTTCGACTAAGCTAAGAGAGTTTTTTCGATCATTTTTTGGGGGTATTTTTCCAACTTTCTCTTAAATTGCTTTTTGAAGCCCTTGAAATTCTTTTACTTGACGTCTATTTAATTGTTTTGTTTAAGTATCCCCGTAAAAAATAATCCCAAGGAACACAGACAGGGGATAGTGATAGTCATTTATCTCTCTCTCTCTCTCAGGAGGCAGAATATTTATTTTTTAATCTTCAGCTATTTTTTATATTTGATTTTACAGTATGACTTAGTGCAGAATCTTGGTGAAAAACAAAGTTTCTTTTGAGGGTAAAGACGTTAACTTTTTTCGATCAAGTATTTCAAAACTTTATTCTGATAGTATTCAGCACCAATTTTAAAGTTTGGTTGTACAGAAAAGGGGTTTGTTAAGCCTTGAGAGGACATTTTTGTCCATACCATATCATCTGGCGGCCAACTTGCATTTTGCAAAACAGCTGCGTCTTTGAAACGTTTTTTGTTTGAAATATATTGAATCTTTGTTTTGTGTCAGTTGTGAATGACAGATGAAACAGTGCTTCATCAGAGGTTATCCATGCTTTGTATCTATCTTTGCGTAACATTAAATACAGAGACCAAGAAGCCATTATAGCCATTTTTCTTTATCTGACGATAAATTGTCGATTGCTATATCTATAGTTTCTTTGCCATAGGTTTTTGAGGTAAAGAATTTTCTACAGAGATAATTCTTTTTAGCTTCTTTTTTCTCTTTCATTAAGGACTTGCTTTCATTCACATTTTTTCCCTGGAGTTTTTGATTGCGAGCCAAAAATTTCATTTCTTTTTGAAGTTTAGATAGTAATACAATAGAAAAAAGTCTTTTTTAAATTTTTTTTAAATGCGTTATTATTTACAGAATTTGAACAACCATCCTTCAAAAGCTGTAAAATTTCGTTCTGAGTTTGAGGATCGAATTTCAGTACTGTAATTTACTCCCACTAATAAAAATGGTTACATTGGTAATTTAAATGTTTCGTTTTTCAAATAAAACCGATATTAGAATGATAAAAATTCATCATAAGTATATAGATATATACTTTTAAAATTGGTCACACTTATTTTGAATCAACCGGTTTTGTGCGACGTGAATAAATATTCACTAATTTAAAGCTGCAGAAGTGCTATTCACGATGTACTAAGCAATTTTAGACCACGATCAAGTGTCCTGGATGACGTCCAAACAGGCCACCCCACTTTTTGAGAACATTCTCCAGACATATAACTGCCATTTCTTTCATGAAATAAACTTGGATTTTAGACGAACAGACGATATAAATTTAGTATCACTCAACGGAAATTTTAAAATGTCTTATAACTAAATAATAAAGAGAAGGAAATTTGGGGAAAAGTAAAAAAAATGTGGAAGTGACAATTTTTTTCTCAAAAAAAATTGAAAGAATTCTGAAATTTAAACTCTATTTTGCGATAACCTTATCTTCATAAACTATCTTTTTTACACAGTGGTTGCAATTCTGTTCTATAGAAACCTGACTGAACTTGTATTTATTTAGTGCAATCACTCTTCTTTGGAACGCGTGATTTAAAAGAAAATAAATAAGCTCCTCGACAGATTCGGTATTTTGCACAAAATAAACAAGAAATGGCAACAGTTGCGCTTCGTTTCATATTTTTGGTTGAGGGGAAGCTGCTGATATCGCTTTCTGTTTGGGTAGAAGTTATGAATGAATTGCACAACAGGATGTCTTCATTGGAAATGTCGAACCAATGAATGGAGCCATTTTACTTCGTTTCTGACTCAGGGTAGAGTTATTTTGTCGATCGAAGTGATATTTCTTATCTCGTCTTCCTACGATCATAAGCACGAATCAAGACGCAGACATTAAATTATTACGAATGGCGTTATAAACATGTTCATATTCGTATTTCTGGAAAAGATGAAATAGTCTTAATATAATTGTAGCCGTAATGGATTGATATTTCGTCCGTAAACAAGTTCCCGTAACTGATGGCATAATGATTATTTAGCAATTTAAGAACGCTTTGGATGCACGCATAATCCATCTTGTTAATTCTGTGATATCTTTTGACAGAAAATATCATAAATTGCTTAAATCTAATAAATCCAATTGATCATCAACTTGACTTTATTGTTTTATAAGAAATGTTCAAAAAACCGAAGTTTGTTGTGTGTGACAAGAACTATTTAAGTTCAACTATCATCAATTTTGTGTTTAAATTCTTTTCGAATTCTGGAAAAAAATATTATCAAAAGATGCCAACCTAAGGAGTGAAACTTTAACGGCAGACGATTACATATCAAAAAATTAAATAAGTAATCGGATAAATTTGGAATTACATGAATTATTGAATTAAAGCGGACGATAATAATAAGGAATACAATTTTCAACTACATCTATAACTACCGTATAATCTAAATTGTCAATTAAAAATTTGTTCAAATTTAGAAAAAGAAGACAATAATATGCAGGAGAATTGAGAATTTAAATAAAAATAAAATTTTTTTTAAAAAAAGAACAAATATGAAACAATATTGACTTATAATTGATCGTCATTCTTCCTAGTTATTCCAAATGGACTGAGTTGTAATTAAAATTCTATCTTAAAACAAAAATAGTCTTCATTAATCAAAAAACAAACGTGATTTTACACAATTTTATGTTGCATCGTGATTCCAGAAAATTTGTTTTACCATTGTACAAAGAGTAAAATGTATGACGCATATGACATATGATAAATGCAATCACGTGTTCTCCATTGAGTTCCAAACTGACATTCGATTTGTATTTGTTGTTCTACTTGTAAAATTTGAATAAAATTTCAAATGAGTGGGTCCGAAAGTCTTGTGGGCTGAATCACGAGTGCAGGGGACTGGAGAATATTTCCCTCCCCTCCAGTCCCATGTCAAAATTGCGGTGGGGGAGATAGGTGGTGTCGCCATCTATCGTCCCTTCGGGGAATTTCGACGAGCTAATTTGTACTGTCACCTGTATGGTGCTCAAGGCCTAGGCCAGCGACAGGCGTACTTCTAGCCCCTTGTCACGATGAATTTCGTGGGCCTTGTTCTGACTACGTCAGACAGATGGCATTAGCAACAACACAAAAAATACAACAGTTCAAGTATTAAGGCTCTTCTCAAAACGTTTTTCAAAATTAAAAAAGAATCTTATACTATGCGTTTATTTTTAAATCAAGTATTTTTTGTTCACCTATGTGCATTATTCTTGTTAACAAATTTGTACTTTTAAAAAAAATTCTACAATAAGAAAAATTTGGCAACAGCGAATTTCAAGAATTGATTGGCCTAAAACACACGAATGCATTTATCGTATGAGTATGACGTCACGTGAATTCATGAACTGATTTGCTGGAAACACGTTAATTGCAATTATTGTGTGACTCTGACATCATATAAATTTAGTTCAGTAGTTAACCTTTGAAATTCGCCCTAATGTGGCCTTTGTTGAGAAAGGATAAATATTTTGAGATGCTTTATGATTTTGTTACAGACTATGGATTTCTATTTTTTTTTAACATTTATTCAATTTTAAATCTCGATCAATTCTGATTGCTTTTATTAGGTAATGGTTTTATGGTCCCTAAAAGTAACAACAAATAAGCGTTGTCGTTTTTTTTCTTTTTGGTGAAGCATATGATGCAGCATTTAAGAAAAAACTCTTCCAGCTCCATTTCTATTGACTACTCACTTTAAAAGTTTGGATGTTTTCACCACTTTACTCTCTTTCGAAACGGCGGCATTTCTTTTGATGTGAAGATGCGACTATGAGAGAGAAGCAAATGCATTTATCTGAAGGTCATCATGTATATATCTGATTTTTAATCTAAAATATGTTTTAAGTGTGAGGCCGCAACCCTTAAAAATGATTTCATTTTTTTTCAATAACTTACTTTTGAAATTTTTATGCCTATTAAAAACTAAAGGCTTTTCTAATTATATGTTTTTTAGTCTCATAGGCGAAGATCATAGACGAAATATTCAAAATTTTTCTTTTCAATTTTTTCATATTATTTTTTATAAATTGCCTTTTAGAATTTCTAATTTTTTTCTTAGAATTTTAATTCTTGGAATTAATTCAATTAAAATCAATTTCACAACCTACTTATACAATGCTTTCTTTTTTTCCCTCTTAGACATAAGAACACGAAATTCACACAAACAAGGTGTCACGAATAGAAATATGTTTTATTGAGTTTTAATATTTTGTAACATTTATATATATATTCCATACATACGTAATATTTTGTATAAAATGTTATCTCTCTGAATAAAAAAAAAATTGTGATGCTGTTATAAATTTGTTTGGCTGCTGTCTTGGTGGCGATCATCAAGAGAATGTTATCTACAGTATCCGCCTGAATATCTATAATCACTAAGGATTTGAATTTACTATTTTTATTATTATGCCATGACATTATTGATTCGTTATTATTCAGCCATTTCTTGATCTTAATTACTGAGTTCACACGGGAGGTCTCGTTACTCCTGTCCATGAGTGATCATTGACTGTTATAATAACGATACACCACGAAAAAAAAAAACTACTAGAGGGTTAGGTGCGATGAACCTCGTAATATTTTGGACCACGTTTAAGTGATAAGGTCAACACCTTTGGTACCCCACTCTCTAAACTTCCACACCATTTCCATAGGAGGACATTAAACATCGACAGATTTAATGTCCAACAGCCGCTTTTCACGGGTTGTCCTAGGAAACACCAGGACATGTGGGTCCACGACTCAATGAAAACAACTCTGGCTACATTCGTTACTGTAACCGGTTGGTTACGGTGCCCATGTTGTCCGTTTCTAAAATTCTACAGGTTTGCTTTCAAAAACCAGACCAGATCTTCAGTTTCTATTCTTTAAAAATCGTATACTCTCAATTAGTTTTTTTTAAAATTTGTTTATTCACATTAAAGTTGTACATTGCCAAAAATTTCCTCATCTCAATTTGTCCATAAAAAATAAGGCATTCTATCTGTGAAACGTGTTGAATTACTATTGAATACAATAAGGTATTGCAGTATTATTTAATTTATATTTGCATAAATTTTATTATAATTCTTAACCATATCAACCATATGGGACCCTTTTTACCTTTAGCTGTAAAAACGCAAATTTATGTTAAAAACATTTCTTTGTTTGCTGAATATATACGCCCGACAATAAGAAAAAAGAAAAAAAAATGAGGCATCAATCTGGAGTGAGTGTTCATTAAGATCTCATTATAAATCAAAATAATGGAAGTTGGAGACGGGCTTCGTAATTTTGAACCATGTCGACACCTGAGTTAGTATCCCTTTCTACATTATGCTTAGAGCAGAGGTCCTCAACCTTTTTTCCCGCTGGGCCGCATACATATGTCAGCCATTTCACGCGGGCCGCATACATGTGTCAGCCATTTCACGCGGGCCGCATACATGTGTCAGCCATTTCACGCGGGCCGCATACATATGTCAGCCATTTCACGCGGGCCGCAACATGAGGATAAATGGGGGAGAAATGCTTTAAGATCAAGATAGCATTGGAAATTTAAAATGTGGAAATTTGATCACAATATTATAATTCTTGTTTTGCGTCTTTTAATTATTATATTTTATATTCTTTTAATGTTGTTACTAATACTAAATTAGAAGCATTTAAGAAAAACTCCTTTACAATTTATGCATCAGTAAACGGTTTCGTATGATTACCAATAATATAACAAATTTCGTAGGATGTCTTTGTTACCGCCACTGACAAAACGCTTTGTTGCTGTTGCAAGGATTGTTCGTGAAAAAAGCTATTTATCACCTCTTGAATGAGATCTTCGAGGAAAAGTGTCATTCCTGTTTATTGGTATTTTTTTAAATACAGCACTTTCGTGACAAATCAAACAATTACTGATCCATTTTTGTTTTTCACTACAAAATAGTCAGCTTCCCAATCGTCTTGAGACGATATATTTTCCTCAAATATTTTTTGCTCGTAAGATATGAAAGATAGTTAAAAATTAATTCCACTCACTGTTCATTCTCCTTTTACCTGTTATCACAAACCGTAATTGTTCCAAATAGAAATATAATATCGATTCGTACCTGTACGACACCGACAACAAAAAGCAAAATTGATGTATTAGATTTCCTGACAAAGAATTTCCCACAATTTTTTTAGTACAATGTTCTTAAATAAGTGAATTTCTCAAAGAGCACTGGGCCGCATGTTGAGTTATCGTTATCGAGCAGGGGTACTCAACCTTTTTTTCCGCTGGGCCGCGTACATATGTCAGCCATTTAACGCGGGCCGAAAACATATGTTAGCTATATCACGCGGGCCGCAACGTGAGGAGAGGGGGGGTTAGAAATGCACGTAAGACCAAAAAACATTGGGAATTTAAAATATGGAAAATTGATCAAAATATTATAACTCCTGCTTTGCTTTTTCTACAACTATTATTATTTTTTATATTTTTTTATTTTTGTTACTAACACTAAATTTTAAAAAAATTAGAAAACACTCCTTCACAATTTTTGCATCAGTAAACGGTTTCACATGATTATCAATAATATAACAAACTTCTTAGGATGTCTTTTTTACTACTGTGATATTAACACTGACGAAATACTTTACTGCTGTTATAAAGAATATTCAATACAGCCTATTTATCACCTCTTGAAAGAGGAAAAATGTCATTAAATAGTTCCTGTTTATTGGGTTTTTTTTAAATACTGCACTTTCGTGACAAATGAAACAAGTACTCATCTATGTTTGTGATTTTCACTACAAAACAGTCAACCTCTAAATCATTCGAATATTTTTCGCTTACAAGGTATGAAAGATTGTTCACAAAATTAGTTTCACCCATAAAATTGTTGCTAATCCACTATTGTCTGTTATCACTAACCGTAACCGTTGCAAAAAGAGAAAAGAATATCAATTCACAGTCGTACGATATCGACAACAAAAAAGCAAAATTGATACATTTGATATTTCTTGTAAAAGTTTCCCACCAAATTTTTAATACATTGTCTTAAATAAAAGAATTTCTCAGAGAACGGGCCACAGATTTAGTATCACTGACTTGGAGCCTCGACAGATTTAACCTGCAATAATTAGTTAGCATGGAAGGTCTTTAGTATTGGTACGGCTGGAACTCATGTCACATGTGATCATAGCTACTGGGCTACCACGTCCACAACATTAATCAGGAACAGAAAAAAAAATTTATAATTGTTTTATGGTATTTTTGGTAAAGGACGGGGGGGGGGATTTCGCAGCATTCCAATTTAAATAAAATCATTCAAAAAGAGGACGAAATATGTTTTTCTTTAACTCGTATAAACACAAAATCGGGTACAAAACATTCACATAAAAAGAATGGGGTGAATGCTTGCTTAGTTCCATGATTCACATCATACAAAGAATACAACTGATTGTGTTCTCACTAAGTTAAGAATCATCTGTTAGGACTTCTTGTTAAAGATTCAATATTATTATTCTCAAATAAAAAAACCCTCACATTCTCGAGTATTTACCAAATCCTATTAGAAACGAAATGGAAGACAATAAATCAAATTACACATAAAAAAAAAAGAAAACAAGTCTTGGAATCGATCCTTTTGAATTTAATGTGTCCACTCTAAGGGAGCGCCTTACTTGACATGCACCTGGCACGCTCACTCGAGACATTAATTGCCCAAGGACATCTCAAGGACACCAGTTATGAATTAGGGATTTGTGTCAGAGAAGAGTCTCTTTTCGTTATTTATAGGGGAGGCTAAGGTTACCGGCGGATGCAGGGTTTTTAATTACTGCGGTTGATGACGGTTTATTAAAAGACGAAAAGAAGAAATCTAAATATTTTTATTTTCACGCAGAGTCGAGAACGAGTCAACAAACTGGATGAATTTTTAGAAATAAGTCAAGAAAAGCTAAGGGGAGAAAGAGAAAGAGAATTTATGAGTTTTTTCCCAGTTAATTATTTTGGCAAATCGCTCTGATTTATTTCTGTTTTCGTTCTGCCTTATCTTGGTTTTCCATCTGCGATCGCGGAGTTGGGTCGTGAGAAAATAATTTGTTATTATAGTTATGGTCTTGAGGAAAACCTCCAACAAATGCTCTGAGAAAATTCGTATTTTCCCCCCTTTTAGTGAATGGAGCGGATGATGTATCGGAAAGTAAATTCTTTTTTAAAAAGAAAAACTTTTTTTTTCTCTGCGTAATACCTCTAACATAGTTTTTGCGTAGAACTTCACTATTTTTCACTCTTAATGGTCATCAAACATTATATGCTCGCGCAAGTGTACCGCTTTTATTTACATTTATTTTTCTTGAGGGGTGCGTGGTCGTGGCAGTCGAATGGTCATCGCGTCGTGAACTCGGTCCAGTATTGACAAGTCATTGGGTTCAAATTCTAGTGCCCCAGAAGACCCGATGTGTAGAGCATGTTTTTTAACATCGCACTATTTTAACCAATACGAAGACTGTTGGCGATGAGCCTCGTAATTTTGAACCTCAGTCAAGTGACAAGGACGATACCCAGTGGCGTAACGCAGAATATTACAGTCCACTTAAAATGCCAGGTGTTTGGCCCAAGCCGGATCTTACAAGGGTTGCAAAATCATCATATTACATAGACTTTGCCCCCTCCCCCGTGGGGAAAGGTTGCAGAGGTGTACCTTACGCCACTGACGACATCTGAGCTGGTATTCCTATATCAAAACTACCACACCACGGGTGGACTTTGAGCCTAGATAGATTTAATGTTCATCAGCCCCTCTACAAGCGGGTCTTTAGTACCACTTGGGTACAAGCTAATGACATGCCGATCAGGTTGATAAGGCTCTAATACCTTCCATTGCCATGTGAGGATTTGTCACGGGTTCGAGCCCAGTACCACTAAAGATCCGCCGTGTAGGGCAGCGATGCACGTTAAATCTGTCGAGAGCTGAAACGTCCTCCCGTTGGTGTGGTGTGGTAGTTAGGAGAGGGGGTGCCAGCTCAGGTGTCGTCCCCGTCACTTGACCATGGTTCAAAATTACGTGGTCAATTTTGCCTCGTGTAGCTGAACAGTGCGACGTTAATATTCAATCAATCAATCAATCAATTGCCATGTGAGGAAGTTTAGAGAAAGGGGTGCCGACTTAGGTGTCCTCCCCGTCATTTGATCGTCGTTTAAAATTACGAGATCCATCACCAATGGCTCTCGTGTTACTTCACATTAGGACGTAAATTAAATTTATTCAACCTCTAGGCTGTTATGGACAGTTGATAATTTTCTGAAATGATTAAAGTGTGTTACATCTATGAAGCGTTTTCTATTTCTATCAATATTGTATTTAATATGCAACAAAATGGCTATACAGTTTTACGGCTCACAATTGGCCACAATTTAAGGATTCGAAACGAATTTGTTAGCTGTTTAGCTATCTAAATAAATGAAGTTCTATTATGGGATAATAGCCTTTGTTGCTCCATATCCCACACAAAAATATTAACTGTAACTGTAAATGAAGTTTATGTCTGTGCCGACACTTTTATAAAAAGAAAGCTTCATTTACCTGTGGTTTTATTTTAGCATTAGTATAATATATAAATGCCAGAAATGATTGTTGGTATTGATCGGAATCAGTGGCGTAACGTACACCCCCCGTATCGAGGGGGGAGCCAGTGTTTTAGGGGGGCCCAAAGCCTGACTTCCGCAAAGTACCTACTCTTTGTGAAATCTAACTCGAGGGCCCAAAAACTGACTTTGCAGGGGGGCCCAAATGTTCTCCCTTACGCCAATGATCTGAATCATCGTCTTTTTAAAACTGTATGAGTGGTATTAGCTATAACAGGTTAAAATTAATATCCATGAGAAATTATGTGAGGACTATTGGTGACGCGAGCTTTATAACTATGAACTGCAGTTTAAACCTCAATTCCATTTATTGAGTCATCACCTTAGTATTCTTATTTCTATACTACTCTACGCGAGCATTTAACCCTTTAACTCAGTGCTTCTCAAACTTTCAATACTTGCGACCTAATATTCAATAACAATTTTCCTCGCGCCCCCCTTCCATACAATAACAATGTATTGAATTCAATAATACTATACTTTAATGCTAAACCTACAATACGACTATAACCTCAAGTGCGTATATAAACGACTCGCTCAGTCTATGCGTTATTTGCCCCGAACGTATATATACGTCTTTCCAAAGTACGATCTTATGTGTGTGTGAACTGTTAACCATAAAAAATTATTCCGAAAGTATTTGGAATGCAATAAAATGATCTTGATAATGTTTGCGAAGGATTTACTTATTTCGAATGTAGAAACTTAATTAGTATGTAGAAACTTACTTTTACTTAGAATGTAGAAACCAGCAAGCAATGATTTGTGTTCATTAACTCATCTTCTACCCCCTCCAAACACCATATACACTCGCCACGTGTTAACCGGTGACATTAGGGAGTGAATCACGTAATTTTTGATCGGCATTATAGGGACTAATCATAAACTATACAATTATTAAGATAAGTGTTATTGTTTGCATATAATTTTATATATGACAAGCCCATGGGGTCACTGGTAATTATTAAACTTGTTCTTAACTTATTATTGTTATAAATTAAACATAAAATGCACATTGTTCAGTAATATATTTATAAGTGTATTATATTAGGGTAAGAATGTAATTTATTTTTATAAGGTCAGAATTTTTATTTTACTTTCAGTAAATTGATAATTTTTTTGAAACAACTTTTTTTTCGACTTTTCAATATGCTCGCGCCCCCCTCATACGGTTATCACGCCCCCCTAGGGGCGTGCCCCACAGTTTGAGAAACACTGCTTTAGCTAGCCACAACCAGTTTGTCCGAAGGTTGTATGGGCACTGGTAATTTCTTCCTCCTATCTTTGATTTGCACATGTTTTTAATTCTTACAATGAGATTATTAGTGCTAGTGTTTTTAAGAGATGGAATGTGTCCATGGTACAGAAATACTTCTCATCCGGGATTTTCTTTGTGGCGAAAGCGAGAGTTTTTCATTGAAGGCAGGAATTTAGATTCTTGAAAATATTAGATAAAGAACAGGGATTGGCAAGGCAATGTGTGATTTGTTGCTTGAGGAGAAAGGAAAATGGAAAGATAATCCAAAAAAGTCGTTGTTATCTCTGTCTCCATTGCAATGTAAAACTGAGTATTACACCATACTTCAGACTGTGTGTCTACATCTTTATGCACGCACACACAAATTCTAAACCGTTTGAAAAGAAGGTACGAAAGTGAAATTTTTTTTTTTGTAAGTGTGACAGAAATTCTTCTGAGATATTTAAAAAAGTCGCGGTCGCCAAGTGGTCAAGGTAATGGATTCGTGGCTGGCGTTTCATAAGTTCGAGCCCAGTACCACTAAAGACCCGCCGTGTAGGGGAGCGATGCACGTTAAAAGTATCCTACTATTTGTGTAGGGTGGTAATTAGGAGATGGGGAGCCAACTCAGGTTTCGTCTTCGTCACTTGACCACGGTTCAAAATTTCATGGTTCGTCGCTAAAAGCCCTCGTGTAGCTGAACAGTGCGACGTTAATATTCACTCACTCGCTAAGAGATATATGACTCATTCTTCATAGCATGTACAGTGTGTTTATTAAAAGCAAACAGTTAGAGGATTTTGTGTTCCACATTCATAAAATAAAAACTAGTGAGAAAACTTTAAAATTAGAATAAAATTCTTCCATTTTTGAATTCTGTTAAGTGTATAATGCTATATATATAAGCGCAATATAAAAATATGCCTTTTTTTAGAAAATTTTGTGTGGGAAAAAAATTGACCATTTAAGGGGTTAAGGTTACATTTCTACTTAATGGACAGCTCCCCCAGTACTATACAGAATAGAATACTGGTTAAATCAGAATGAAACACCTCGCTCGACTTGACCATTGCCGAACTATTACGAAACTCATCAACAAATTAAACTGAGAAATTTTTCATAAAATTGAAGATTTACGAAGATAGCCCAAGTATATAAATCTGTTATCCTTTCCTTTAACATCCAAAACGAGCAATGTCCATTTAAAATAGGATTAAAGAAGACTTAAAAGTAAAATATTAAGTCATTTTTTTTCCAAATTAAACTAGCTAGAACTTGCACTTTATTTTCTTTTCAATATTCCTGGTCTATTATAATCGTATAGGGTTCTTTTATTTTTATTTTTATACCTGTTACGCTAAAAATAACATTAGATTTGTAAACGATGGACTACTTGATTTTAAAATACATTCAAGTGACTTCTGTGCTATTATTTCCCTGTCCTAATTTCTCTCCGCTGGCGAGAATTTTGAGGCATAACTCTCCATTCAAAATGCTGTAATGTCAAGTTTTTCCGGAATTAGTGAGTGAGTATGACGTAAACGTCGCACTGTTTAGCTACTCGAGGGCTTCTGGTGACGGACCTCGTAATTTTAAACCATGGTCAAATGACGAGGACGACACCTGAGCTGGCACCCCCTCTCCTAACTACCACACCACACCAATGGGAGAACGTTTGAGCTCTCAACAGATTTAACGTGCATCGCTCCTCTACATAGCGGGTCTTTAGTGGTACTGGGCTCGAACTCATCACACGCCAGCCATGATCCGATGCCTTGACCACTAGGCGGGAGCGTTATTTATCGTTGAGATTTAACACAGTGAGTTAATATTAATCAAGAATGTCTTTGAGAAGACGAAGAAACTGTTGTCTGATGATTCAACTTGTTAACCTGCTATTTATGTATAATATTCAGGGGGTTCCAACAAAATAACGTGCACCCTCATAACATGTTTTACGAAATGCCGACGTGTTGTTTTGGCCTGCTAGAACACCGGAATTTTCCCCAATCGAGCAGAAATGAATTATCGATGGATGAGACAACTCCACCGTTATCCGCAACCACCATAAACCGTTGCTGTATTAACTGATTCAGTGCAATGGGTACGGAACTCCATCCCACAAACTGACATCTTACACCTGTACAAAAACAATTCTTACACGCTTGCATGCTTACATTGGAAATTCTGGGGGTTACACCTGTTATTTATTAGTGTACCAACATGTCACGTTTAAAATGGGTCTCCTCACGCTTATAGTATCCTTCGATCTTAAAAATTAAATATATTACCTAGACAAACGTGTAGCCGGCCGAAGTTCATGAGACGCTCTTTCACATTTTCTGTATCAATAAACCGTTGGATATTTTTATATCAAAAGTATAACAAATTTCGTACGATGCCTTTGTTTCCATTTCATCTTACGGTATTTCCCCCGATACATCATTTTGTTGTTGCAAACTAACCCCCCCCCCCATTTTATCGCCTTTAGTGTGAGATCCTTGAAGATATAAGGTTTATTGCACGATTTGTGCTTTGTAATAAAGTGACGAGCAATACTATATTTTTAAAACACTTTCATAACAGATCAAACAAGTGGCTGCACCATGTTTTTATTTTTCACAACACAGCTTCCCAATCGGCTTAAAAAAATTTCATTGGATTTTTTTCGCTTGAGGGAAAATTAAAATTAATTCGCTTGACTCCTCACATGAGGGATAATTAATTTCTAAGTATCTATATTACACAGATATCTTTATCTTTTTAATTATTCTCACACAGATAATTTAATCTTTTTAAACAGACAAAATGGACAGTACTTCATTGTTATTTGCTATCACTAACTTCGTTATGAAGCTTGCGAGTCCTTTTTGTCGCTTTGTCTTCGCTTTGTGAAAGTTTGCTACTGCTTTTTGTACTGCTATATATATGACTGTGTTAATCTCCGATAACTGTATGTCTTCTTGTCTGCTTCCTGTAACTTCGAAACGCTAAATGTAATCCAGTATTTATATATGTGTGTGTGTGATTTTCAAATATATAAAAATGGAATATCTCCAACTAAAGGATGCTTCGCCAATGACATCCATTCATCAGCTCATACAACATAATCAACGAATACAATAGTAAAGAAGATAGTTCACCGCGCGCGCGTGGCCACATGATCTTATTACATATTTGACCCTTATCAAAACTAACAATACTCCTCTCAGAATTATGTATCTCTGTATATAATAAATTAAAGTGATATTTTGACAAGACTATTGACAAGATATAATATATTTTTTGACTTAACTTTCATTTTAATATTATTAAGTCACTTAGTTTTAGTATTTCAAGCATTAATCTTCTAGTGTTATGATTATAAACTTTAGTATTAAAGGAAGAGCAAATTCTTACTCTATATTCTTTTCCTTGCAGTTGCATAAGTATAGGCCAGGAGGGCGAACCTTTTTAGACCAACGTGCCAATTTTTCTGTAGAGATGTTTAACGAGGTATAGACGTGCCGCCAAATAGTTTTAACTAATGATTATATAGGGAAAATAATAAAACTAAATATTAACAACTCATTTATTTACTACGTAAAAATACATTCTGCACTATATTGTTGTAAATGTTTTAGTTATACGTGTAATTCAAATTATAAAGTAACATTAGTGTGACTTCTGTTGTTTCAAATTATACGACAAATAACTTATGTGCGGATTGTAAGACAAAATGGGTGTGCTCCCTGTCACCTCGCACACTGCGACCAATCACTCGCGTTTGTTCGTAATACTTTGTAGAGAACTTTGTTATTTTGAGCTAAAATGCAAACTTTTCTGATCAGTGGCTTGCCCAAAATATTGTGTTACGTGCCATCAATGGCACGGTGCCATTGGTTCACCATCCCTGGTATAGGCAAACATAAGGGAAGGTTGACTGACCTCAAGATTATGTTTAACCTAGCAAACTTAACTCCTAAGGCGAAGAATTTGTTATCAAACTACTGAGGTTATCTTATTTTTGGCCTATACTGCCTTATTACATTTGTATCTATTGCTTCGCCTTTTTAGATTTATGCCAATTTAGATGTATATAAGTATTTTGCTATTAGAAAAAAGAGTCTCTTCTATTGTATAAAAGTATATAAATTCTTTGCAGTGTCTTATATATTTTTACTGAGTAATCAAATATTGCATTCTGCATTTATTTTTAATATGATGCATGTGGGCTTGCAATGATGCCGTGAAAATAACTCATTAAGTAAACAATATTCGTGAAGTTTTGCAATCATCGCTCTAGTAATAATTTGTATTGTTTAATCAGATACATTTCATTATAAAAAATATTCAAGCACCTGCTCTTATGTAAATAAGTCCTACGTGAGGACAGTCAAATCGTTTTTGCTTCTGTGAGAACTCGAAAACTTTTTGTTGCATCATTCATTTCATTAGGTTTTGAAACGCTGCTCCACAAAATATTTCTAGGATATTTGTCATTGAACATCTGTGCATTCGGATGCAGGTGTTTACTAAACACATTTCTTGGGTCTCGAGAGTTATTTATACATGTCATATTTCTTTCGCCAAGAGAAAAAAAGCCATTAAATGAATTCTGAAAAAACGTCATTTATAATTGACAGAGAGGAGAGAGAAATGTGTTTAGGTAATACATTTTTCTATTACTCAGAATCCGAATTTTGTCAATGGGAGATGAACATGTAAATAATTTATGAATTGCTTCTTAATAATTTGTAAACCGATTAAAAATGCACAAACTGATTCATTCGGAATTTGTTTTATTCGCGATAACCGAATCGTAACCGACTTCTTTCCTTCGAGCCGTAGATTTGAGTATTGATGCCAATAAAGACCCGGCTTTAAAAAGTAGTTAAATCCTCTGAGGCTCAAAGTCCTTACGTTGGAGGGTGTATAAGTTCGGTAAAGAAAAGGGAGTATCAACTCAGGTGCCATCCTCATCTCTTCACCGTGGTTTAAAATTAGGAAGCCTGTCTTCGATAGCTCTTGTGATGTTTCAGATGATATTAACAATCAATCAGTCGGAAACTTTTTAGTAATATGAGAAATAAATTACTTTCAAAAATATTTGTGCTTGTGTGTAAATTTCGAGTGCCTGTGTGGGTGACGAATCCCTAACCATTTATATGTTAGCTGAGGTAAACATACAGCCCAGTACCCCTCAACCCAGCTCCCGTATATATATAATAATTCCGATTACAGTAGAACGTCGTTTATCCGAATCAATTGCGACAAGACACCGTTCGGATACACGATTGTTCGGATAATCGAAAACCAAATGCGATCCATGCAGTATAGGAAACCGGACACTATACGAATATTGAAAATCACATCACACACATGCCAGAAACGTACTTGAAGAAAAGCAAAATAGGTGCAAAATGTCGCAATTTTACCTTTATTGTGTAAAAAAAATCACTTATTTTTTGCTGTACCATTGTACACCTTTTTTTCGCTGCAAGATCTCTGATTCTCTTGAGCAGAGGTAGTAGAGAAGGACAGCACTCTGATTATTGTTCATACCACTTCATAGCTATCTCTAACGCAGAAAACACGTCAGCATTTGATGGACCCTTGCTACTTTCGTTGTTGTCATCGCCTTCATCCGTTTCATCGTCGACAGGGTCGGATTCTTCTTGCACGAATGTCACAATCTCGTCATCATTTAGCATTTATAATCCACAGTCTTCTACATCGCATGCCATCCAGGTTTCTACATCTTCTTCATCGCATTCTTGAAATCCTTGGATCGATTGGTCAAAGTCAGTAGTCTCCCCTTTCTCCCATCACGAGACCATTTAATATTTCAAGTTTTGTCTCTATGTTTAAGACGTTGCGCTTCCGTTTTGAATTCGAAGCCATAGCAGTTCACAACTCTACAAAAGAACACGTATACACTCCCTCACTTGGAAACAAACTGACCTAATATTCCGCGCAGATGTTTACCAAATCAAACAACTTAAATTCCCCAAATATCCCTGACCTTGGGTTTTCCCGTCACTTTTGGCCTCACGTGAAACAACTTTTGAGGATTGCACTGTTCGAAGAAATATTCATATACAGTACATGTAGTTGACAAAAAAAACTGGTCCGGATATTTGACGCTCCGGATAATAAACACTCGGATAAACGACGTTCTACTGTAATTTCATATTTTACATGTTTTTAATTTGTAGCGTTCCTGACCTTCAGGGTTCAAGCGTAAATAATTAATTGGTGGCTGCCCGTCTGACGGGAACAACCGTAACCAAGTCTCTCTGGAAAAAATCTCTGCCACTTTTTGTCGTCGTCACCATGTAACGCGCATGTGTATTTTTGTGCTGTGGGTTGCATTCAAGATGTGCATATTTGTGTGTATTTACATGTACAATAAATAGGATTAACAATGAACACCGGACTATGTAGTCAATGCAACATCAAAAATAAAAATATGATCGACGAAGAACTACTTTTACTTTTAACTCGTCTCTCGTGCTCGAACCACGTGCACGAAGTTCTTTTTTCCGTGATCGACGCTTGTTACAATACACGAGCTCTAGTCATGACTTGGAGTACAGAATGATTAACTGCCGCATTGCAATAAACTAAGTTACGATCGACGGCTGTGTTCTTTTTGATCACAGTCATTTGCAAACACGCTAATTAGACCTACTCCAAAAATATATATACCGTAAAATCCTATACTTTAAAGCTGATTTTTTTTTAATTTTTAGGTATATTCTCTGTATTCTTTAGGTACATTCCCCATTTTTACGAAGAAATCTGAAATGTTAGTATATAATGCTTTTTTTGTTTTGAAGTCATTTATTCGAGGTATTATACGAAACTTTTGAAAAAAATAGCATATTTCTAGAGCTACAACTCTTTAAGTTCATATGAGGAATGTAATTTCTTTTGAATAAGCACTATTTCGATACATATACAATTTATTTTGTGCTCATCTATTTTGTCATTTTTAAAGGTTATATATAATTTTAAAGAATTATACCCGGCGTATAACGCGCACCCGTAAATTTCAATCTTATTTTTTGTGTATGAAAATTGCGCGTTATATACGTCGGATTTCACGTTATATATATACACTATCATACATATCCAATGTACCAGACGTATCACACACATACTCTCTCTCTCACACACATACATATATATAATTTACATGTATATTCAAATATAATGCAACGTAAATGTTCATTCAGCTTATGAGTTTTGGTGTTAGTTTGTAGTTTTTAAGCCTTATATCTTTGAAAAGAGATTGAGCAGAAAATATCAGTCTATATGATGTTATAAGAGAAAGAGAGACATACGAATTATTATTTCTCTAATATTTCTATTTTCATACAAGAAGGAATCGTAATTCATTCTTGAACAGCGTCTTAACAATTTTTCGCACTTTCTTTTCTCGTCATACTTATTTAATTATATCCCTCTCTCCAGTGACGAATGTATGTTTTTAATTTATACCTCTGAATCGAAAAACTTGCATATTCCTTGAATGTTTTTATAAAATTTAAAAACACACGCTTTTTATGAAAGTTGATTAACATGTTATAAACATGCAACCCTAACATTTTTCTCTTAGAAACTATTTTCAAATTTTGGCTATGCTCAAAACATTAGACGTAAATGATCATATATCAGTTCAAATGTCAATCGTTCTCATTTTTCTCACGCTCTCTGCGACCGTTCCATATTTCAATGTCAATTCGATAACCATCGGCTATTTACTAATTACCTCCCCAGATATTTGTTTTGCTGTCTCCGTCGCAGTGGCTCGTGAGAAAAACTATACTTAAAGCCTGCCCCTTGAAGCTGTCACAGCGAACGACGTCAGTTAGAAGCAACACTCAGGGCTTAAAGACTTAGGTTTGTATTGTTATCCAATACCCGTAGAGGCGCCTCTCCAGCGCACTCGAGTCCACAATGGACCTCTTTGACGGGAAATGAGTTGTCAAACTCTCCCCGAACGTAAAAAGCCGAGATAGATGATAGTTGGTGAAATTCATCTCTTTAAGGCTCTAAGCGCTTTTCTTCTTCCGTTGTCTTGCGCCTGTTGCATTCCAGTGATGTTGGATCATCACATCAACGTGCACATAGTCCTGCCTAACTTTGGAGTTTCAGTAAACTCCTCTATATTGAGACAGAAATCAGAGAAACTACGAATCTAATAAATCGCTCATACCTGAGTGATGAAAATGTCGCATATTAAAATGACGGCTCTACCCAATATGCATTTTTTATGATACTGAGTTAAACTGTGATTTTTAATTACACACAATGCACATTTAAACTGGTTTGTTTAAGGCAGAAATCATCGACTGATGATTAATGGACCACCTTGTGGTCCATGAAAAATTTCTGATGATCCGCAGGAAAAATGCTTTATTAAGGTATCCGACTACGTTCGGAAACGTGATTTTTCAAAAGAGCCTACAAACGAATACTTTTAAAATATTTAGTGTCACTTATATAGATTAGGATACACGTATAAAAATGTTTTAAGAATATTTTTACAATAAAAAACTATTTAAATGTGACATTTTGGCAAAAATGAACATAGTTATTTATTTTCAAAACATTCACCTTTTATGAAAAATGCTTCTATAATAATAATATTTTGCCTTTTGGTCGCTAAGACTTCTCCAGAGAGCCTGAACTAAGATTATTGAAAAATTCACATTTTTTTTTCAGAGTTATTACCAATTGAAATAATAATGGGTATTGTTTTCCTAAAATGTTTTCATTTTGATGTAATAAAATTTGGATAAAAACTCACTTCCAAGTTACCTTTTTCAAAAATCGTAGTTCAGGCTCCGTACAGAGGTCTGAGCTATTTGGGCAAAATATTATTAATATAGAAGCATTTTTTTCATAAATGGAGAATATTTTGAAAATAAATAATTCTATGTTCATTGTTTGCCAAAATATCGCATTTAAATAAATTTTATTATAATAATGTTCTTAAAACAATGTGTTATACGTGTATCCTAATCTATAAGTGACACTAAATATTAAAAAATATTCGTTTGTAGGCTTTTGAAAAATCAGGTTTCCGAACGTAGTCGGATTCCTAATATTTTTCTGAAGATTCAGTTTCAAAAATGTCGAGTAACAAAACATATAATAGAACATTGACAGTACATTTTTTTAAAAAATTTTAGCTACTACTTTTAGAGAAATTCCTTCTGAATTTAGCGACTTTTTAGATACTTTTATAGGTGTGTATAGCGACATTTGAAAGTGAGAGTTGGTATACATGATAAACTGGCGGCATAATACTTCAGTTGGTCAATATTGCTTTGCGTTGTCGATTTGTTCTTATTTTTCGTAAAGATCTTTCTCATTGATAATGGAAATGTAAATACAGACGTAAATAAGTGTGACATATATATATATATATATATATATATATATATATATATATATATATATATATAGTGCTACGCTATATAGTTGTCAGCCATATTACCGGACAGCGAAAAATATAAAATAATGCATTTAGTAAACCATGATGCTCTAAAGGTTGGTGACCCCTGGTCTAGAGCAGTTTAGAAAAGTTTTATCGGACCGTTTTAACCTGGTTGTTGTAGTAATGCTTAGGCATAGTTCGGTTGCGACTTCTTAAGTGTTTTGATTTCGCCAAATACCCTAGGGAAGAACCAATTAGTTGTTATCCATAAAACCTGATTTAGGGTTTCAAAAATCCTTACGTGTTGCGATGGCTCTTTTCATATTAAAAGACATTGCCTAAATTTGAATAACCTTTTTTAAAAGGGAAACTATTGCAGTATTTTAATATTATATTTTGATTTCTTTAGTGGGTATGGGAAGCAGTTTTAAATACTGCTGATTTCTGCTAGGATCCATTTATTTTGTCTTGTATAAAATGCGTGCTATATCCAGTTTCCTATTTATTGCACCAAATTGTTTAATATTAAATATCTATAACTCAAAACTAGTGTGTGATTATTTTTTCATACATAAAAAGATTAATATTTGGCAATTAAGTGATTTCAGTGTAAACGCATATATTTAAATCTTTTTAACACAGTAGATATATTTCTCGAAACACCGTACAAAAAAATATTCGTACCGTATCTCGTACAAGAAGATATTTGATTTATTTATGAAATGGGAAGGGAGGAGGAAGTAATGTATTCAATGTAATTTTAGATTCGCATATAAAATTAAATCATTATATTTAAGGTTTAAAAAAATGTAAGAACGCGCGCGTGATGTTAACGCCACTGTATAAGTTCATAGATTTGTGTTTTCACCCTGATTTATGTATTTAATGGAAAAGCATTTATACGGTTGACATAACACATTTATGTACTTAACATTATTAACATTGATATTAAATGTACGCACGCTTTAACGGATAACCTTAATAAAATTAAAAACTTACACAAATGTGCAAAGAATGAAACTTAAATTAAAAAGATTAGAAACAGTATTAATTAATAGTAAGTTATTCATATGGTTATACTTGTCTATAATAAACACATTTGCTTATAGCGAGATAATTCAAAATCGCTGTCCTCTTAATGAAAAACTATCACACTGTTATGTTAGCGGGGGGAAGTTGGCAGATTTAGGTGTGATGACACCTGACCCTCATGGTTCGAAATTAAGAGGTCTCAATCACCAACAGCCCTTGTGTTATTGTTGTTGAAAGCGATGGATGTTAGCTAATACCCTCCCCCTCCCAGTCACGTTCGAATCCTATAAAATATTCTTCCAGAAAGGAGATTTTAAATGTACACACAAACTCCTTCCCAAAATATTTTGTGTGGCATTGACTTTTTTTTTAATCAAAGTCTTTTTTGTTTTCGTTTATTTTAGGTTTTACAAATTCTTTTATCTTTCTTAGTAACCAACAAATCGATAAATCTCGTTAGAATTGGGACACCTTCTACATTCTGAATAAAAATATTCCGAAAGTGCGTCGTTTTAGATCTTCTGTAATTAAATTAGCAATTAAAGGACAAATTTTCCTATGCGTGCTTGCTGTTATTGTCATCTTTATTACGGTTAACCTCATCTAGGGGTTTGTGACTTATCACAATTCATTGATTAATTCAGCTTTCATATTCCCCACACCTTCTTCAAATTAATCAATAGTAATTTTCTTCTCTTTTCAGCTAAGTGTGAGTATAAGGAGCTTCCTTGCGAGAGTGGTCAATGCATAGACCGTGGCTCATGGTGTGATGGCCCGCCAGACTGCTTCGACGATTCTGATGAGAAATACTGCCGAACCTTCGATCCAATCAGTTCCAAAAGTAAGTGAGGTCTTACTGAAAAGAAATGTTTCGAGTTTAAGACGGATCAGCCACAAAATTATTTATTTTCTTAAAAATATTTCTTATGTTGAAAACAAATGTCTTCCATTACATTTGTACCATATAAACTGGCCTCCATTAAGGTATCCGACTACGTTCGGAACCGTGATTTTGCAAAAGCGTATAAATGGATAATATTCATGATATTTAGTGTCACTTAGATTAGAAAATGTATATAAAATTTTGTTAAGAATATTATTACAATAAAAAATTATTTAAGTACAATATTTTGACAAAGCATGAACATAGAACAACCAATTTTCAAAATATTCTCCCTTTGTGAAAAATGCTTTTTTTATAATAATATTTTGCCTGTATACAGCTCAGACCTCTGTTCAGAGGCTCAACTAGAATTTTTGAAATATATAACTTAGAAGTGGGTATATCCACGTTTTACGACAACAGATGGAGAAATTTTAAGAAAAAAACGCCGATAATTATTTCAAATGGTTGTAACTCTGAAAATAATGTGAATTTTTCAAAAATTCTAGTTCAGACTCTCTGGAGAAGTCATTACTTTATATAAGCAAAATATTATTATTTTAGAAGTATTTTTTTTATAAAAGGAGAACATTTTGAAAAAAAGGTTATTTTTTGCCAAAATATTGTACTTAAATAATTTTTTTTTTCATAATGTTCTTAAAACAAGTTTATGCATGTATTCTAATCTAAGTGAAACTAAATATCATGAAAATTATCCATTTATGAGCTTTTTTTTTAAATCACGGTTCCGAACGTAGTCGGATACCTTAAGTTAAGGTACAACTCATTTTTTGAAGGTCCTTGAAAATGGTAGCAACAATAAATGTAATAGTTTATATGGCTGATAATCACTGGCATAGCTAGTCTTGAGTGTGTGTGTGTGTGTGTGTGTGGTCACCGTATCAAAATTCATTGAAGGCCCTTTTTTGGTGAGCTCTCGATATTTTACAATTTTTCTTACACATTTTGGGAGCTCTGAAGCTTGGGGTCCCGATATCCTTGATACGACGGTAGCTACGCCCCTGATGATAATCCATGTACTTTAAGAAAACTTATGTGAAAAAACGCTAATCTAATTTTTGTATTAAAAAACAAACAGACATATAAGCAAATATTTTTAAAAAATAAACGCAAATCACACACAAACTTATTTAGCTTGGTATATGCGTTATTTGTAAGATTGTTGATCTCCAATAGTAGTTGGTAATTTCGTTGATATATCCAGGAGAGTCTAAGAATGTTTAGGCAAGCATTGAGATGGATGGGGCATACACAAAAAACTTGTCACAAGCTGATGCCGCTAGAGTGTCTCAAATAGCCTCCTCGACTATGGGATCAATTAAAATTTAAGGACTATGTATCTAGGAGTCAGGTTCTAGGTCAATCACGATTTACAGCACCAATGGAGTCGCTGTTTTCTAGCTCTTTCAGGCTGAATGAGAAGAAGCACTGCGATGGCTCAGCTCGTTGAAGATCATTTTGCCGTATCGGAAACAAGATTTTACGTGAACACTTTTCCGGTTTCTCACACTCCTGAACACAAGTAAGATCAAAAGTGGAGTTACACCATGATTTATCTTTTTGAATTGTCTGATTCTGGACACTTTCATACGAGAAACCAAGAGACCACACACACACACACACGTTGAGCTTCCTTCAGAAAATATTTGAATCCATAACAGAGAAATAGGTCGGAAGTATGATTTACGACAATCTCTCACTAAGGCTCTCGCTCCTTATGGCAATGGAAAAGTTCCAAATGAAGCCCAATACAATAGATGTACATCCATCGCAGTAAAGTTTGGAAAAAAAGCCAGCCTTCTCAAAACATTCAAAAAGTCCTTCAACAACAAAAAGTCTTTTCGCTCTTGGAAGGATCGAATTGGTGACCGCCATTCTCACGAACTGAAATAAGCTATGACAGTGAGTAGAAGTGCCTTATAATTGTCTCGAAAGGGAATTATTTCATTTCAAATTCAGTTGTCTCAAAGCGCTACCAAGTGCAAGTCTCTGCATCCGAAATTAGTCTGTTCAGCCTGCCCAACCAGAGCATGTTTATAAAAAAGTTTAAGTTTGCGTTGTATGCGTGATATTATACTCTGACTTCGTTGTTCTAATCAAAGCTCCACATATTAATATGTTACTCCCTTCTGTATGAAAGAGCCCACTTTTTCTTATGTGAAATATTTTTAGCATTTCATCTCTTATATCACAATAGTCAAATAAATATTTAATTTATTTATTCAATTAAAAAATGTCGCATTCATGAAATACTTCAAACATTTAACACTAAATTTCGATATATAGATTTGTGACGAATCTGTACGGAACCTTTCCACTAATCTTCTTATGCGTCTTTTTGGGGAATATAAATTCGCGTTTATATTTCCAATCAACTCCAAAAAGATGTACGGGATATTTTAATTAGATAAGGTATTTTTAAGTCGAGCGTTGCGAGATAGCAAGGGAGATGATGGAAGGCTATTGAGCGAGTAACTTTAAACGCATTACTAGAAGATTCAAGGAGATTAGATTCGTGAAGACGTCGTGCTGCGAGACGTACCAGAAAGCTGATATAAGCCAGCGGTAAATATAATTTACGTACGCTTAAAATAAGCGTCAGTTTAAGCGACTTAGTTAAAGTTAATGAAAGTTAAGAATTCGAATACGTGTATTTCTCGGATCTCCTATTTCGGTAAACCTTACTTGAGCTTGATTATTAATTAATTGTATTCTTAGTAATTTAATTTAATATAAAGGCAAATCCCTTTAAGTGACGTAACATTATCTTATTATATGTTATCAGAGACTTTTTTGAGAAAAGTATAATAATAAATAAATATTATTATTATTCAAAATGGCTCTTAGTGGTTCTTTGCCTCAAATTAATCTTGGTGATCAAGGTGTGACCCAGGGGGGTCATAACCACACTACATTTTAAGATTGTGTGTTGAGACATTTTTTTCTATCGAAAGCCTTAATGAAATAGCCCGATTTGAACTTTCTGCTGTTTCCTATAACTTTCAAGACATTCTTCGAGAAAAGAGAGTGGCCGCGGTAGCCGAGTGGTATAGGTATCAGATCGTGGCTTGCCTTGTCACGAGTTCGAGCCCAGTACCACTAAAGACCCGCCGTGTAGGGCAGCGATGCACGTTAAATCTGTTGAGCTGAAACGTCCTCCCGTTGGTGGGGTGGGGTAGTTAGGAGAGGGGGTGTCATCTCAGGTGTCGTCCACGTCACTTGACCATGGTTCAAAATTACGTGGTCCGTCGCCAAAAGACCTCGTGTAGCTGAACAGTGCGACGTTAATATTCAATCAATCAATCGAGAAAAGAGAGGCTAGTCAAAAGAACCAGGGATAGAAAAGAAATTCTAGCATTGTAAAAGGTGACGTAATAATGGAATAGAGTATGCTTCTATGACCCACAGCATGTATTAATACCAGTGAAATCACGGTGAACATAGTCACGAACTTGGCTATGATCACGAGGCTTTGAATTCTGGTCTACTAAACCATATAGGAATGCTGATGCACGTGAAATCTGTCGAGATTCAAAGTTCTCTCATTGAAATGGTGTGGAAGTTTGGAGAGTGTAGTATCATCTTGTTATCCTCGTCCCTTGTACGGGATTAAAAATTACAAGGTCAGTCTTCAATAGCCCTTATACAGTGAAAATCGCTTACGAAAAAACTGAGGGGACTGAAATATTTTTTTGTGTTAAAAGAAATTTGTGTTAAAGTATATTGCAAAAAAGAACATATAAATTTAACAAAAAATTATATCTATATAGGTTTATTAGAGTACATTTTATTTACATAGACATGTTATATGCATGTAAATAAAAACAGCTCAAACATTTGTTCCCCTTTTTTCATTATTGCTGATAAAGTAGATTTAGCAGTACCTAAATCTTTTCAGATTTCCGTTTTCGTCTTCTTTGTTTGATCAACAGCTTTAAGGAACGGCTTCTTCATTTTTAGCAAAATAGCAATTGGCTTTTCCCTGACCATTTTGCTCGCAAAAAAAATTCTTCTAACATAGAAAATATGATGCGAACCAAAAATTCACCTATTTTTTACTCACACTGTGATGTCCCCGAATTTCAATGCCAACTGATGAGAGATGAGATTACTTTGTGTGGCGTTTGTAGAGATGGAGAGTAAAAGCAACTTAGATGAACAAAATTGGTTCGTGTTACAGGCTATTCCGAGGGTAGTCAAATCCAAGTTAGCCTCTTTTCTATGAAACATACGAAACCACCTCTCTTTCATTTCACACTCCTCTTTGATCTTTCTTGCGTGGCTGGTGTTTTCCGTATTTTGTTCATACCCAGAAGGGAAATCTTTTCGTGTTAAGCAATTTTCTTTGCGTGTTTAGAGAAAAAAGAATGCATGAAAATGCATAGTAGTTTGTCGGGACCGTTATATTATTTTGTGTTAACCGATATTTCGTCTTAAGCATTTTCGTGTTAAATGTATTTCACTGTTTATAGATAGATATAAAATATATAGAGAGGGAGAGAGAGAAGAAAGTATGTGTTTTTAATTTCGAATAAAAAAGTGGAAAATCAGCGAGTTAGTTCGCGATGCGTTCGCGATGTTAATTAATAATCAGTCAACCAAATATTAAAATCTGTAGGAATCTAAGGTGTTTTTCGATACTATATTGAAGAGTAATATTGATGACACACATTTTGTAACGACTTATTCATTCCTTTTTATTTTATAGAGCCATCCAACATCAACGATTGCAAGGAATCTCGCTACTTCCAGTGCCAGAACGGGATGTGTATTCCCAAGGTGGCCCGATGCAATGACATGCCCGACTGCCAGGAGGGCGAAGACGAGGAGAACTGCGGTAGGTACGCACCTTCTTTTTCGAATTGGAACACACTGTATACTAAATAAATCTAGTGGACACATTATATAGTTATGGTCCTATCTTACTCCTGCGATGTTATATATCGTTTTCAATAGAACGGAAGAAAATTACATCTTAGATATAGCTTAAAAGAGCAAATCTCTTTTTAAATGAGATTGCTGTAATAATCCCTGCTCAAGATTGTAAAAAGTGTTGGTTTTTAATCTTTAATCACTGTTAGTAGAGAAATATCTATGTCCTTAAAGGACATTTTTTGCTTAATACTTTGATGACGGGAGACGCGATTTACCGTCTCTTATTTTTCGCCTGGTGGTGAAGGATAGCGATTATTCCCATCATTGCAAAGAATACAGAATATTATAACCACTTCTTGTTAACAGTAGTTTTTATGTCACAATTTTTTTTCTTACAATATTACTAGCTGTTGGCCTAGCTCTTGCAAAAGTTATCTTCTTCATAGACTCCCGAGCTGTAATTTTTGCTATAAACAGTAATGCACTAACTGACTGCCTTAACACAATTCAGTGCCGAACTAAAATTGGGGCTAATGTCTTGTTGGGATCTCTGGCAATGAGAGAGCCGACCAAAAAAAACCGAACAGGGAGCCGAGTCATCCCAATCGTAAGTCCCCTTGACTCTCAGAAGAGCAAAGAGCCTTATTTCCACATTCATTGACAAATATGTTATCGCGACCCAAAAGACCAAGAGCATTGGAAAACCATGGGAAACTCTGGCCTCTGTATGTCCCATCCCGAGGCACCTGGAGAGTGTGGAGGCTGTTGCCCGCTTTCGTCTAACCATCGGACATGACGTTTTGGGAGTATACCTCCACTGGCTTGTTCTGGCAGCTAACGAGGCCTGCCCACTCTGCGACCATGCCAGAATGGATGGCGACTACCTGCTCCAATGCACTGGACTCGATGAATGCCCAGATGACGACATCGTCAGTCGGTACTGGGAGACTCGGTATCAATGGGTCAAGAAGCCAAGCATGGACGTTGGATAAAGAAATTCTTACAATATAGAAAATTTTATTAGTTTAACGTGTGAAATGGTTATTATTTTGAAAAACTTTTTTTAAAAAATACTGTTTTTTAAAAAATGGTTTTTACTAATGGTTTGCACCCCAGAAATTATGAGAAATTTCACTATCCATTATCATCAGTTGAAAAATAAAAGACTAGAATCGCTGTCTCTCGTCTTGAAAGAGTTAAATATTTACAAAAAAATTGCATGAATTCAGGAAATTTAAGTTTCACTGTACACCGACTCTATTGTGTAAAAAAAATCTGCTAAAGTTGTATTAAGTGATGATGTAAGTAATATATTTAGTTCAAATTTATTGCACTATTTTATTAAGTAATCTAGCTAATAAAAAATATCCATGTTAGTAGTACAAATGTAAAATAACTTATAAGCATAGGTTTTATATCAAAACAAATTTTGTTATTAAACGCACTCTTTGTGATTCAGGAATAAAATCGTTAATTCCGTGAAAATTGATTTAGTGAACTGTGGAACTGTTTACTTCATATATTATTTGTTTGCAAGAATCTACCAAGGAGTTTATGGTGTGAACTTAGAAATAACCTCGGAAGAAAACAATGCAGGATTGAAAATATTCTAGTAAAATTTTGTTGTAACATGCTATACAGATGTGTGCTTGACGCAATAAATGTTTTTTTCAAGCTATCAAAACTGTATGGACACTATTCCTTGTCCAGGCGTATATTATTTTCATCAGCTGAAGTAACTTGGAGTAAAATATTGAGGATTTAGATATTTTTCAGTAAATTATCAGCTGTATAATGACATTTTCTTTATTATTTATCGGAATTTCGTCTAAATTTTATTTATGCTGCGAAAAAAGTGTCTGGAGTTATAATGGCAAGACATTAAATTAAAAAAATTTTAAAATGTTTATAAATTCTATCTTTCTTATTGGTTCAATAAATGAATAACCTTTTGGTGTCTAAATGTTTAAGAGCCTTAAAAGTGACCATCATACGCCGTATGGGGATTATATTGCATATGATGTCTAGTGACGAGCGTTTGATTGAAAATCGTCTGCGGTGTTCGAGTAACAAACGATCTCAAATGTTTGTATTGAAACTTATGGCACGACTAGGAAAAAACTGAGAAGTGTTAAGTTGAATTATTCGTTATATTATTTAAATGCTGTGTGACTATTCTATATAATAAAATACCGCACAGTTTCTCTCTATTTAAAAATCTACAACAAATATTGCTTTATTTCCAGATTATTTGTACGAATCAAATGAATCCATCGAGCAATCTACTGAAGAGCCTATCACCACAGAGGCACAGAACTTGACCACTACAACCACCACTACCACAATGAGAACGACAATAGCAACATCTACCACTAAAATGACAACGGAAGTGCCCTCTACGACTACTGCTGGCAAGTTCCTTCCACCCTTCCCCCGTGCTGACACCTCCTGGATCCCATCTCGCTTTGATGTCCTTCAGAAATCCATTCATCACTTGATAGAGCAGAGGGATGTTCTTTGGGGATGGGGTCGTTCCACATCTCGAATGGTCACTGCCCTTTACTTAGCTAATTCCTCTTACTTCGACAGAGACAACTATGAGGGACTGTTGACTAAGAAACAGTTGGAAGTACAGCTAGCCCTTGACCTCATGAGGTACAGCTTATGTATTTATTTTTTTTACTTTAAAATGTATTACTTCATTAGAAAGTATTTTAAATTGTTCTTCTTTTCCATATATTGGGTTTTATTCTATCTATTGCACAAAAACTCTATACAGCATTTCCCATGTAACATATTCTTCATAATAATAATCATATTCTTTGAGAAATTGTAATTACAAGGGTGAGTAAAAAAATTACTTACATTTTTCATTCTACAACTTTAATAAACAAAAACAGGTGAACAAAAGATACATTATTTTTCGATACAGTCTCCCTCTGGAGAAATGCACTTAGTCCAGTGAAGCCACTTTTACTCCATACCCCGAATGTCCATGTATGAAGCAAATCGACAACTACTCATAGCTTGCTTGAGCGGTTCACAAGGATAAAAGTCGGAGGGAGTGAGATCTGGGCTGCAGAAAGGGTGTTCCAAGGTCTCAAAGCCCAACCTGTTGATTGCTGCGGTAAGCATTTGTAGATCCAATCGTGCACACTCTTTACAAAATTTGAGCTCACTGTTGATAATTTGATAGAGCCATGACTGAAGTTTCAAGAAGATGCGACTTTATCTATATAACTGTTGTAACCATCTTTCGAGATGGTTGAATGTTGTCGTCAGTGGTCAAAGTTGAAGATCACTCAACTCCCTCTTTTTACGTAGTTCGGCCACTTTTAAACATTTCAATTCACACACACACACACACAAATAATTTGACGTAATTTCGTAACTTAAAAATCCCTTTCCCCGTATTAAGACAAAATTCTCTAGGGAATTTCAGCGCTTTACACACTCTCTGAGCACAAAAATCTAATCACACCTCGTTGATCCTCTTTGGTGCAATCTTATAGTGGAGTTGATATGCTCACGATGTTGAGCTAGACGATAACTGACGCCATCGAGATTAAATTCCACACATGTGACCACAGACGCAATAACTCGACGTATATGCATGTGGCCACCCCCTGTCTTTGTTTAATAAAGTTGCAGAGAGAGAAAAATGTAATTTTTTAACTACCCCCTCGTAAAAGCATCGATTTGGCAATTTTCAGGTCTCATAATTTTTGAGTTTTGATTTCTAGGTGTCTACTTTCACTAACAGCATCGTAAACACACACATTTATCACAAAGATCGTACTCACAAGAGGTCCAAAATAAATTAAAAATGGATTAGAGATAAAAATAACTTCTTAAAAATTATCTGCGTATTCCCGATGTAATGCAGAAATTAGGTGAGAGAGATCACACACTCACATTCAGCATCTTTCTTATTACTTGACTTTTTCAGAATTATTTTTATCTAGTACTATTAATTGTCCGCTTAGTGACATAAATTTAATCAAAACAAGTGTGTATCGCTTGTGAAATTCTTCTGGACACAGCAATGACATTTATACTATCCATAAGGGCTCTAGAATCTTCAATGACTACGGCAGCCAAATAGTCATGGTCGCAAACTCGAAACTGAAGTTGTCGAGCTATAATGCCACTAGACTATGTCGAGCTATAATACCACTAGTGCCACTAGACATTGTCGAGCTATAATTCCACTATTACCCCTAAACGTTGTCGAGCTATAATGTCACTAATGACATTAGACGCTGTCGAGCTATAATGTCACTAGTGCCCTTAAACATTGACGAGCTATAATGCCACTAGACTTTGTCGAGCTATGTGCCACTAGACGTTGTCGAGCTAAAATGTCACTATTGCCCCTAAACATTGTCGAACTATAATGTCAATAATGCCACTAGAAGTTGTCAAGCTATAATTCCACTAGTGCCCTTAAACATTGTCGAGCTGTAATGCCACTAGTGCCATTAGACATTGGCGAGCTGTAATGTCACTATTGCCCCTAAGCGTTGTCGAGTTATAATGTCACTAATGTGCCACTAGACGCTGTCGAGCTATAATGTCACTAGTGCCCTTAAACATTGACGAGCTATAATGCCACTAGACTTTGTCGAGCTATGATGCCACTAGACGTTGTCGAGCTAAAATGTCACTATTGCCCCTAAACATTGTCGAACTATAATGTCAATATTGCCACTAGAAGTTGTCAAGCTATAATTCCACTAGTGACCTTAAACATTTTCGAGCTGTAATGCCACTAGTGCCATTAAACATTGGCGAGCTGTAATGTCACTATTACCCCTAAACGTTGTCGAGCTATGTCACTAATGCCACTAGTGTCCTTAAACATTGTCGAGTTGTAATGTCACTAGTGCTACAAGATGTTATTGAGCTATAATGCCACTAAGCGTTGTCGAGCTATAATGCCAATTGTGCTACTAGACGTTGTCGAACTATAATGCCAATTGTGCCACTAGGCATTGTCGAGCTAATGCCACTGTGTAGGGGCTGCTGCACTTTCAATCTGTTAAGCTCTAAGGTACCCGTTGGCGTGAAGTAAAAGTTAGACGTCGTCCTCGTCAGATGACAGTGACTCAAAATTACGAGGTCGGACACCATTAGCCTACATGTTGCTTCAGTTTGCGAGGTAAATTAAAATTAAATCAAATTAAATCTAGAAATTTCAGATTTTGTCCTGACAGCCATATTAATTGATTAGTAAGCTCATATTTAGAAGCTATACTAGGGCTATTATCGACAAATCTTATAATATTGAACCAAGGTCAAGTAATATGGACGACATTCAAGCTGTCCACGGTCAAGTAATGAGGACGGCATTCAAGCTGGCCCCCTTCCTCCTAACTTGCACACCACACCAGCGTGAGAATCTTTTTTTAAGGAACCTTGACAGGTTCAACATGCAGCAGATCTTAAAAAAAAAGGGAACCGATAGCCAGTGAGGACAATGTCTCCTTAACACGGTGATATTTCGCAAATTTTATAATTCGCATTCATTATAAACTCAAATTGAAATTTTATGGATAGTCGCAATCATTATATTGATAAATATATACTGTTATTATTGTAGGTAGAAAATTATTAAGTTTAAGGCGTCCAATGTTATAATTATTTTTTTAAAATATGAATAAAATTACAAAAATTCAGTCATGGACATTTCTTGAAAAAACTAAAAGAGGAAAATATAACCATCGAGAATTCAAAAACTGATAAGTGAAGCTGGAGGAGAAAGGAAAAATTTGTATAATAATTAAAATACATTATATATTTCTATAATCACAATTATCCCAGAGCCATGCAGAACGTGCCATGAATGAATGAGAAAAGACTGATTGACACATAAAGCACTGCTTTCACTATGAACGTTTGAAATCATCAGGTAAATTCTGATAAATAAAATCAATGTCATTGAACGTTGATTTACTAAAGAGCATTTTGGTTAAAAGTTAAAACAAGGATAAGGCAGTGCTTCTCAAACTTTCAATACTGGCACCCCTCTTTTCAATCACATTTTTTATCGCGCCCCCCTTATACATTAATAATGCACTAAATGCAATAATAATGCACTTTAACGCTAAAGCTACAATACGAGATCTTAATTATAAACCATACAAATTAATAACATAAGTATTAAATTTTGAATACTACCTTTAAGCAAAAAAATAAAGTAAGTAATAGGATAATTATTATGTTATTTTTCCTTTCCCTAATTTTTAAATTGAACATATTGCAAAATGCGGTGACTGCTTAGAAGACAAAATATGGATATCTGCTAAATATAGAAAAATAACTCAGAGGGTCAATTTCTAATCATAAGCATTCCTTTGAAAAACTTTGCTCTGCAAGACAAGTCCATGGAAGTCGTTAATACTTATTAAACTTGTTCTTAATTTAGTATTATTTAATTAGTTATAAAATACTCTGTGCAGCACTGATACTAAAAGCATACCGGCCAAAATACCCGCTCTTTGCAGGAGTTCATTTATAAGAAAATAAAACATTCTTGATATAATAGCTGTATTGTGTAAAGAGAGTAAAGTCAAGTGAGCGACAATGTTTACAAAAATGTAAAATATTTTTTTAATGATTTCTCAAATTATAATTAGTTTTAAGCGAATTTTAATTTTAAGCCTCACAGAATTAGCATTTATAATTGATGTTAAATAATGAACAATAATACAAAATTCCGATGAGGAATAATTGTATTATTTTTAATATTTAAAGCAAAAAGACTTCAACATGTTTTAACCTGAGAGCAGGCGCGCACTCGATACGGTCGAGAGGGGTTATTGAGTCACCCAAATCCTTTTTTTTATAATTATATTATTGTACACGATTCAAATCGTTATATTCCAGTGAATAATTTAATTAAGAGAACATTTACTTACCTACTTTCAAGGACTTTTCAATTTTTCTTTGGTAACAAACAGTTTTGCCAGAATTAACAATTCCGTGATCTGTGTGTCCCGCGCGACCACTTCAGGGTAAAAAGTGTATTCATTCTGATAATATGTATGTTACTGCTAAAAACAATTGTTATGCTTTATATGCTTGTAAATACTCATCTTGGTCTAAGTCTTGGCAAGTAATCCATCAAAGTGTGTGTGTGTGCTCTCCGTGGTTTTTCAAATATCATAAAACTGTTTTGCATGGAAAAAAGCGCAACAGAGAAATACATTACTTACAACTTTCTTAAATGAGAAATAAACACATGAGAGGGGTCATAACTAACTGTACCAATAATTTAGAAGGTCAAACAAATTACAGCTTTAATATGTGCAGTATTTCAAAAATAATGACAGTGATGAATTTTTATGTTCCTAAATTTTTTTCGATTCTGGATCTGGGATCTGTTTTTTCTCTGAAAGAGTAGAATGTTAGTTTTAAAAAAGAAAACGTAATAAAAACTCTCTCATCATGGGATTACAGCAAATTAAATAAAATATTTTTTATTTAGTTATAGGATCAAAGATAGCTAATTAAGTATTGAAGAATTTTTTTTAATGATTTAATATCGCCTATAACTTATATCAGAGTAAAAGTGCATTTTTTATTATGTCTGAAAGTATTTTGTTTTAATTCATTCAAGTAAATTAATTATTTTTTAAATCTATTATTTTCGATATGCTCGCGCCCCCTCGTAAGGTCTTCACGCCCCCCAGGGGGGAGCACCCCACAGTTTGAGAAACACTGGACTAAGGCCTTGAGTACTTTTTTTCAAATGAAAGTTCACTGTTAATAAGGAAATGGTGCGTTTTTTTCCACCCCACATGGTTTGTCAAAAAGAAAACTTAGATGAGAAGCTCTGTCAAAAAGTATTGTACAATCTGCTAAGATAACTTAAATATTTCTTCTTTCTTAACCTTGGTTGTGTTCGTAAGCAATCATCTTATGGGATGTTTTAGCTCGATTAAATGTATTCTTTTCATTAGTATATAGTTCTAAGCACACATTATTGTATGAATGAGAATGTAAAAGAATGAGGACCTATTTTACAACTTTGGTATTTCAGTTACATTCGGCGTTAACCCAAAAATGCATGCATGCATTTTACACGTATGAGAGAGTATATGATTAATATAATCGCTGTTTGATTTTTTTTCATAAAAAAACGACGATTTTGGACGATTAAAGATTTTAGATAGATGTCGTCTTATGGATCTTTTTTTATTATTTTCTCAAACTCAGACTATTATATTTAGCATATAATCCAGAATATAGCGCGCCCTTTTAACACACTGCCGGCTGGGTAGTGGGGTTGGCCTTCAGCACCAAAAGTTGCAGGTTCGACCCCGGCCCCAGTCGGTCGATTTTCATGATGCAGAAAATCGATAGCGGCCATGTCGTATGGTTATACGGTAAGTAAAGGATCCCTAGAGTATCTTTTTGGCTTGAGCGCTCTCGGCGAAATTAAATCCTAGTACAGGTTTGCATAGTCAAGAGCTCAGGTGTCTCCCTCTGGCAAGGAAACTGAGCGTCAAAATTACTTGCGGTTATTGGTATTGCCTATATGATGCTTCGCTAAAAAGTGATACCAGCTCTTGGGAAATGTTCTAGGTATGTAAAGTTTAAAATACCAATACGCAACCCATTAGGGGAAAAAAACCTTTTAACACACAAAAATAAGATCAAATTTTACGGATGGGCGTTAATGACGGATAAAGAAATGATAACCTTAAAATAAATAAAAGATGAAAGTAAAAAAAAAAATTAGATTTCTACATATATCAAATTAATGCTAAATTTAAAAAAAAGACATAAATTTTTTATCAATATTCATTATTGGATAACATGAAAAGCCCGCTATATTAGTCCTCCTTTATATCATCAAACACATTACCAAATTCTACTTGTATTTCATCTTTTCACCATTATTGTTTCTGTAAACCTCATAAATGAATAATTGTTTCTCTAGCTTGTTAGATAAATTAAACTTTTAAAATTTCTTTTTAACTATGTCAAATTTAATTTCACATTCTATGATTCTGTTATCCACTCACACACTATTTCTTGACTTCAAAAGATAAGAGCATTGCATATGTACATTTTAGTTTCTTCTTAAATATAAATTATAGTTTTAAAAAACCCAAAAAAAAACACGCTTTTATAGTGAATCGAACTAAAAAGTAAACAATAATTCTTAATATAAGAATAAAATGATTAACGAGAAAATATTAATGTCAATGTGGTAAAAGCGTGGGGTGCACAATATCAGTTGTCATAATTTCTTACCAGTTCTTTTCCGAAGTTCAGCATTAATGTAAAAATGTAGTGCTACGTTTTTATCACACTAACATCAATTTTCTCGTTAATCATTTTATTTTTATATTAGGAATTATTCTTTACTTTTTAGCTCGATTCACTATAAAAGCGTGTTTTTTAGTTTTTTTTAAACTATAATTTATTTTTCATTTTTTTTAGTTCGATCTACAATAAAAGAGTGGTTTTTTTAGTTTCTTAAACTCTCATTTATTCATTGATGAATTACTCTTAAATGCATCATTTTTTTAAAAAAATCTAGAATACCCGTCGGCGTTTTCGCCTTAGGGTTGTAAGATAATCTTTTAGTCGCACAATCTGGAATTAGTCGCCAAATCTGGAAATGGGAAATCGTTAATTCTGATGATCCTGATCAGGACAATGGAAATAAATTATTAAATTATTATATTGTCATCGGTTCTTGACAAGTATGCCAAATATCGAATTAATCTGATCTTTTAAAGAAGGTAAAAATCGAGTTCAAAGATTCCGTCCCATACAAGTGAAGCTTATAAAAGCGTGTTAAAAAGGTGCACGTTATACGGCAAACATACCAAAGAAGTGAAAATTGCAGTGTAAAGTATAGGTCAGAGGTTCCCAAACTTTTTTGCCTCATAGATCCCTTGACAGGTTTTCAGTTCGGGATACACCCCCTACTTACCTAATATTAATTTTTTGCAAATTTATCAATTTAAATGTGTTTTTGATTGCAGGTATGGAGCTATTTACTTTAAAAGATTAAAATTTTTAACTGTAGTGAAGTATAGTGTTTAAAACTTAAGTAGAGAAATGTTAATTATTTAAATTAAAATTTAATTAATGCATAAAATAACTGTTACATAAAATAACTGGGAAACACACAAATGCTTTTATTGGGAGGGATGAATCTAGGGATAAAATAACAAATTTTCAATATTTGGCATCAATTTTATCAGGTTTAACCCTGAATATCTCCTCGGCTGATAGTGTCCAGTTTTTCTTCTTCCTTTTGGAGATTGGCAAGCGCACTGAAACTCCTTCAAAATTGGAAAAAACAATTAAAAACTGCCTCAAGATATTCCATAATATGGAATAAATAGCAGGTAAGTCTTTTTAAAGCCAAAAATATCTTCGCTAGTGCCTAATTCTTGTAATCTGACATTTTTTTTTTCAAATTGACCATATTATTTCATAGCCTACTTTTGTATTACGATGGTCAAAACACATTCTCAAACCTAGTTCCAAAATCTGAAAAAAGGCTTTTAAATGTTGGTGACATCCAAAACTGTACTCCTATAGCTTAATTCTGGTACAAGAAAGGCTGAAATGTGGTCTTTGTTTTAATAAAATTTATGTTGTCGCCTTGTAACTGCAAATCAGCCTCATTAAATTTAGTAAATAAATCTGTTAAATAGGTAACTCTGGTTTCTATTTGATTAAATTTTCTTTTAATATTAGTCACGATCTGGTTTAACGAGAACCAATATCGGAGACCCCCATGTACACATCATGGACCCCAAAATATTTTTTCACCCACGTTGACCCCTTGCCGGTCGTCATAGACCCCTGTGGGTCTATATAGACCACTTTGGGAATCGCTGGTATAGGTGCTCGTTATAAACATAAATATACGGTATTCGAATGCAGTAAAACCCAATAATAAAAGCTTAAAAATGTTTTCTGGTTGTATTATTCCTCTAATTTTAGCTAGTATTTTTGAATTATACTTAAAGGATTTGGAACCCCCCAGGCAAATTTCTTAAATACGTGAAAGTATTACTGCAAAACTTTTCTTGTGTATTTTTCAATTATTATTTTGCGGGATTAGATAAGGCAGTATTACTAGGTATAAAATATAGCATATATGAGATGATAATGAAATGGTTGATAGTATGAGTCTTAATGCTTAGATCAGTTCTTCTCCAACTTTCGACATTTGCGACCCCCCGATATTCTAACAAAATTTTTTCGTGCCCCCTTCCATGCAATAACAACGTATTGAATTCAATAATACTATACTTTGACGCTAAAGCTACAATAAGACTAACCTCTCAAGTGCCACCGGTGTATATAAACGTCTCGCCCGTTCAAAACAGCAATTCCCCGAACGTATATATAAGTGTTTCATTGTGCAGCACTGATACATTTATAAGTGTAAGTATCAGTGTAATGTGTATTTCATTTTTTATACACGACGTTTCAATGTACTCGCACCCCCTTCGTAGATTTACCACGACCTCCTTGGGGGGTGCGCCCAACAGTTTGAGAAAAGCTGGCGTAGATAAAACGATCATGCAACACCATCTGCAAGAGATCTAAAAATCACAAAGCCTTACAATAATTAATACTTCGAAATGTTCTTGAAAAATATTGAGCATACAAATCTATTATCTTCAATCATTTTAAACAATCATCCATACTTTCTAAGAACAGTGAAAATCGTTTAACATGAAACTGAGGGAAACTGAAATATTTTTTCGTGTTAAAGGATATCGAAAATAAAAACATATATTCGACAATATTAGAATACATTTTATTTACATAGATATGTACATATGCATGTATTTAATAAAATTCGGTGAAACAAAAACACGCATAATGAAATTTTACAAAATTTTGCAATAGATTTTCGCCCCGTCATCTGTTTTTGATCAACAGCCCCATCTTCATTTTAAACGAAATAGCAGTTTGCTTTCCCTCTCAGATTTTTTTGTGTCATTGTACTCGTAAATTTCTTTTCTAAAATAAAAAAAAACGCGAATTAAACTGACTTGTTTTTACTTACACTGCGATGTACTCGCCATCGAATTCCAAACCCAACTGATTAGAGATGAGATGTTTTTGTGTGACGTTTATAGGGGTGGAGTGTTAAATTAGCTTAGATGAACAAAATTGGCATTCCGAGGGTATTTCACAGCCAAGTTAACCTTCTTTCTATGAAACATAGCTTCTTTTTCATTTCACATACCTCTTGAATCTCGCCCACGCGAGACTGGTTTTTCCGTATTTGTTCATTACCAGAAGGAAAATCTTTTCGCGTTAAGCGATTTTCATTTCGTGTTAAAAAGCATAGTAATTTTTTGAATAATAATTCAAATACATAGTAATTTGTCGGGATCATTGCATTATTTTGTGTTAACCGATATTTCGTCTTAAGCGTTTTCACGTTAGACATATTTCACTTTTTCTTTCTATTCACAAAAACGGAAAACAAATCAAGCCAATACCCATGTAGAATTGGAGGTTTTGCCATCGAAATGACAAGATTCCTCATATGTTAATTATATCTAACATGATATCTTCGAGTCCATTAAAAACTGTAATTCGCGGGAAAAATAATTAAAAATTCGCAGAAGTTTCCATTTCGTTTCAGACAAAAATTAATTAACCGATCGTTCACGGTTATCATTTTTCATTAATGTGTCATTGAAAGAGTTAATCAAATTAAAAGATGTATTGAAAATAAACAGTGATGTGTGAAACTAGAGAAAAATACGAAAAGGAATTAATTAAGTAAAGAAAATAAACCAGGTTATATTTAAATCACACTGCAGGCGCTGTGATTTAAAGATGAAAAGATTGATGTTCTTGAAAGTGAGAGGAGAGTGAATCAGTAACACTAACAAACACCGATTCATAAATCAGATTGTTACTCTTCAAAAGAGAAGAAAAAGATTTTGACAGTGACAAAGTGATAAATGGAGTAATGAAAACAAACACGAATGAATGTCTTAAATCAATACTTTATCCGGAATCTCTCGAGCTGTTTTGAAATATTGTTGCGCTGAGTTGTTTAATGAACGTGATTTCATACGAAAATTTGCTAAAAATACACTCAATCTGTACATTTCTTTTTTGTTTTTTTTAGAATTATGCTCAACTCGTGATGAAAAATGTATAATGCTAACTCTTCTCATAATGGTGTGAGTAAATATTAACATCGCGCACTGTTCATCAATACCATATTTACCATATTTAACCCCCGGTCCGTGGATCAAATACTACCGGCCCGCACAAGGAATATTCAATATTTCCCTTTTATTCACTGTAGTATATTTTCCTTGCGTTTGAGATACTTTTTATAAAAATCACTTTATATTCCTTGTTAAATCACTTTATATTCATTTTTGGTAGATATATTTTATTCTAATGTCATGGTTAAATACAATTAAATTAAATTCTTAAATCAAAACAGTCTAAAATATAAACAATCAACGTCCTTCCCCTGAGCGGGCCACGGTAAAATTTACAAACGTTGACCGGTCCACGGCTATAAAAAGGTTGGGGAAAACTGATCTACACGATGGCTTTTTACGACGGACCTCGTAATTTTGGTCAAGTGATGAGGACGACACCTGAGCTGGCACCCTCTCTCTTAACTACCACACCAACGGGAGGACGTTTTAGCTCTTGACAGAATTAACGTGCATCGCTCCCCTACACGGTGGGTCTTCAGTGGTACTGGGCTCTAACTCATGACACACCAGCCACAAGTCCGTTACCTTGACCACCAGGCTACAACGGCGTCCAGGCTTAATCCGTGATGAATAATGTGTGATGCTAACTCTTCTCTTAATGAAAAGAAGTAGTAAAGATAATTTTAATGGTTTTACGGTACTCTTGAATCTAAAAAACTAATTAACTTATTATTATTATTATTAAAATTTTAAAAATATTAAAAAAATTAAAAGTAGTAATAAATCAAACACAGAATTGATGTTTTTTAAAAAAAGTCGGAAAATAATAATTTTTTGCTGTTTTAAATAAAAAAATCTGGTTTTCAGCATCTGTAAAGTGTGGAACTTTTGAATAATCCTCGGCTGTCCCCTTGTGGTTGTGGTCACAGACTCATAACCGGAGTGTGTCATGAGTTCATAACTAAGTGCCACTTTGTACAGGACTTGATGCACATTACAACAGTCGGAGCTCAACGTCCTCGGGCTGGTGAAAAGAGGAAGCTTGGAGAGGAGGGTGCCTGCTTAGGTGTTTTAAGTCTTCAGGTTCGGACGCATGCCACGAATTCGTGTCCATGGCAACTAAGCTACCACATTCATCTCGAATCACCGTGCAGGAGAGCGATGCACGTTAAATATATCGAGAGCTCAAACGTCCTCCCGTTGGCATGGTGTGGTAGTTAGGAGAGGGGGTGTCAGCTCAGGTGTCGTCTCGTCACTTGACCAAGGTTCAAAATTACGAGGTCCTTCGCTAAAAGCCCTGGTGTAGCTGAACAGTGCGACACACATACGTTAATATTCACTCTCTCACAATTCACCTCGAGTCAGTGTGATATTCATTATTTATCTTTTAACTTAAATCGCTCTGAACAAAAGTTAAATTAAACTGTAACCACAAAATTAACACCTATTGTACCAAATAATGAAGGCGACGTCATGAGTAACGGAGTTCTTATGAGTTTTAAATTTAGTTCACACTTTCATTTCAATTTCTTGTGTTGTTTTTACTAATGCCACATGATTGGCAAAGGCCAGATCAAGGCCCACGAAATTCATCATGGCAAAGGGCTAAGTGACGCCGGTCGTTATCCGTAGCTTTGAGCACCATACAGGTGACAGAACTAGTTAGCTCGGATTCACTCCAATTTTGAGGGAGAACATCTTGGAGGTGGTCAGAGGCCTCCCACCTCTCTTCACCTTCCACCAACCTCACGAGAGTACTTGCGGCTTGACGGCTATTTAAAGTACCACCATGCCGCGAAGGCACTATACATTTACAAACATTTATGTCTTCTCTGGGGTTAGAACCTAGGCTCAACGGCTCAGCAGTCAGCGTCGCTAACCTCTATACCGGATGGGCGACTCATTTTAATTTAAATGGTTAAAGTAAATTCTTAAAATATTTTCCATAATTTAATTCATATTACGATAAAATTTAAATGGACCAGGTCACACAAAGCTCGAATGTTAGTCGGCATTCGAGGAACATCAACAAATAACAGAGATGGCAATCGTTGCGACTCACATTGAATTTATTGTTTCTCCGAAAAATAATTAAAAATTAGTCTAAACATTAATGTTCTAGAATTCATGTTTCAGAAGCTGATGGGCAAATTTTTATCGAAATATCGCACTTTACAGCTTTCTTTTTTTTTCTTTCCAACAACCTTCAAAAACAATTCCGTCACTGCGTCTTCCCTAAATAGGATAATTTGTTTCGCACTTCTCAATTTCCAATCTTCTGTTTTCAACGTGAGATGTGTTGACGGTCTTGTCAATCGGCAACTTTTCTTAGTGATAATAGATTTCTTTACATCACGGCTCGAAAAGCAAAATAACTCACTTCCGTCAACTATTTTTTCTAAAAAAAATCTCTTTATAAAGTAATATTACACCGTTTTTACATATATTTTGTGTATGTAATTTTTGATTCCATAAATATTTAAAACAAATATCTGTATTCGAATTAGAATTAAAAACTCCTTATATATTTATTTTAATCTGACTGTAGATACCTATAAGTATTAGAGTTGCACTCAACCTTGATGGAAATCAGATCTATTATCAACTTGACCTCAAGTCAAAGTACAGTTTCTGTTTGGATTTTGCACCGTGGGAGGGGGATTGATAGAGTAACGGACTCGCAACCGATTGATTCGGGTTTCGTACATCCGAGGATCGTCGTACAGATGACTTAATGTAAGTTATATCTGTAGAGGCACTAAATTCTTCGTACTGGCATGGTAAGGATGAGGAGTATCAGTTCAGATATCCTTCTCCTGTCACATGGTCATGGTCTAAAATAAGCGACTTCGTACAATGAAGTCCATCGCCAATACACTTCGGCGATCCATTCTTCCGCAAATCGAAACTAGTAATGATAGTAATAAAAGCGTCTGATAAGTGGTCCAATGGAAATTCCTGGTACATGAGATGCCCCAAGGTATGTATGGAAAGAAAAATCCATAAAATCGTCATATTATATTCCAAAACCAAGGTAAACAGCACACTTCTTAGTGGAAACATCGAATTGAACAGTAGATATAGAAGCATATCTCATTTGGAACAATTGTGGTTTAATTGCTTCAGGATTTAACTAAGACACTCCTAGTGGTATAAAATGGCTACAGCGCATGCATCAAATTAGCCCGGTATCTCAACTAGAAACTTCCAATGATATCAGGGGAAAAACTTTCCTAATGACACTCAGTACATCAAGAGATGTATACCGACGAAATGGATGGAAAGAAAAACCTTCTCTAAATATTGATGCGGAAGCCCCTTACAATCGAAAAGACTTTTTTTTTCGAAGTGGGGTATTTAACAATTCAATCTATCTCAAGACGAAGTGAGCAAATATTAGCTAGGATATCTTAGAACTTCTTGAGGCTCTTGGCTCTTATTGAAGAATGGGTCCCACCTTTGAACTTTTTTTCCTAAAGTTATTTAGCATGCATTCTCAAATACAAATACAAAAGGTAACCCGCAACAAATATAAATGTGCTTGACTTACTGTCCTACAATCCTAGGTAAAAACCAACTCGATCGATTGCCACCTTTTAACTGTGGCCGTGGTAGCCAAGTGGTATAGGAATCGGATCGTAGCTTGCCTTGTGTCACGAGTTCGAGCCCAGTACCACTAAAGACCCGTCGTGTAGGGGAGCGATGAACGTTAAATCTGTCGAGATCTCAAACGTCCTCCCGTTGGTGTGATGTGGTAGTTAGGGGAGGGGGGTACCAGCTCAGGTGTGGTCCATGTCACTTGACCATGATTCAAAATTACGTGGTCCATCGCCCAAAGCCCTGGTGTAGCTGAACAGTGCGACGTTAATATTCAATCACTCACGCCACCTTTTAACTAAATGAATAATGGTGGTATATGATGGTAGGACTAGGTCCAGGCACTGACGATGGATATGACATGATAATACAGTCTTGCCCAGTGGCGTAACGGAAAACATTAGAGCCCCCTGCAAAGTCAAGTTTTGGGCCCCACGTTGGATGTTACATACTTGGCGTCAGTCTAGCTTTAAAGACCCTAAAATCGGTTGCGATGCGGTGGTTGTGGGGGTGTAAGTCACGCCACTGATCTTGCCATTGTTGCCAATTCGCATTTAGTTCTAATTCCCAATTTTTCGGAGAATTTGTCTGAGAATAACATTTGACGATTAAAACTGTTCGGATCACGATTTAATTGAGACTGAGTAGAACCCCTCCCCTAATGTCGAAGCTCTAGGCTCGTTACTGTTGGCCTACTTTAAAAAGTCCCTGAATACAAAAGAGGCGTATAAGTGGGGCGAGGAGAAATTCTTTTTTCAGCCTTGTTTTCTAAGGCAGATACGTGGTTCAATTCCCATGGCTAAGTCAAGGTCTTTTTTTTTTCTTAAAAAAATTTTTTTTAGCATTATCAAGTGTCATTTTTCGAATGCATTGAGGAGCAATATGCTAGTTCAAATGAATCTGCAATCATGAAGAACACTAAACGATGTGAGCTAACTTCTTTAATACACTCTGTCGCAAAAAAATATATGCACCCAGAAGAAATTGAGCTACATTCACGAAATTTGGTATGCATGTAGTGTATATGAAAATAAACAAATGATTAAAAATTCAGAACAAAATATCATTTTATTAAGCAGTTACAGCTTGCAAAAGGTTAAAAATCAGTAAGTAGTAAAGCCACCTCTGGCAGCTATACACGCCGAAATTCGGCGTGGCATCGATTCAATTAGATCACTTATGACCCCCTGTCTAAGATCCTGCCATAGTCTTTGCATCTGCGCAGTTAAATCTCCTGTATCTCGGGACGGCTGCAGTTGCCTTCCCAGCGCGTCCCAGACATGCTCTATTGGCGAAAGATCTGGTGACCTGGCAGGCCATGGTAGGACGTCATATCCTTGAAGACATTGTTGGGAGAGTCGCGCAGTATGTGGACGAGCATTATCCTGTTGATAAATGGCACCTGGGTGACTTGATAGCATGGGTAGCACAATCGGCGTTAAAATATCGTCCACGTATCTGCGAGCTGTCAAAGTGCCTTGAAGGACCACTAAAGATGATCGTGTGTCCCAAGAAATTGCTCCCCACACTGTCACACCTTGTGAAATTGCTGTATGCCGCTCGACAATAAATGCCGGATTGGACCGCTGGCCGGTGCGCCTCCAGACACGTGTGCGGTGGTCATCAGCACTGAGACTGAATCGGGATTCATCACTGAAGATGACACGTCTCCAGTCTGTCACACTCCAAGTTGCCCGAGGTCGGCAAAAATCCAGTCGACACTGCCTATGATGTGGGGTCAGTGGTAAGCGTCTTAGCGGACGTCGGCTCCTCAAGCCAACTTCGGTCAGTCGTCTCCTTATGGTTTCTCTTGATGGCACTGGATGTCTGGAAGGAGGTAAGTGGCGTTGAATCGATGCTAGCGACGTTGTTGGTGCCGAAGTGGCCACTCTTCTGATTGCACGATCCTCGCGATCATTTGTGTTCCTGGGACGTCCTGACCCTCCGCGACGGTATACTCTACCTTCTGTGATCCACTGTTGCCAACACCGAGCAACTACCATATCGCTCCGACCGAGGTGGCGGCCGATACGTCTATTCGACCCACCTGCTTCTCTGAGGCCTATTATACGGCCCCTCTCAAAGTCCGTCAGCTGCTCGCCGGTTACGTCTTAGAGGCATCCTAAGTCTCAATCAAAGTCATCAGATTCGTTTGGATAGCCGTACGGCGCTCGTACTCATGCTTTTAAACTCTCCCAGTTGCGCAACTAATATGCGCATAGCACACTTAGCCTTGTCTCATTGGCTTCGAAATTTTAATCATTTGCATATCTCTTACCAGACTACATTCTTGCCGAGTTTCGTGATTGTAGCTTGATTTCTTCTGGGTGCATATATTTTTTTGCGACAGAGTGTATATAAGCCAAATCATGTGAAGATTTTAAAATCCCATAATGCTCATTAGATACTAGTTCGTCTTCCTACCAACCACGTTACCGAAACTCTCCTGTAAAGAAGCGAACATAAAAAAAAACGCCTTCCATGCCATATATCACTTAAATTTTGTTGCACTCAAGATATATACTCCTTACTTTTCTTTGTTATTATATTTTTTACGAGAGGAAATTTTCCGTTAATCACATTAAAACAGCTTTTTTTAAAAAAAATTAAATTGCATTATTCTCTTGTTTATTCTTGATATTCCAAACGTAAATATTAAATTTGAGAATGAGCTTGTTTTAAGTAATTTATAAAATAAAATATATAAAAAAGAAAGCTGCTAATCACACAAAAACTTAAACAAACATTTCTATTGAACGGAACATTTTTACCATGTTAAAAGAGCTTGGATTATAACAATGAATAATTCTTAATTTTCGATTTTTAAATCATAAAAAATACGCTAAGACAAAGATATCACATTTAGTAGTTTATGCTCTGAACAGCATTTTCCTCACAGAAAAAAAGTTTCATTTAAATGGACTAAAACATTTTTATTGATTCAATTATTGCAAAAAACCAAATCGGTGCTTAGTATACAATAGTAAGCGACTGCTTTGAACTTCCTTTGGGATCAATAAAGGTATAATTACTAGTCGTGATAGGATAGGTTTAACTGTGTCACCACTTTGGCTATAATTGCATATATTGAACAGTTTATGAGCAGACTTTCAGTTATAACTTATCTACTCAAGCAAAGAGAGTGAACTGTACTATAAAAGAGATTTGTTTATTGAGTGACGGTTGGTACATCGTGCTCCGTGGTTAGAGTCTACAGCAGGGATGGGCATTAAGTCTATCTCCAAGACATTTGGGGGTGACCACCTTTACTAAGACCTAAGAAGCGCATACTAAAAGAAACATACTTATGGGACACCGACAACAGCTAAGCTGGAGAATTGTCTTTTAACAATCCATGCGACTGTGTTTTATCTTAAATGATTCGATAAATATATAGGCGACACACTACGTCCGTTGATTGACTACATTGCCGCTGTAGGGGGAAAAGCGATAATTGCAATGCCAACTTTGGAATGAGTTTTCCCCCTCATGTTGACTGAAGAGGAAAATTAACGTTAATGATTAGCTCTTCCCCGATAGCACGAGATTTACTCTATTGCCGGGGTGGGCATTAAGTCGATCGCTATCGCCCAGTGGACCGTCAAGGCATTTAGGGGTGACCGCCTTTATCTTAAGACCTAATAATCATTTCATCATACGAAGGTCTAAAAATATTTTAAAAATACGGAGGAAAAAAAATCCAACCACAAGAGATAAAGTTCGTTAAATAGAAAATGTGCTTCGGTATTTGGAGGTTATTTTACGAAGACCGTAAAATTTTTTTAGTTCCAGGAAAAAAATTGCTAAATAGAGAATTCGTAATATAGAGGTTCGTAAAATAGAGGCCCAACTGTACTGTAGACTCTCTGTTAGCTCACTACGCCTACGCCATTGGGGGGGACCCAGTGGCGTAACGTACACCCCCGCATTGCGGGGGCCCGAGGTTCTAGGGGGCACAATACTTATTGACACCAAGTACATATTAGGGTTTGGGTCCCCAAACCTGATTTTGAGGGGGTGAATAATATTCTCCGTTACGCCCCTGGGTTGACCGCAACACCTTGAAAAAATTAGGAGTAGCCCGTACCCTGGAAAAGTCTGACCACCCCTGCTCTATTGAGTTATCATCCCCCACCCCGCGCCTCCACGGGATTGGGTTGTCATGTTAATGTCATGTCCCGCTATGACGCGGGACTCGGCAGCGAACAAATTAAATACATCGTTGGCTTAAGATCCACCGGTTCACGTATGTTCTCTCCTTGCTGCACTGAATACGTCCACGATCCAAGGCTGGTAGCCACTCATAATTGTTCAAGCACTCAACTTAACAATTTCGTGTTACTTGTGTTTCTGTAGTAAAAATAGTAATCTGCCATACTTTTAAAGAGGGGTGCAATGTTGGAAACATGTGTTAAGAAGAAAAAATGGTGCGTGGAACGCGATAGAAGTGAAACTTCTTTGGCGAAGTTGGAACATTGATTATTTACTCTAATATTCCAAATTGACCGAGCACATGTCTCAATCACCTAATTTGCGTGAAAGGTATTCGTGGCGAAATGAGTCTTTCTGATACCAAACCCAAGGTAGAACGATGTCCTGGAATTTCTGGGTACACAATACTATTATATTTTAATAAATTTCGTATACTCTTCCTATTCAAACTTTGTCAGCAATTGTAGCATGCTTTAATGTGACTTCTAAATTAATTCCCGGTAAAATATTTTGTGTAAAATATTTTTTGTGCTTAACAACAGACGTTCTCAAATCATCTCTAAACCATAATCTATCGTAAATTGAACGCCTGCATCAATTGAACCATTTTCAATGAATCACTTTTGAAAATCTTTATGAGCATTTTTATATGTGGGAATCATAGTCTGTAACGTAAGATAGAATTTATTATTGATTTACATGCATCAGTTCCAACACGCACTAGACTTGTTGAAGGCACTGTAGTTAATGGCACAGGGTAGTTCACTAAGTCCGTATTAATCTGTGCAGTCATTAGAAGAGTCTCAATAGCATTCCCATCCCTTGAACTGAGCATTAAGAGAGTATTTTGCAGTGTTTTTTTCCTTACTCGATATTCTCTAATGTACTCTGATGGAGATTCCGCAGTAGCACTTAATAAATTTGCAATATTTTTCGGGGTTCCTTGCTTTTTTTCTTGTCACTTTTTCGACTGGACTTGCTGCTAGTTTTTCTTTTTTCTTTCTTTCACGAAACACTTTTCCTCTTTGTGCATTTGATTTAGGCATTCTGACTAGAATTAATATAACAATTCAACGGAAATAAAAGTCAAAAAAGCAAATTAGCCTCCGAAAACATCGCCATGTAGCAAACAATCTAAGAAAATATTTCAAAAAAGCACGCTTTTACTGCGAGAGCTATTTTGTCTACACCGTAATACAACGTTGACAGATGTTCCCGGGTCTGAGGGGAAATGTCCCCCAATAGGAAGGTGGGCAAGTTGACCAATTGGAGGTGAGCAATCATCCAACATTTACACGGATATGACGTAAGTCACGTTGCGTCCCCGCTCCCCCTTTTCATCCCAACTCACTATCTTGTCATCATGGTGACGATTCGGGGGGATGGGAGGAGGCGGGGTGACTACTTCCGCTCGCTTTTTCACTCTGACGCAAAACTGGGCAAATTTCTCATTCACTCTCGAGCGATAAGATGTTTCACTTAAAAAAAACGTACAATTTTAATAAAGAATTGGGCACACCTACGCCACTGGGAGGACCACAATACTTTAAAAACGTTAGAAGCAGCCCGTACCTTGGAAAAGTCCACTCACCCCTGGTCTACAAGCATACTGAATACAAATACAGTCAGTCAAAAAAGTATTGGAACACACTACCTGTTCATAGATTTTTATTGTAATATTTTACTTAGACATGCAAATGAAACCAAAAAAAAAAAGAAGTAAACGTTATTTTGTTAAATACAAATAATAAATAATTTGAACAAAACTCGTACATTAATGCAATTACGGTTAAAATTGAAAATAAAAGAAATCGTGTTAAGAAAAGAACTCCAAAAAAGTATTGGGACACTTCTCAATAAATTAAGAAAAAAAATTCAAACCTAGAAATTAATATCTTGTTGGGCCCTGCTTGCCTTTTATGACCTCACGAAATCTATTTGGCCTGGATTGGATCAATTTTTTTGCAAAATGAGCTATCGATTTTGGTCCACTCTCTTGGACCAAATATTTTCTCAAATACTGCTTGTTAGAAATTTGGTGCGCATATAGTTTTTGCTGCAAATAATCTCACACTTGTTCAATGGGATTAAGGTCTGGACTTTATGCAGGAGTTTTAATAACTCTAGGACAGTGGTAGCGGACCCATTACTTGCAAATATCTGTAGTATGTCACGGGTCATTATCTTGGTACAATTTAAAATATCCAGCTTGCTCGCACTGTGCTTTAAATTTCGCTTGAATATGTCAAGATATAGACATATTTATTCATTATACCATCAATAAAATGTAAGTTCCCGAAACCAGAGCTTGTCATGCAGCCTCAGACAATTTGGTTACCCCTTCCATATTTGACAGTAGGCCGTAAATTTTCGACATGCATTGCTGTATTTGATTTCCACCAAACTTTTTGCTTGCCATCCGATCCGAAAATGTTATATTATCTTTCATAAACAAAAATTATATTTTCCTAATATTCTATCGGCTGCCTTACATACATTTTAGCAAATGCCAACCTAGCTTGTCTATTTGCTTTTTTTTTGCTGATGTAGGGCTTTCTTTCAGGTACTCTGTCATGATACTTATGTTTTCTTAAAACATTTCTGACAATTTCAGGATTTAATTATTTTCCGTACCTAATTTTACAATGCAAAGTCATTTTTAATGCAGTAGTTCAAGGATTATTGTGTACTTGTCTCACAACAATCCACCTCTCTTCAAGTTCATTAAATATCCTTGAACGTCCTGATTTTTGCTTGTTTTCAACACTGTTTTCTGGAACCTGTTAATAATGTTAAAAACACAGTAGACTTACTCAATTTTAATCTTTTTCCTATTCAGCGAATTGATTTCCCCTCTTTCCAATGACTTTTTACGAGATTTCGCACATCAACCAATATATCTTTGTGTTTCTCGCCATTTTTTCTATAAATAATCTTATCTGTTGAAACATTTGTGTTTAAACTTCTTGTCTAAAAAAGTAGTGTGAAATTAAATTCTATTGATGCGCTGTATATTTGTTAAATTTCTCATTTCAAAAGTGTCCCAATACTTTATTGACTCCGGTGTGCCTTTGAATTATATTTGAAAAGCTAGATCAAATTATAATTCTATAATACTAATAAAATTTTCCTTATATACTGTACACCAAATGTTAAAATATTACTTCATTCATTTTGTTTTTGTTTTAATGTGATAAATATTTTTATAAATGGCTTTACAGTTATGCACACCAAGTGTCCCAATACTTTTTTGAGTGACTCTATAAACAAAGAGGACTGCTAGAGCCTTCTGCACACGTGGGTCGTAACAATTGCATTTACTTCTTTTGATATGTATTCCAAAGCTTTCTAGCCTACAATTTTTATTGGAGAATTTTAATTCCATAGTTTGATCACATTGAGTGCATATTTCTCAAAACATAACTCATAATGCGTGCTCTAATAAGCCATGATTTTTTCAAACATCAATGTTGAATAATGGTAACTTTTTCCCATATATATTATTCTAATTTCTTGTTTTGAGTAAATCAGGAAAGAAAAGTAGTTTGAAAGCACAGCAAATTATCTAAACAATAGAAAATGGAGGGGGATAAAAAAATTTTTAAACTTTTTGGCCGAAACTTTTCAAATTTCGTTTTGAGAATACTACATTCATACTCATGATATTCTTAAACTCAGTGGTAAGGCAATTAAATATCAATTTTAAAAGATGCATTAATTCTGTGACTATTAATTATATTAAAAAGTACAGGGCAATTAAAAATATTTTCGTGTCCATTCTAAAATTGTTGCGATATGTTTCTCTTGCGAGTTTGTATATTAATACAGTACATAATTAAATTGTACTCACTTAGAATAAATTTCCTTAATGAAAGAGGAGAAATTAGTTTTCCGTTACTTATTTATCATTTTGAAACACCGTATGATCTCTGTTGATAACAGTAATACTAAAGAGTAAAATTTTAAATGCAAGCCATCGCACTTCTCTCTCCTGTAAGATCAGTTATTGCATGATTGGGTTGGTATTTGATATTATTTATTCCTTCTGCTTTCGCTTCTGGTTCTGTGGCAATCCGGCTGTGTTTGAGGCTGAAATTGCCCGGAATTCAAATCTCGATGGCGCCAAGTGCGTGATTGAGTGAATATTAATGTCACAATGTCCTCCTATTCGAGGGCTTTTGGCGACGTACCACGTAAATTTGAACCGTGGTCAAAGGATGAGGACGACACCTGAGCTGGCAACCTTCTCTCCTTACTACCACACCTCACCAACTGGAAGACGATTGAGCATTCGACAGATGTAGCGTGCATCTCTCCCCTACACGGCGGATCTACAGCGGTACTAGGCTCGACACATGACACAGGCCACGAGTCTGTCAACTTGACCACTAGGCTATTGTGGCCACTCAATAGTACCAAAGAAGTCTTAAAAGGGAAATAATAGAGCCTTGTACACGTTTGATGAAATAAGGCTCTAAAAATCCGCAAATGGCATGCAGAAATCAGAAGAGTTAAGTAATGTATGTTACTTGACCGTATGTCCCATTGCAAAGTACCCTAAGTCCTTTGTACACCTTATAAAGGCCTTATTGTAGGGTTAAGCCGTGTTCTGAAAGCCCAATCACATACATATCACCATCAAAGCGGTGCTATAACTTCATTAATTCATCAAAAACGGAAAATGAATGTATCTTAATAATTTGCTGTGTGAAAAGTCTGTTTGGAATTTGAAACTTAGATAAGGCGTTTGTTCCATATCCAGGGCGAATGGCTGTCAAAAGTTGGGAATCGCGATAAGAGATTGGGGTATGTAAACTGCCAAGTAAAGAGTGTTGATAATCGGCAAATAAATTGTGGAGACGACATCAGGGTGAAATAAAAACAAAATGTAAACACGGTGTTATGATTACGGCACACTGATTTGAATGAAAATAAACCATGAAAGAACCTTTGTGAAAGCTTTCATCAATGGAAGAAGACGGTAGTGGCTCTTTTAGGTCAGGGAGTGGGTGGAAAGTTGTCCTTTGAACTGGTGGTTTATTTAGCGAAAGCTTAGTAAGTAGAATTTGAAAATTAATTTAGCACAAACTTTTTAGAAATGGAGGTATGAGACAGAGACAAACTCTCTCAATACTATTAAATTACTTTATTAGCCATGTATCAAAGACGAGGAAATCATTATAAGCTGATAGGCCCACTTAGGAATTGTTAATATTCTAAGAACTGAAACAGTTTAACAACGCTACATTAAATAAAAACTAATAGTACTAAGAAATGCACATTAATTTTTATAAAAAATGTTATTATTCCCTATTTTAAAAATGGGTGACTCTCCAAAAAATTAAATAACATTTATAGCAAGTGATGTAAAAAAGTGTGGTCGCCAACTTAACAACTTTCCGCATCACTAAATGTGTAATTTTGTTTGGAGAACCACTAATCTTATCAACCGCTTTAAGGTGAACCACTAACTAGTCACTTATTTTTACACCTCTACTTACATTTCCATGTCACGGAAAAGGAACTTCACCAAAAGCAAGAAAAAGTCGGCATCACAAAGCATTATTAACGAACTGAAGTGTTATGTCGCCAACTTACCATTAGCGCCAACTCTTCCATTCTAGATGTACCCGCAAAAATAGCCAAACAGTCGTTAAACTCAGAAGGAATTTCTCTAAAAAAAGTAGCTAAACTTTCTTTAAAAAGTGTTAATCATATTCCATAATATATTTTGTTACTCGTCATTTTTTAAGCTGAATCTTCATACTTTGTCCTAATTTTTTCTGCAGACCGTCAAAACTTTCCCCCGTTCCAACAGTGGTCTGGGGCTACCGGTTGGCTATAGTTGATGAAAGAGATGTTAACTTATGAAACTAAAACCAATATATATAACTCTTTTTTTTTAAAAAAAATACTTCTTGTTCTTTTCATTATATTGTTAAATATTTCGTCAAATGAAAAAAAGATTTCTTTATGTATTAATTTGATTGTTTTTTTTTTCTTTTTTCCATCTAGACATACCGAGAAGCCTCTTCGTATGCATGACCTGGTCCACTACGTGCACTCACTCCTGGCCACTTGTACCAACCCTAGGGACTTCCATGGAGTGAATGTAGTGAAGTTGCTCAAGAAAGCTATGGGGCGGCGCCAGATGAAGGGACTTTTTGTCAGCCCAGCTGCTTACTTGGCGTTATGTAATGCTGGAGATGCTCCAGACAATTACCTGCGGAGGTTGAAAAACATGGCCTACAAGAAAAACGACGAACCGCGGTGGCTTGGTGAGTAAACACGTGCTTCTTAACCCACATTGATATATCGCCCTCTAATTATAATCATTATTTCAGTTAATTAATGCATTGTTTGTAATCCAAATGTAATAGAAAGAACATCATAATTATCTGATTGTCGAAGCTAAGTATTGTATTAGCAAGAATCAATGCTAATAGAGAGAAGTTCTCTTTTTTGTGCTGACATCTTCATGTGACAGTAACTTAACACTTCAAAATTATTATTCAGAAGGCGAAACTTTTAAGTCAAGTCGAATAGATAGTTAAAAATGTTTCTCAGAACGAAAGTTTATGCTAGAGAAATTGAGATGGTGTTCAGATATACAAAATAATGAGATTGATATTTACAGTTGAGGGAACTTTGTTGTAGAGAATTAAGCTCTCTAATTACATGAACTAGTACATTTGTAACAAGCAAGAATTTCGTTAGAAATTCTTTCAAATTGCATCACTTCTTTATTTCATTTTTTTTCTTTTGCTTGTAGTAAAAAATACTGATGCAATGACTACAGAAAAAAAATTGGAATTCTCTGAAAAAATGGATACGACCAATTAACACCCATTAATGAGAGTAAACTATTTAATAGTTACATTAATTAATGGCTTAAGAATCCTTTGCGTTTGTGTCTGCGAATCCTATGTTTCTTATCGAAATACAGTATTGTTCCTAACTTTACCTTTGCATTCTAAATAATTACATTCAAAAAATAAAGAAATAATTATTGGAACGGACTTTTACTAACGTTACATCTTATTTAATTTTAAGGAACAATTATTATTTTTAAGGCAATTAACTATTTTACATTTTTAACATTGTAATAATAATTAATTATAACTAAAAATTGTTATTAAAATAACAGAATTTAGGATTCAAAATTATTTGTTAAACCTTCCCCATTCACCTTCTCCGATTAAAGATGCATAATGAAACAATTGAGTTGAATTGTTGCATAATTTTTAATTTATGTATTAGTTCTGATTCTGCTTTTATTCTATTTACACGACTGCCCCTCCATTGTTCATTATTTGTATACTTTTTACATTAAAAGGAAGTGTAAATTTTGAATTGTAATTTAATATGTAATGTATTGAATATTGTTAAAAAGGTGCTACAATAAAATTTAAATTCTTTCAAAATAATTAATTTAATAGTAATGGTTAAAAATTAAAAATATGTATACACATATATATCTGTGATCGTTTCCGTGCACGTGAACATGAAGGCACTTTAGCAGCTGCACGTGAGAAATTAATAGTATATATATACATAAATAAATAAAAAAATGAAGAAGTAAATACCGACTCCTGACACTTTTACCGAAACAAAAAACACGTTCTTCCCAAGCTTGCTTAAAATTCATAACTAACTACTACTATCATATTTTTTGCATGAGTTGTTTATGTGAGATAACACACTGGTTTCCCTGCCAATAGAATCGGATTACGCGATTTCTTATCTTTTTACTCATTTCCGTAACCGACCAATAGGAAAGTGAGATCACACCAATCGGTCCAATAGAAGGCGGTGCTCTTGTCTCTTACGCCGAGTGCTGTCATCGACGTCGGCCTCTTTAAGTGGCGGTTCGATTTATAGCTTCCTCAATTTGCATGCGGCCGCTCTGGCTAAAGGGTTGCGCAAACAATTTGTCATTCATGACTCCTTGCTTTCCATTTTTATCAGCGCCTTTCATTAATGAGTTCCTTAGAGCCGCCGAATACAGCTGTGCTACTTTTTTTAATACTCACGATGGTAAATTGATGCAATACCTAAATTAATAAGGATATCATGTTTTTTATTTGAGACCTATAAATATCCTCTTGTGACGTGTATGGAGTTTTTTTTATACGGTCATTAGAATTTGTATAAGGAATTGCCAATTTAAGTAAAGAATGAATTAAATGTATCTCAATCCTTTGTCTGAGTCGCAAGAATCCAGTTAGTTATACAAACGCGCCAAAGGGGCATTATAAAGTAACCAAGTTTTGAATACTCAGTGTTTCCCAACCTTATAATCGCCACGGAACGGTCAATATTTGATCATTTTATCGCGGCTCGCTAGGGGGAGAGACGTTGATTATTTCTATTTTAGATTGTTTTGATTTAATAATTTTCATTTAATTGTATTTGAATATGTCTTCAAAATAAAATACAGTTACAACAAAAATGAATATAAAAAGTGATTTAACATGAAATATAAAGTGATTCTGAGAAAAGTCACACAAACCTGAAAGAAATGCACCACAGTAAATAAAATAGAAATAAATTAATGTTTCTTGCGAGGCCCGGTACTATTTGATCCACGGTCGGGTACTAGTCGGCGGTTCAAGGGTTGGGTATCACTGTTGTAACTGACTTTGGACATAACAAAAATCGTTCTTTCTGTTCTTGATGCTCAAAATAAATTCAATTTCCTTTTGTAAATGTTTTAGGGAATATAATTCATCGCTTTTATAAACCTCTGACTATACTCCCAGAGTTTTCTCCCTCAAAATTGGGGTGGAATCGAGCACAATCGTACTGTCACCTGCGTAGTGCTCAAAGGTAAGGCTAACGATAGGCGCAAAATTCTAGCCCTTATCCGCGATGAATTTCGTGGATCTTGATCTGATGTTACTGTCGATCAGGTGGCATAAGAAACAACACTTTTATAAAGATACAATACGAAACAAAGATTTAACGTAAGGAGTGTGACACAGCATTCTTATGTGTGCCACATGCAATATTTTTGTATTCATGATACTGAAAAATGATAACAAAATTCCCATATTCGAAATCATGTTGTTATATTATCATTCGTTTATGATGCTAAGCTTCAAAATAATGAGGACATTTAATTAATTTTGTTTTTATTAAACAAGTTTGAGTAAAATTTCACTTTTAATCCATTAATTTTTCATAAGTATACATCAAAATATTAAATGTCTTTCATTTTTTGCAATACAACTTTTTTTTTTTATCAAAATATAAAAATAAAGAAAAAAACATTCTCCCTCTTTGGCATATTTTTCTGAAGAATATCTCACAGTTACCGTGTTAATTACTATTATACTAAATTTATTGAAAAAGTTTTTTCTTAATTTAGAAAGATGCGTAAGTACTAAGGATGGATACACAGAAGCTTGTACACTTCCGAAATTATTTTAGATTTTCAAAGCCTCATATATAACTCAAAAATTGCATGCACCAGCAGTAATTTGTCAAAAGTCCTGGTGTGTGATTGTGACAACGACGTCATAACTTGGTAAGTATAGTAATTGTTTGCATGTAATCCCGTGCAAAAGACTGCAATGCAGCGAGAGCTATGCCCATTTGATCTATCATCAAAGCTCACACCTAGTAGTCGCATGTATAGGAACTAAAATAGAAGGCCAGCTCAGGTGTTTCAACCTGATATATGAAGCATTTTCAAAATCCACCTACGACGATGATAATATTAAATTTAAATATTCAAATAAATTGATTAAATAAATTGCAGAAAATTTTCATATTCAGGTAATACCGCATTACCATGGGCATATACTGGGTGGAGCTTACGAATACAACGCCTCTCCCACAGACCAATAGATTTTTAATTTTTACCATGGAAATTAACTTTCAGCGCTTTTGTCTACGTGGTTTTAGAACGCACCCTTCATCGCATAAGAGAGACTGTGCACAACACAGTTGTCGAATTCCCTTAAAGGTCATATATCCGTGCCATACGAAACAAAATCTTATCTTAATGTACGTTATGGAATTGCCATTTAAAGTGACGTGTTGTACGAACCTTTTCCCAGTTCTCGAACTGTGTAAAAGCGATTGACTGATCGATAGTTCATCAAATTCACACTGAAGCAATAGGGATATTATTGGTGATACACCTCGTAAATATGAACCATGGTCCAGTTAGGAGGATGACACTTTAGCTCGCACTCCTTTTTCTCCAACTTTTACACCATACTAGGAATTTAACAAGATAGAGTTGCGGTCACAAACGTTGCTGGCATTGCTTCCCTCTAGTGATCCTTCAGAATGCTTCAATAATAAACAATCTATTTCTATCTATCAACATACTTAATATGCATCTGCTTCACTGTACGGGGTACTTTAGCGGCACGAGGACTCGAACCCACTATTTGACGGAAACCATTCGTGTTAAAGCGAGTGAGTGAATGAGAGTTGTATTAATGTCCTTTTCTAAAGCTGCACGACGGCTGTTGGCGACGGAACTCGTAATTTTGAACCATGGTCAAGTGATGAGGACGACACCTAAGTTGGCACCCTCTCTACCAACTTCTACATCACACCAACAGAGGACTTTGAACCTCGACAAACATAACGTGAAACGGCCCCTTCTACACGCAAAGTTAACAAGTTAGAATAGTTTATTCTTGCCTGCTGCATTGAAGGGAAAGAGAACCACGAGAAACAGTTGCTTGCTTGTTGTTGATATCGATGGAGTGCAGTTCTGAATATGTGAGAGAGGCAGAGTTCATGGTGGATTGAACTGCACCCTCGATGTTAACGTGCGAAGGAACCCATTATAGATGGATCTCTCGAGAAGATGAAATACGTTTTAGTTCATCCAAAATAGTCACTCCTGTGTTATCACTCACCTTATGCCAGTTAGAAAGATAATAAACAAGTCAAGATGTGATCAATGTGTGTAATCCTTGCCTGATACGTAACGCTTATACTTGCCGAATATGCAATATTCCATTTGTGTACCCAGAAGAGGTCTATTAATAACATGTTCATTGATGTATTTGATGGAATGTTAAATCTTCTTAATAAATGGACCATATATTCTTAATGTAATTGGCTGTGATTGATTAAAGCTATTTGATTACAGATTGAGATTTAAGACATCGATCATAAGCGAGATAACTTGACGAAAATTAATAGTTGAACAGCCGAGATTAAATCTCTGACGGATTAAGTTACTCTCTAATTAAATTATTTTCAACTCGTTCGTTATTGTTCCTCTGAGGAATGAGTAAGTAAAAATCTTAATTTTTTTAATGAACTCAGCAAATCTGACTTCCCCTAGGAATTATAAAAACATGTCTTTTACCAGGGTCAATGTTTCGTATAAAAAGTTTTTGCTTGTCAATTAAAAATAAAATTACGTAGTTATCAGCTGTAATTAAAAATTATCTCTATGCAAAATCTATTTTGCTTTCTTTGTTTATTGCTGTTCTGTGACAAAAATATCTGTACAAGCCTTCTCGTTTGATTGATATCTCTACTTATCCAACATAGAAAGGAGAAATGGTAGCTTCTCAGCTTCCTACCCACGTTGTAAGCAAGGTATGAATATAGATCATTTCAATATATGCTCGGTTTTAAACTATTTCTTTGAATGTTGTTGACTGTACCTTTAGTGAGTGTTTTTTATCGTTCTACACCAGGGGTGGGCAGATTTTTCCAGGGTACGGGCTATTTCTAATGTTTTAAGGTGTTGCGATCCACTCAGTGGCGTAAGTGTTTAAATTTTCTTAGTTAAAACTGTACATTTTATTTTCTTAACACTTGTTTTCTGCATTATACCTTTTTTTAAAATAGGACAGGTCACTATTTTTGCTACAAAAACACAAGTAACACAAAAATGTCTAGATAAATGCTTGAACAACTATAAGAGCGACTGCTAGACCATGCTGCGTGAACGCATTCAATTCAGCGAGTAGAGAACATACGTGAACCGATGAACCTGAAACCGACGTAGTACTAACAATTCTTCGCTGCCGATTCCTACGCCATCGTGGGACATGACATCAACTGGAAAACCGAATCCTGTGGATGCGCGTGGTGTGGGAGGATGTCTCAATAGCTAATCCCGTCTTATCACGGGAAGAGTTGATAATCAATACTTATTCTCCCCTTCTGTCGGCGTGTGGGGAAAAATTTGTTTCTACGGATGGAATCGCAGTGATCGCTTTTTCCTCCACAGCGGCAGTGAATGTGTTAAGCGTTAACATGCGCTTCCAATGAAGGTATATGGGTCATCTACACATTTATCAAATCATTAAATTAAGTAAATACAGTTGCATCGGTTGTGAAAAGCCAATTTTCCAGTCTAGTTGGCATCGATGTTCCTTAAATATGTTTATTTCAGTAAGCGTGCCTTAGGTCTTAGGAAAAGTGGTCACCCTAAAATGTCTTGGCGGTCCACTCGTCGATCGCGATAGACTTAATGCCCATCCCTGTTCTACATTATATTAGGTTGTTCGTTGACTTATGACCGAAAGGTCGAAGACGAACATAAAAAAAACTTCTCTTTAGCTGAGCCAAATGAAAAAATATCATGCTTGGCAAAACTGAGTTTTTTTAAAAAAAATGAGTCTTAAGATAAATTTATTTGTGAATGAGATGCATTGATGATTGATTGATTGTTTATTAACATCGTATGTCAAAGCAACGCGAAGGCAGTTGACGACCAAGTTCATAATTCTGAGCCTTAGTCAAATGAGAAGAATGCCCATACCATTATCTAAACTTCCACACCCTTTCATGTGAGGAATTTGCTCCTTGGAAGATTTAATAAGCGTCAACCCTTCCACACAGTGGGTCTTTAATGGCACTATAATTCAAACCTACGTCTCGGCCTATACACTTCTTGACATGGCCCTCTGGTTACTTTACAACTTGAGAGAAAAGCTTCATAAAATTCAGTTGCAATAGGGTAATACCATAGATCAAGGGACATTGCATTGGTAAAAAGTACATAAATTGAGTAGCTATAGATTTGCAGTTATATTTTAAGCACACACATTGAATTTACCCTGCTGGCTATTCATAAAACTATACAAGAAAAATGATATATTATAAGAATTCATACATATATACAGTCGGACCTCTATATAAAGAAGTCACTAAATACCGAAAAAAAATTCGTTATATGGAAAATTCGTTGTATAGAGTTTCATTTTTTAATATACTTTATAAACCAGTCAAAACAAATTTTAAATTCATAAACACTATATGCTACAAAAGTAATTATTCACAGCTTTTTTGAAATAATATGTTTATTTTATATACCTTATCCATCACAAAATAAATAAATAAAAACAAGGCAAGGTAAACAAAAAAAAAGAATGTAGAAGAATTCACTGTATTTCCAATATCAAGAAAATAATTTTATACTAAAATTAATGAATTTTTAGGACATTTTATAATTTAAAGCATACAAGTAATTTTAAGCATATATTATTTTATAATTAGAACACGGGACAACTCCCCTAAGGGTGAAAGAGGATATCCAAGATATTTCTAGTGAATTGGGCAATGTGGGTTAAAGGTTGCACCTCTTGGATGAAACATCCAGAACTCTATTGGTCTTGGCGAGTTACGCTCTAATAAAACCAGTTCAAGATTTATGACCACCATAAAATGTGTTAAAGAGAGAATAACTTGAAATTTTTTTCAGAAATACTTTTAAAAAAAGGGAGAACAAAAATTGAAACACAAAAGAAAAAGTTCGTTATGCAGAAAATGCACTTCGCTATAGAGAAGTTATTTTACGAAGAAAATCGTGAAATGCTCAAGGTTCCAGGAAAAAGTTCACTATATATAGAAAAATTCGCAATATAGAGGTGCGTTATATACAGGTTCTCGACTGAAATTTTAAAAATTTTAATAAGGGGCAAGCAAATTTGTATTTATAAATAGTCAATGAATTACAAAATAAGTAAAAAACTCAAAATGTGTATAGGGTAAGTTGGGGGGGGCATAGGGTTACCTAGCTATATATACAGGATGTAGCCGAATTGACCGATAGAGGGGGCTACTATAATCGCGAAAATCGCGATTATAGTAGCCGTTTAGTTAAAGGATGCACCAGATGAGGAGTGTGGGTAAGCGAATGCGTGGATTTATATCGCCGTGGTAGATCTGAAGAAATCTGCCCATATGCGAAGTTCTCACTCGTCTTGGGAGGATAAAAGCGATGAGAAATTTGTCATTGACGTCCATTGCTATCGGCTAGGTTGCATATGAGATGCATATTCCTCGTTCATGTAATCCAACATTTTTAAACATATGCAGTTTAACATCCACGCTTTATGGAATGCTTACCTATGATAAAGTGCTTGCCACTTTTATCCTCGCCAAATGAGTAGGAACTTAGCATACGGGCATGTTTCTTCAGCTCTACCACGGCATTCCAAATCCACGCATTCGGTCAGCCACTTCTCTCTTCTGGTACATCCTTCCTCGAACAGCTACTATAATTGTGATTTTCACCGAATAAACGTGGTAAGCGATCCCAGGTTCTATGTCGATTTGTCATCCTCATCCTGTTTATTATTATCCCTCTGAGTTTGTCTGTCGAATTCGGTAACATCCTGTATATGTCTGTCCAATGCTCCTTTCAAGTGAAATACATGTTATCATGTTTACTAAATAACAGAAAAGAATATTCTCTTCTTGTTCAATTCACTAACTGATGAAAAGTATCGCATCTAAAACCAGTGGCGTACCATACAACCCCGCATTGCGGACGGGATCTAGGGTTCTAAGGAGCCTCAAAGTCTGGCTGCCACGAAGTACCTGACCTTTGTAAAATCCAACTTGGAGCCCAAAATCTGACTTTTTGCAGGAGGACTCAAATGTTCTCCGTTACGCCACTGTCTAGAACTAAATTTCTGCCAACCATTTCCTAGTGGAACAGGGCATAGCGAGGAATTAAGTATCTTCGATTTTATCTAAGATTATACGTAAGCCAGAATAATACTATACGTTTCTGCAGTGGCGTTTCGTACACCCCACGAACCCCGTATTGCGGGGGAGCCCAGGGTTTAAGTGGCACAAAGCCAGATTGCCGCCAAGTACCTACTCTTTGTAAAATCCAACTTGGGGGACCCAAAATCAGACTTTGAAGGAGAGTCCAAATGTTCTCCGTTTCGCCACTGCGTTTCTTTGCATGATTTTCAGGAAATCTATTTCGGATATACAGTGGTACAAACAATTGAGGATACACCTTACTTTTACTTGATAAATCCAACTTTCAATTGAAATAACACATTAACTAGAAGTGCAAACGTGTTTTTATTTTCACCCGTAACAAAAGGGTTAATTTATAGTAAAAATAACGAAAATCAACAAAAAAATACCTAAAATTAAAAATTTCACAAGTATTTGAAATAAACATAGGCAGATCTTTACCTAAAAAAAATTGAGGATACACCAATGAAATTTGTGTGACATATCATATACAAAGACAGTGTCAATATCTGGTTGCATGTCCTTTGGCTTTTATAATGTCCTCCAAACGTCTTGGTACCGATTCGACCAATTTTTGGTGGTATCTGGAGATATTTATTCCATTCTTGTAAAAAAAACACTTGCTTTAAAGGGGCTTTGTTCCTAATTTGGTGTTTTTGGACCGCTGTTTCGAGTGTGGCCCACAAATTTTCTATGACATTGATGTCAGGGGACTGTGGTGGTGTGTGCAATTGCTGTTTACAATGAAAAAGACACCACATTTTGACATTACGTGCCGTATGCTTGCAGTCGTTGTCCAGCTGGAAAATAAAATTTCCATCTAAACCCAATTTTTTTGCACTTTCTTTAAGGTTTTTGTTGAGTATATCTATATAAAGCTTATGATCCATTACGCCATCTATAAAAACTAAATTTCCAACCCCATTTGAAACCATACAACCCCAAACCATGACGGAGCCACCACCATGTTTAACTGTAGGACGTAAATTTTTTGGATCCAAAGCGGTGTTCGGCTTTCTCCAAACGGACTATGGTGGTGTGTGTAATTGCTGTTTGCAATGAAAAAGCCACCACATTTTTTGACATTACGTGCCGTACACTGGTGTGAAAAATTAAGGACGAAGTCGAAAAATTAGCATATCATCTGAACGAAGAGGCAGAGCGGACAGAAAGACCAATCAAGAGATTAAGTAAGGTGATGTACGGTAGCACATGCGCAGATATGCAGGTAGACGTAATGGGGGAGTGTCTGAGTAGTATAAAGCATGTTTTCGGTGTAAGATCAGTATTTCTGGCAAAGAGATTGCACGCCGCATAGCAGTTAAAACCACACCGAGTTGCTGCCTCAGCGAGAAATGGCGAATAATCAATCTGTTAGATGACATATGGATGCTTTTACCCGAGGTCGAATCATTGGGAAGTTGGAGGAAGGCCGCAGTGTGACAAGTGTGGCTGCAGAGTTCGGAATTGCTCACAGCATCGTTTCACGACTTTGGAGACAATTTCAAACTACAGGAACAGCTATCCGGGGGTTCAGTAGTGGTTGTCCACGAGGAACCACACCCGCAGATGACCGGTACATTGTCTTACAGGCCTGAAGAAACAGGTGGCAGACAGCGGGAGAAATCGCTAGACACACGAACAGGCGACTGGACGACCGATATCGCGTTTTACCGTGGCCAGAAGACTGCACGGTGGTGGTCTGTTTGCACGACGCCCTGTACGGTGTGTACCTTTAACGCCTGCCCATCGGAGAAGGCATTCTCTGTGGTGCCGGGAACACCGGAATTCGAGAGACAATTAATGGGGACGAGTACTCTTTACAGATGAGAGCAGATTCAGTTTGAGTAGCGATTCTCATCGCATACTCATCTGGAGAGAGCGGGGAAGCCGCAATCATTCCTCGAAAATCATTGAAAGGGACAGGTATGGAGGTCGCGGTGTTCTCGTTTGGGGAGGCATCATGCTTGGTAGTCGTACAGACCTTCACATCTTCGACGCAGGTTTAGTCAACGGAACCCGTTATTGTAACGAGATTCTTCTTCCTTATGTGCGTCTTTTTAGAGGCGCTATGGGCCTGCAGTTCCTTTTCATGGACGACAATGCACCATGTCATCGCACAGTAGCTGCCGAACAGCTCTTAGAGAGTGAGGATATTGAACGTATGGATTGGCCGGCACGATCTCCAGATCTCGATACCATCGAGCATGTATGGTTTTTTCTAGGCAGACGGTTGGCAGCTCGTACCTTACCACCAGTAACGATTCGGGAGCTTCGATTGGCGCTGCAAGACGAATAGGCAGCAATGCCTCAACAACTCATTGACACCCTCATTCTCAGCATGGGCAGACGCTGTGAAACCTGCCTAGCAGTCAGGGGAGATCATATCCCCTACTAAAGACCGGATGTTTCTTGCTGGACACCCATCACTGGGATGTTTCGGCCTTCAGTCGCATTGCGCTCCATGCTACTTTTTCAATCAAGCTTCTTTATATCCCTCTGATTTCTCTTTTAGTAAGTGTTGCTTACATATTACACATGTCCTTACGTATTGGGGATCTTACGGTATTAAATGTGTTGATTTGGAAAGCTTTTGTACAAAGTTATATTGAAAAAAAAATTTTGCACTTTCTTTAAGATTGTTGTTGAGTATATCTATATAAAGTTTATGATCCATTATGCCATCTATAAAAACTAAATTTCCTACCCCATTTGAAGCCATACAACCCCAAACCATGACGGAGCCACCACCATGTTTAACTGTAGGACGTAAATTTTTTGGATCCAATACGGTGTTCGGCTTTCTCCAAACGGTGCGACGGCCATCACTTCCAAAAATGTTGAATTTACTTTCGTCACTAAATATAAGTTTCTTCCAAAAGTTATCTGTCTTCAATTGATGAGTTTTTGTAAACTCCAAACGCTTTTTCTAATTTTGTAAGCTTACGAAAGGTTTCTTTCTAGCTACTGGACTGCTATATCCAGCATGTCTAATCACATTTCTCACAGTTTCAGCACTTACACTTCTGTCTATTATTCGAGAAGTTTCTGCAGCTAGTTTGACTACACTTAGTTTAGGATCAATCTTGATATCTTTCAAAACTTTCCTTTTGGCTACATCACTCAGAATACTTTTCCTTCCTCTTCCCCTTTTATTTTCAATTAATCCATCGCTTTTAAATCTTCCAATGATTTTCTGGACACACGAGTGGCTTCTACCGACAATTTTAGCTATTTCACGATAAGATTTCCCTTTCTTAAATAACCTTAATATAAATTTTCTTACATCAATACTGGTCTCTCTCCGAGGACACATTTTCCATTTAAAATTGCGACTTTAAATTCACATAAGCAACTTCAAAAGACAAAAGTAGCAGTCGAAAAAGTTTAAGATAAAATTGGCCAAACTTATAGGCTATTGTAGTAGCAAGCAGAAAAAAAATCTAGTGGTAGTTAAGCAAACATTTCATTGGTGTATCCTCAATTTTTTTGAGGTAAAGATGTGCCTATGTTTATTTCAAATACTTGTGAAATTTTTAACTTAAGATATTTTTTTGTTGATTTTCGTTATTTTTACTGTAAATTAACCCTTTTGTTACGTGTGGAAATAAAAAACACGTTTGCACTTCTACTTAATGTGTTATTTCTATTGAAAGTTGGATTTATCAAATAAAAGTAAGGTGTATCCTCAATTGTTTGTCCCACTGTATCTGTGATATCTATTGATATAATTGAACTGTAAAATTTCGTTTTTATAATCTCTAAGGTCTGACTTAATTATTTGCTTCAAGTAGTTACAATTGTAGCAGAAAATTAGGAAAAACTATGAACTAAACTGATCTTTACACAAATAATTAGTTTAAAAAAACTTTATAAAATATAAACTTGACACCTCTCGATTGTGATTTAATCTGCAAGAAACTGTATCTCTGGCACATGACATGACAATCCACGTTAATTTTTTCTAATGTCTCACTCTGATTGCCTCTGTTAAGGCTGTCTTCTGTTAATGTTAAGGAATAGGACCTGAGTTTGGAACATTTTTTTCAGATATAAAAGAAATGAAACATTAATATGTGTGTGTGATATTCTGGCTTCACTATTATTCTTTAGAGAGCAGAATTTTGTATCATACGTCCCGTTTTTAACCGAGTTTATTATTTTTTCTGGTATAAAATGTGTTTCGTGTTTTTTCTCCTATACCGTAATGTTAAATAGACTATGCCTTTGCGTATTAAAACAAAAAAGAAAGTATTCATAGAATATTTTGCCATTTTTATAAACACTATATTGTTAATAAAGGTTTAAGTTATAATATTGCAGATTTCCATACAAATTGAGGCATTTTTTTCTGTCTGAAAATGTGATTCGCGTTTAGTTCAAGCTTTCTTACTTTTACCGAAGACAGCCTTAAGAAATTTTTTTTTAGTATGAAATTAGAAAATACAGTTCATTTTAAATTTTAGCATATTTATATGTACAATTTTTGAAAAATGAACGTATGTGTGCTGAAAGAGGTTGAATCGAAAGAACAAAATTAAATTCATGCTAAATTAAGAAACAAAATTAAGAGCAATCTTAATAACGGAGAGATAAAAATTCACTATATATATATATATATAGTCAAGATTACATTGTAAGCTGATTTATATGCTTATGATGGACGAAGCATGATGAAAAAGTAAGTTTTAAAGAGCCGATGATAAGATAAAGCCCATCCTTGGGGGTGCTATTAATTATGGTGTGCTGATTATTTTCCGAGTTGATAGTTATGCACAAATATTATCGTGTCTTTTCCCTATAATGTAAATGTTTCCGTATTGTTTTAAGGAGTTCTATTTCGAATCTTCTATCAGTAACAGGGTTGCGAAGCGTTCGAATATTGTTTGTGAGGCTCTGATAAGAAAGAGGAGGAGGCCACTCCGTCTGTCTTCGGTCCTTCTGTGAGTCAGAAGCCTCTTGACCGCCAGGGTCACAGGGTGGGGAAGATAAAGGATACTTTGATGAGTGCCGACACACGATTCCCATGGGAAGGGCTGAAGAAACGTTTTTTTCTTTCACAACCTAATTTTTTCTAATATGTTGTCGAATATTATGTCGTAATCTGTGTTCAAAAGGAGCACAAAATATTGACAGTTTTTCTACTTTTCATGTAAATTAAAATTCATAAAAAGTATTTTGAAAATCGCGATTAATTTTTCTTTAGCATGATGCTAATCCGATTAAGATTTAATAATGTATTTTTTCCTTGAGAATGTGGCATCACTCTGACCAGAAACATTTTTACGCTGTTTCCGTATTATTGTTCCGTTATTAGCAAATGTTTCCATTTCTTTTATTATGCAAAAAATAAATAAATAAACATTGTTTGGAAATTTTGTCTGCTTTGGAAACGAAATTAGTGAAATTATGAGATTGGTTAGCATTAACTCCTGCGCACCATGTAGCCTCTAGAGGGTACAAAGGGCAAAATCCCATTGGGACCTCATGTTGTGACATTTGAGATAAATAACGGTAGCGTGATATTGATTAATTTAAATATTTAGTTTATTTACTCACAGTTTTTTTCCCAGGATGATACATTTAAGTTATTAAACTTATTAAAAGATTATTAGAGTTCAAAACAGTGGTTTGTGAGAGGAGTGATCCCTTCGGCAACCGCTCCCTTGAAAGTTCAAAGCATCTATCTTTTAGTTCCCCCTCTCTCTGCTCGGGGATCAGGCGATGCCCCCCAGCATCCCATCACATCCTGCTAGTCGGCCGAAAAAAAGATCCCTCGGGGTCAAGGGAAATTGCTCGAAATGTTCCTCGAAACAAAAAGTATCTTTTACATGCGTTATGTAAGTGTCATTTTTGTTCCATTTCTTCATCTTCAACAGAAATAAATAAATCCGTATTAGAATTACTGTCGTATTCATCGGTTTCCTGCAAATATTCTCAGTCAGTGTCACTTTCATTGATATACCCCAAACATGTCATATTGGCCAGAAAAAGTAAAAATAAACAACAAAAATAGTTGTACAAACTTTAGAACTTAGCGAAACGAAACACGAATGAAAGTGTGCCTTGGTCACTTAGTCAAAAGGTAGAATGAAACGTGCGTTCTAAAGTCAGGGTCAATATCTCCTGAAATCTGGTATTTCTGGCGATACTAGAAAGTGCATTCTGATACTTAAGGGGTCAAAAAAATTTTCTTTTATTACTCCTTTGCAATTTCTAAATTTCTCTTGATTATTTAATTTATTGAATGCAATTAAATATATACAGAGTATTTATTACAGTTCTTTTTCGAAAATAAGATACAAACAAAATCCAACGCTTGTTTTTCTACGAAATTAAATCTTTTAGTTGAAATATTAATGCAACTCCTATAAAAATTTTAGCATAGGATGTTTTAAATAAATGAAAAGCAAGTTTAAAGAGCTTATGGAATTAAAAAAATTTCTTCTAGAAATTAAAGAATAATATATAATCGAAATATCACAGCATACCCGATCTATAATACATATTCGTGAAAACTCTTAAACTGTCACAAAATCTCTACACATCACCCCCTCTCCCACAGGATTTTCAAATGAGGATTTTGAATCCCCTTCAGACTGATATTTTTTTATGGAATACGTAAAATTTAATTTATTCATTTTTTAATTTTTTTCTCCTTGTACCACCCAAAATTTTTCTCGCATCCCCAAAGGTGTGTGCATCCCAAATTTAGTACATTTCTACCGGACTAACATCAGAGCTACATTTATACGGTGTCAAAAGTCTAGACTACACAAATATTTATATCCTATGTGTTTCACAACAAATTTATATCTTATAACTTCAAGAGAAGTTCAAAATGCTCCTTAAAATCAATTACAGTTAATAATTATTAATTTCTTGTTGAAAACACTGGTTTGGAAAGAAGGAGTTATTATGTATTTAGCTGGAAAGTAGAATGTTTGTACTGTAATAACTTCTTTTTTTAAGCAACTTATTTCTTACCCAAACGGGTCATATTTCACAATCTTCAATTTAGCGTGGTTAGTCTGTAGATTTTAATTTCAGGATTCTAAAGCACTTGAAAGAGAATGGAGAATTTGTAAATTTGAGTAAATTGTCGCACTCTTTGATTGTATTAGATTAATATCTTGAGATGAAAAATAATCTCCCATAAAATTCCAATTATCCACTTTCCGCTTATACCTGGGAATTCTTAAAACTTAAATAAGCATTATACACTGCTGGACAATTGCTAAGGACGGATCACAAATTGCTATGTAGCATAACATTAAGCGAGACATGAGGCCTAGTAGGATAAAATATAGTTGCCAAACTGTTCAGACATTAGAATAAAGAATATTTATTGTTCTGGAAAGTACAAAAGCAGCTGTGAAACATCTGAAAGAAAAAAAATGTTCATTTGATCTGCGTACGGAGAAATGGAACAATGCATCTAAAAGTCAGCAGGCACCTTAAAGAAAGGTATCAGTACGGGATATGTCCACCGTGGAGGGTGATGCAACATTCCACACGTCGTACCATACTTTGCGCAACATTATCCAGCAGCTGTTGAGGCAATTTATCCCATTCCTCTGTGAGTGCACGGATGAGGGTGTTCTTGTTTGTCGGAGGATAGTTTCGACCAGCAACTTGCCTCCCCAAAGCATCCCACACATTTTCAATGGGGTTTAGATCTGGAGAACGCGCTGGCCATACGAGACGTTGAATACCCTCGCTGTCTAGACAATCCCGAACAGCGAGTGTTCGATGACATGTTGCGTTGTCGTCCATAAAAACAAATTTATCACCGACAGCACCACGGAAAAGACGAACATGAGGAAGTAGAACTTCATCAATGTATCGTTGGCCCGTCATAGTCCCATTCGCAACCACATGTAGGCGCGTACGGCCATTGATCATGATGCCGGCCTACACCATGATACTGCATGTCGGATATCGGTCCTTTTCCTGGATATTTTCTGGACGATAAGCACTACCACTCTCGCGCCAGATCAGTTGGCGTCTACAATCCGATGACAGACTGAACCTACTCTCATCTGCGAATAGTACGCATGCCCAGTCCTGTTCAGTCCAATTGTGATGCTCACGACACCATTGCAAACGGGCAGTACGGTGCTGTCTGGTCAATGGGACACACACAACAGGTCTGCGTGCGTATAGTCCTCCTCCCCTCAAACGTCTGGCAACAGTTTTTCGGGAGATCTGCTTTCCTGCTGATAGGACGATATATCTGTCTTCTGCAGGCGTCGTACTTCTAACACGACCTCCCCCGTGCCGTCTACTACACATTCCAGTAGTTTTAAATGACTTCCACAGCCGTGAAACAACGCTGTGAGCGATGTCGAACTCCCTGGCAACATCTGTTATTTTTCGCCCTTCTTCGATCTTTCCAATAATTCGGCCACGCATAAAATCATCTATGTGTTGTCGGGAAGACATGCCAAAAATTTTAAGTTCGTCTATTAAATCTTTCCTGTAAAACTTTGACTTGAAACAACAACTGTTCACACGCGTCAAAAAGTTTAAAGCTCTTATGAACGCTATCACGTGATCAACAGACGTGGAAAAAAAATTTGCATACTCATACTTCTTCTTACTAATATCCCGCACTTATTCTAATTTTCCACGTTTTGCTTCCTTTCATTTTGTGGTTGCTATGGATGATAGTGTTATCCGTCCTTAGCAATTGTCCAGCAGTGTATAATTGCCATTTAAAAAAATTTCTTTTTGAATACAATTTTTGAATAAAATTTTGATATTACTTCCACCTCACTCCCCTCTCTACTATTGTGTTTAGAGGGGTGGGGAATTAAGAAACTTTTGAAATTGGTACTTAAACGAAATGTAAGCGTTAAAATTTACTTCTTTCAAATCAGAAAATTTGAGGAATGGAATTCACACACACAATATATCAATAAAAATTGTTCGAAGTAAATAATCATCATTAAATATAAAATAAAAGTTACGGACTTGTTTCAAAAAGTGTCCTGGAATTCATGCTCGAAGGGAGAGTACTGTTATTTTATGTATAATTGTAAGTAGAATATCTCACATTTTAAAATGTGACCGTAATAGCCAAGTGGTGAAGGTCGCGTAGCCAGTATATCGTGAATTTGAGCTTTAGTGCCGTTGAAGATCCACCGTGTAGAGGGGCTCAAAGTCCTCGGGTAGTGGGTGTTCGAAGAAGGAGGTGGTTTTTGGTTCGTCAACTGACCATTTTTCAAAATTATTTCGCCAATGGTTCTATATTACGATGTTAATGAACACTCCCTCACACTTATAAAGAGTGTTTTTTTTTCAGGTATAGAAGTTTAAGTTGGCATTACTTTCCAAGATGGCGACCGATTTAACATCTGTCAAGTGATTTATTCTCAGTTTGGTTTGGCAATTCATTAGTGGCCGCGGTAGCCGAGTGGTATAGGCATCGGATCGTGGCTGGCTTTGTCACGAGTTCGAGCCCAGTACCACTAAAGACCCGCCGTGTAGGGCAGCGATGCACGTTAAATCTGTCGAGAGCTGAAACGTCCTCCCGTTGGTGTGGTGTGGTAGTTAGGAGAGGGGGTGCCAGCTCAGGTGTCGTCCACGTCACTTGACCATGGTTCAAAATTACGTGGTCCGTCGCCAAAAGCCCTCGTGCAGCTGAACAGTGCGACGTTAATCTTCACTCACTCACTCATTGGCAATTCATTAAACGATCATCAAGCAAGGCGTAGATTCGTTGAATGGGCCCAAAACGAGATTGCCGTTGTTCCCGATTTTCATAAGCGAATTTTGCTTAGCGATGAAGCGCACTTCTGGTTGAATGGCTACGTCAACAAACAAAATTGTCGCATTTGGAGTGAAGCTAATCCACAAGTGTATGTCGAAACACCGTTACATCCAGAAAAACTGACTGTTTGGTGCGTTTTATGGGCTGGTGGAATCCTTCTTCAAAAACGATGAAGGCCACAACGTTACAGTCAAGGGTGATCGGTATAGAGCCATGATTACTAACTGTTTCATTCCTGAATTGAACAATCATGATTTCCAGGAGCTGTGGTTCCAACAAGACGGCGCAACATGTCACACAGCTCGTGCCACAATCGATTTATTGAAAGACACGTTTGGTGATCGCCTTATTTTCACGTTTTGGACCTGTGAATTGGCCTGCAAGATCTTGTGATTTAACACCGCTAGACTATTTTTGTGGGGCTATGTAAAGTTATTGGTCTATGCGGATAAGTCACAAACGCTTGACCATTTGGAAGACAACATTCGCCGTGTTATTGCCGATATACGGCCACAAATGTTGGAAAAAATCATCGAGAATTGGACGTCCAGATTGGACTACATCCGAGCCAGCCGTGGCAGTCATATGCCAGAAATCATATTTAATATGTAATGCCACAAGATTATCTTTCGAATAAAAAAAATTCATGTCAATCGAATAATACATCATTGTTTTATTGCAATTTAAAGTTCTATACCTCTCAAAAAAACACCCTTTATTTACAGATAACATTAAAATAAACACTTAACGTGATGCTCTGATGCGATTGAAACTTCACATTACTTTGTTGACACAAAAAAAAGGATATTGATAAATATTGTATGATTATTCTTTCAAAATTTTAATTTGCTTCTTAAAACCTTGCTAATGTACCATGGAGCCTCAGGTTTCTGATTAAGTTTATAATCCTTTTTCTGTGTCCTAAAAATATCTCCTGAATTCTGCTTGGTCTAACTCAGTTCTTTATATTCTCTTCTTTCTTGCTGATAACTTTATTTTATTTTCTGTCTTAAGTCTTCTTATTCGAAGGGATTTCACTTAATCCAGAGTGTTAGCAAGATTTATTAGTTCATTATAGACAGCTACCTACCGCGACGAGCGTTGCAATGAACTTCATTTGCTGTATAATCTTATCTTATTTTTTTATTGGATTCCTTATACATCTTGTACATTTTGAATTCAAACACATTTCATCGTAACTTGTTTCTTTTTTTGAGTGTACGACAATCTGAAAAGTTGGTGAAAATGGATAACATCTTTCATACTAAGACGGAATTGAATGATCGGTAAATAAATTATTCCGTATCAATAAATATTCAGACAAAAATCTTTCTATTTGTTTATAAACATTAAGAAAATTTTTTGTTATAAAGGAGATTGTTTTCGCGAGCGATCAAGCTATCGCATGTACACAGTTATTATTATGATTCGATTGGAATCTTTTTAAGTTCTTTATAATCGAAGAAAGTATTGATCGCAGATGATGAAGAAAAATATTGTAAAATTTTTGTATTGTGATCAAAGGTTAGTTGAAGAAAAAAATTTGTTCGCGTGAGCTTGAAAATGAGCTTGCTTAATCTGGCAACAAGCCAGGGAAAAAGAAATTCTCGTGTATGTTTATGTTTCGCTCTTTTTTGAAGTGACCGGTTTTCAAAATAATTTTTGATACTTTTCTAAGTTTTTTGCTTTTCCATTTTTCAATGCGATCTTTGAAATTTTATAATACGTGTGCAATACTTCTTGAAGAATGGTTAAATGTGAAAGCATTACATAATATTACACTAAAAGAATCGAGAGTATTAATGATAAAAAAAAAAGCTAATCCAGGGGTCAGCAATATATGGCACACGTGCCATATTTGGCATGCGGTGCAATTCTCAGTAGCACTCTACGCTACTCTACAAATTTGTTAATTTTTCAACAGACGGAAACAGACAATTTTGAAATGGAGCTCATTGGACTAACATCTTTAGAATTACGGAAAGCAACATTTGCGGAATTACAAATTTTCTAGATATCTGATAAGAAATCGAAAGTTACTTGAAATTATTGGAGGTCACTGAAAGAAAAAATTAATTGTGCGAAGAAAACTGCGAGTACTCTGCTTTCTGCTTTTGGTTCTATGTACGTGAACCAATTATTTTTCATATTATGTTTTGTTGTTTATTTCTCATTTCAATAAATATGATTTAAAAGATACATTTGTGAAATTAAATTTTTTTTATTTATATTAAAGATATACAGTAGAGTCTCCATATCACGAACTTCTATATTGCACATTTTTCTACATAACGAACTTTTTCCTGGAACCAAGAACATTTCACGATTTTCTTCGTAAAATAGTCTCCCAATAGCGAAGTGCATTTTCTGTATAACGAACTTTTTTTTCTTGTGATTCAATTTTTCCCTCCATTTTTAATGCGTTTCTAGACATTTCAAGTTATCCTCTCTTTTAACACATTTTATGGTGGTCATAAATCTTGAACTGGTTTTATTAGGTGCCTAACTCACCGAGAACAATGGAATTCAAGGCGTTTTATCCAAGCTTCAAGTGCTTCCTTTTATGCCCATTGTCCAGTTCATTGGAAACGAGACAACTCCCTCAGTCGAGTTGTCTCGTGTCCCCGTGTTCTTAAACTAGCCTCTTTTCATCTGTAGTGTTGATCAGTCGTACTGCTAACTTCGTTTCTTGTTGCTTGACAATGACTTAAAACTTAAATGCTTGAGCATCAAACAAATTTTTTTCTTCAGGAAGGGGATAAAGCCGCCAAGAAAAAGGATTTTGCTTGAGAATTTGGTATTCCTCCAAACAGCTTATCAATTGTTATAAAAAATCGAGATAAGTTCCAAAATTATGATTCATCGAAATCTTGTTCAAAATGTTTAAGAACATGTGTCTATGAAGCTGTCGACGAGGCAGTTTTGAAGTGGATACACACAATCCGAGATAAAAATGTTTTGAAGTATATAAAGCATTTTTTTCAAAAAAAAAAACAACCATCAAACAAAATAAACAGATTTTATGAGTAATTAAATTTAAGGATGCCTGTGATAATGTATGTTTAGAATTTCTAGTTATAAAATAATGTACATATATATATGTTTGTTTATTTGTATGTTTAAAAGTACTTCTATGACTTAAATTAGAAAAAGTCCTTAACATATTAATTGTGGCCGCATTAGCCGAGTGGTATAGGTATCGGATCGTGGCTTGCCTTGCCACGAGTTCGAGCCCAGTACCACTAAAGACCCGCCGTGTAGGGCAGCGATGCACGTTAAATCTGTCGAGAGCTGAAACGTCCTCCCGTTGGTGTGGTGTGGTAGTTAGGAGAGGGGGTGCCAGCTCAGGTGTCGTCCACGTCACTTGACCATGGTTCAAAATTACGTGGTCCGTCGCCAAAAGCCCTCGTGTAGCTGAACAGTACGACGTTAATATTCAATCAATCAATCAATTAACATATTAATTAATTTTAATATAAAATTATTTTCTTATAGTTGAAAATAAAGTATATTCCTCGGCATTCTTTTTACTTGTTTTCCCTGCAGTTTTTCTTTCTTTCTTTCTTTTCTTTTTTTATGTGTAAGATATATAAAATAAATATTAATTTACAAAAAATGTGAATGTAATTACTTTTTTAATATATACTATTTATAGCCGCCCATCCGGTATAGTGGTTAGTGACGCTGACTGCGGTGCCTTAGGGCCTGGGTTCGAATCCTGGAGAAGGCATGGATGTTTGTAAATGTATAGTGCCTTTACGGCATGGGATACTCTAAATAGCCATCGAGTCGCAAGTACTCCCGTGAGGTTGAAGGAAGGGACATGAGAGGCATCTGACCACCCCCAGGGTGTTCCACCTCAAAATTGGGGTGGAACCGAGCAAAATGGTACTGTCACCAGAATGGTGCTCAAAGCTAAGGTTAACGACTGGCGTGCAATAATGTTGTATGTGGTTTATAACGTATATTGATAGATATAACGAACTGTAACTCCATATAACGAACTTTTTTTCGGGATTTAGTGACTTAATTAAATAGATGTCCAACTGTAATTAGATTTTATACTCATTTTTATGTTAATAGATACCTTTAAAAATGAAGAATGCCTTTTATATATAGAATTTTATAATAAAACTCTAAATCTCTCTCTTATTCTTGAACTCTATTACCTGTCTTCATTGCTACGGGAATCGCATTGTTCAAAGCATTTTTCTACTGCGTGATACACTGAATCATATTGTTATGTTGATTTGCCTCATTTCAGCTACAAAGTTGCCGACCCCTGGACTTAAACACATGAGAATGTATTGTTTTTTTATAAGGAATGCAATATTTACATTACAAAAGAAGTAAAAAAAATTTTTTTTTAAAGTATGATTATAGTATTACTCCGAATGTTTTCAAAACCTAATAGAATACCACACTTAAAAATTTTCTTATTCACTAATTGTAAGAGTTGAATCTCTCTCACACTTCTGTTCATAATAACCTCATTATTAACAGCTTCAAATGCTGATAGTAATTTGAATACTTCTCTCTATTAATCGGACAAGGTTCCATTTGTTCTATTGTTAAAAGGCAACACGACATTATGTTTTCTTTGAATTCTAGTGAAATGTGGATTCTTTATATTTGAAACATTCTAAAGTTACCTTGGAAAATTGAGAACTTAGAAATATAGCGTATACATTATATTCCCCCCCCATATCTTTGAGAAGACATTACATCGTCTCGAATTTTTATTTTGAAATTGTATTTAGATTTTCGTTTCGTTGTTGCCCAATGATATTGACGTAAAGATAAATCAAGGTCTTAAATTAATCACAAACTTTAATATAACCGTTTCTCTTATAGTTAAACAAAATTATAATCGTATTCTTATAATTATCTTATATTATTTACCTGTATGTAGTTATTTTGAAAGTTATAATTTTGGTTTAATATAATTTTTTAAGAAAATCGTCTGCCTTCCGAAAATGTAACCAGGGGTTTCTGATACATCTATAAAAATGTCTGCATATATATATTATTTGTTACGCATTTTTGAAAATTTGTACCTGGCATTGAAACTATATTCTATTTCTTAATCTACTATAATCAATTAAGTTGTTATTTTATAATGAAAGCTTGAGATTCACAGTTTCTTTTTCGACCTGTGCGCGCGATCGTATTTGAAACACAATATTTTCTGAAGATGTGTATGTGTGTGTTAGGATTATATAAGAAAATAAGGGATAGTTTTTTTAAAATATTGGTATAGATACAGTTTCTTCATTTTTAAAAGCATATAGAGATTTTTTTCTTTTTTCCATCTGTATTTGTTCTCGAGAATTTGGAATTCATATTTTGAAAACAGTGACAAAATATTAATTTCGTTAGAGAAACTTTACCGTAAACTGCATGTGTAGTAACATACATTCCCGCATAGTAAATGAAATTGACGGGGCTTTGAAATTTGACAACCTGTTGAGATGTTACTGTTTTTATCCGATTATTATTCAAAACGACAAAACTTTTATCACCGCTTCATTGTATATCTCTGATTAACCCCAGTAAATCATTAATGAAACTCTATTGCCTTTTTCATTCCAGACGTGCAAACTTACGTATTGTTGGCTATCTCATGTTGGGCTTCACAGAATAGTAGCCATAGCAGGGAATGGTTGACCATGAAAAGAGACGTAGCCAGGAACATTAGCGAGTGGCAACAGTCCGATGGAGGATTCGGAAGCGTTCACAGCACGGGGTTGGCTTTGCAGGTAATAATACTCTGAAATTTAACATATTTTTCCTTTAATGGCTTATGACCGTAAAAAATGAATTGAAACAGATTTTTAGCTTCTTTTTGAGTAATGCTTCCTAAATTTGATTTCAAGTAACACATTTATTTCGCTAAAATTTTGACATGGTAAACCTAGACATATTTGCGAGTATAAGGGCGAGTGTTCTGGCCCTTTCAACAAACTAGTGATAGCTGACGCTCTGCATCAATACGGATTCTTCAGCTAAACAGACTAACTAGGATCTGGAAATCCTGGAAAGAGTTACTTTTTAGAACTTCGATACCGAAACTATAAGTTCGAAGTTTGTGAACTTTTTTTAAAAGAAGGTAAACTTGGAGCTAAAAAACAGTTATTCAGAAAAATTAGAATGTTTTTCATCAATACAATCATTTATTGGTTTCAGAATTATCATAAGTAATGCTGGAATCGCCTCACGTATGTTTCTCAGTGAAAATATTAAAAGAGAAACACGGTTTTTTTTATACTTAATATAACTAATTTTGTACGATTACGATTGTTTTAACGATTCCATTACATCATTTTTAAATCTTTAACATTTTCTTATTGACTGTTTTTTCTAATTTTTTTTATTTTGGGCTGGGTATTGCCAATTAAGCTTTTGCAGTATCGGCAAGTTTCCAAATGTCACTTCTTGGTAGCACCATTTGGTGGCGGTTCTCGCTAAAATTTGTGGCCGCGGTAGCCTAATGGTCAAGATATCGGATCGTGGCTGACATGTCACGAGTTCGAGCCCAGTTCGACTTCAGACCCGCCATGTAGGGCAGCGAGGCACGTTAAATCTGTCGAGAGCTGAAACGTCCTCCCATTGGTATGATGTGGTAGTTAGGAGAGGGGTGCCAGCTTAGGTGTCGTCCTCGTCACTTGACCACGGTTCAAAATTTCGAGGTCCGTCGCCAAAAGCCCTCGTGTAGTTGAACAGTGTGACGTTAATATTCACTCCCTCATATTCACCCATTCACTCGCTAACAATTTTTGACGATTGAATTATTTTAATTCAAACTCTCTTCAGATGCTAAATATTGCCGTGATTTAATTTTGCCAAGAGTACCAAAGTCAAATTGATACTCAAGGGATCCTTTAAATGCCGCATAACATCAGTGCCTACGATTTTGATACCCATAAAATCAGCCAACTCCAGACGAGATTGAACTCGTAATCTTAGGCTTACGAAGCGTGCCCGCTACCCCTAAGCCAACGAGCCCACGTTCTTATTTGTAAATCAAAGAATTTTTCAAAGGAAATAAGCACACACAATATCTGTTAAAGGAGTATTATTCATGTATCATTCACATAATGATAGTTAATTTTTCTTTCTTAAAATGACAAAAAAAATGAAATGTGTAGATGTGACCAGTTTGGTACGAGAAGAAGTTGAATCTATTACATGCAAATTAAAAGAATTTTAAAAAATTAAGAACACATAATATCTGTAAAAGAAGTATTATTCGTGTATCATTCATAAAATGAGATCCACCCTCCTTCTTTAAGGTATCCGGCTACGTTTAGAACTGTGTTTTAAGAAAAGCGGATAAATGGATAATTTTCATGATATTATCCATTATTTATTGATTTAGTATCACTTGGATAAGAATATATGTATAAAATTGTTTTAAGAATACTATTAGAATAAAAATTTATTTAAATGCAATATTTTAGCAAAAAATGAACTTAGAATGACCTATTTTCAAAACCTTATCCTTTGATGAAAAATGCTTCTATAATAATAATATTTTGCGCATACGAGGGTTGGATCAAAAGTCATGGCAACTATTTTTTTTTCTTGAATATATCAGTCCGGTTGGAAAATGTGACGTATACAGATGAAAGGACAAGGCGTTAACTACATGTGTGGACAATGAATAGCACTGAAATATCGTAACACACTAATTAATTACGGTAGTATACAGGGCAATATGGCCTTCTCTGTCCAAAAGAATGACAACACATTGCACATAAAGTTGACATGACAAACCTGAGCCTAAAAACCCTCAATGTAGTCCCCTGCTACTGTCACCACAACGATGTGGGAAGCGCTGAATACCATAAGCGTCAGCATTTGCCGCACCACGTTGCTCATCACTGGTTGACACACATCCTTGTTGAAACTTTCCTACCCACCGTGTTACTGCACTGTATGGTAGGGCATTGTTCCCAAGGGCGTCCACTAATTCACTGTGACATTTCATCGCATTTCTCCCTCAGAGAACGGCTATTTTGGTGTAAGCGCGTTGCTCAACACATGTTACTTCCATCTCGCACGACACTCACCGAGTGATTTCACAGACCTCGCTGCGCCACTACCAGCTTTCACAGAGCCATTTGTTGTTCTGCATACACACTATGCCGCAGAACTTCCACACGACACACATACGTTTGTGATCCGTCCACATATCTACAAGAAAAAAAAATAGTTGCCATGACTTATGCCCCAACCCGCATATAAAACAAAGATTCCTCCAGAGGGCCTGAACTACGATTTTTGAAAAATTCACATTATTTTCAGAGTTATTACCAATTGAAATAATTATCTCGGTGTTTTTTTCTTAACATATTTCTCCACTCTGTTGTATTAAAATATGGATATATATAAATCCACTTCTAAATTATATATTTCAAAAATCCTAGCTCAGTCTCTGTACGGATGTCTGAGCCATATATAGGCAACATATTATTATAATAAAAGTATTTTACTTAGAAAGAGAATGTTTTGAAAGTAAGTAATTCTATGTTTATTTATTGCGAAAATATTGCATTTTAAAATTCTTTTACTGTAGTAATCTGCTTAAAACATTTTTATACACGTATTCTAATTTGTCACACTAAATAGCTTGAAAATTATCCATTTATACTCTTTTGCAAAACAACAGTTCCGAACGTAGTCGGATACCTTAAGGCTAAAAAGAATGAATGAGAATGAATTTATGCTGATGGGAATAAGATTCATTACTTTGTACTAAGTTTTCAAACGTTTCCCATTCAAGAAGTCTTGTAGAGTTACAATGTAGTTGAATATATCAATAATCGTTGCAAGAAAAAAAAGTTTAAACATGTCGCGTCAAACCATAGAGTAACTGTGACGTCAAAAAGTGACGGAAATGTCCCATGTGTCAAACTGGAAGACACAAGAAGGTCACATATAACGTTGAATGTCCTCCTTAAGGAAGCTCTAGAGACATTTTTGTGACATCTCTGAGATGTATTATATTGACCTTACTTGAGTGTCATATTGCAATAAATAACGATCTCTACTTGTATTATTTATTTTCAAAATAATGCGATGCTTTGTGCGAATGAACTCTTTCATTTCATAAATCAGCAAGTTCGTTTCCAGAGTGATGAACTATTTATTCGTATGTTTCCTTGCCTGATTTGTGTCAATATTTTCCTTCGTGAAATTGTAAACATTTCAAGGTTCATATCTGCATATTTAAAATAAGACATTTATGACAGTCTCATAAGTAAAATAGGATTTATAGTAATTTTAAAAAATGCTACTCTAATCTTCTTTGAAATCTATTCAGAAGTAACCTTTTCAAACTGATGATTATGAAAAACCTTTCAACAAGCTCCCGATGGTATCTTTACCATAAAGGGAAATGGAGGTGACCAAACTATCATTCTTTAACTTGCAAAGTACGTTTTACTATTGAAAAAGGCAAAAAACTTTCTGGTCGATAATAACTGCGCAAAGCTCTAATGATCATGTTTTAAATTACACGGGTGCCCCGTTTACTTTAAAACAGGATCATTAAAACAGGAAACGTAACAGGAAAGACTTACTTGCTACACATAATCTCGTTTATAATTTTTGGAAGATTCTTGGATTCGTAAATTTGGTGTCGCCTTTACCTGAACCACGTGGAATAAATCACACACACACAAAACATAACTTATGAAGTAGGCGCAGTAAACATTTCCGTATACTAGCTACCATGAGATCGAATTCTAGTTCACTGATAAAATAGTAAATTTATAAGAACGGTAGGAAATTCAATTAACGTAATTTCGGAGGATAACTATAAAAAAACTCACAAAAACACCAACGCACTCCTAGTTGTCATGCATCACCTTTCTTTTTAAAAAATAAAAAGCTGTCTAAGTATTAAGAATACGTAAAAGATGAGAAGGTCGTTTGTTTTTCTTTAAGGACGGTATTTGACGATTGCTATGAAACTAATTTATTTGGGTCTTTACGTATTATCGCAACCTATTGGCAACATTATGTGAAACGAAGTACATGGTTGCCAATTCAGCGCGTACGACACATAGGAAATCGGACTTGTCAACTTGGCGAGTTATTAATAAAGTTGGCGATTGTTGCGATAATATGCAAGTACCTTTATTTACTTCTTTGATAAGACAATACTTCTGTATAAATTGTGTGATAAAATCCAATTTTCAGTTGGACCAAAAATCAAAGAAAAACAATTATAACGCTGTTTATTATAAGAGTGCAAATGTGTCTTTTCACAGGCTTTGATCGCGGCCGAGGAACCTGGCACCGAAACGACAAAAGGACGTGCCATGACTCATCTGCTCATGAATCAAGACTGGCAAGGCACTTATGGCAATGAACTGGACAACTACTACGTCATGCCGGCCCTCAACTTGAAAAGTTTGGCCTTCATACACGACAGAAAGTGCAGGACCCACGCCCACGACACCCAAGGCACTGGTGAGTATTTATGAGTTCTAAATAAAATGATTTGTGTATTAGACTCATGAATAATACTTATAAACAAAAGATTTAGCATGCCATTATCACATTTTCCTATTTATATACAGCTTAAATGTTACTTTTCATTAATCTATTAAAGAATACCTTAGTTTTAAACAATCTTGTATGGAATGCAATGCTTACATAACTTTAAAACTTTCGAAGAACAAGTATACATTATGTTAAAACTCAAGAGGTTTACATTTATGAACGAGGAATATTTGTTTTTATAAAGAAGAAAATGTCAAATATCGTTAAATTATGAAGTTTTCTTTCAGTGTGCAAACAAACAAAAATTGAATATTGTATTTTGCAAAGGGGGTCATGATAAGTAGACTGTTTCTTCAAGCTTGAAAAATAGAGTATCACATTATGTAGCCTTTATGTGGTTAGAATTGAATTTCAAATGGATTAATATATCATATTAAAAAGGGACTTTCAATAACAATCTTAGGCACTAAAGATATTTTTTTATATTAATACGTATTTACTTCTTCACTGAATCAATCTTTTATGTTATTAGAGTGTAATTTCATTTGTTCATTTTCGATATTTTTCGCAATTGTTAATGTGTATTTATTGACTCCATGTTCAATTGACCCCTTCCAAATCTACTGAATGGTACTTAAAAATTAAATGATGGTAGATTATAAAATTTTTTAATTAACTTTGATAAGGAGTTGATGATGATTTTTAATTCTAGGGTAATAAGAAGAAAATTTTTATACAGGGTGCAGCAAAAAAAACAATTTTCTATATAAGACTGTTCTCGGTAAAAGAACGAGAGCTTGAACTAAACACGAAACACATTTTCAGACAGTAATACGTGAAGGCATAGCCCATTTAACATTTCGATATAGAAGAAAAATCGCAAAAACATTTTATACCAGTAAAAATGAATCAACTTGGTTAAAAATTGGATGTATTATAAATAATGCAGCTCTCTAAAGGATAATGAAGCTAGAATATCATATTAATGTTTAATTTCTTTTACATTTGAAAAAATGTTCCGAATTTGGGTCCTATTCTATCACATTAACCGAAGACAGCCATAACTTTATAAAAAATTAAGAAACTAACAGAATATAACAAATAATAATATAAGAGTATACTCGTACTAATAAATAAATTTAATTTGTTTCAAAGTGACCGCGTTTGCAGCAATGCAGAGGTGAAAACTCTTGCAAAAATTTTCAACAATGGACCTCAAGTCTTTTACCCTTAATGTACCCCATTCCCGCAAAAGTGATTGCTTTAGAGTCCAAAGTTTTGTGCGGTTTAGTGTAGGTCCTGGACTATACACTGTAATCCATGGGATTGAGAGCCTCTGAGTAGGTGGTTATTCTTCAGATGATATGTCTGGAAAATTCACCTTGAAACACACTTGTGCCTTTTTAGCTTTGCAAACTGGTGCAGAGTATTGTTGAAGCATCCAATTTGTATTTCCGAAATGCGTTTGGTCCCACGGAAGTACAACAGCTTCAATAATGTCCCTCTGAGTCGCTTTTTGATTGATTTTAACGTCCTCTTCCACGAAAACCAAAGATGTTTTGCCACTTGCACAAACTCCGCCCCAGACCATGATCGACTTTAGATATTGGCAATGTTCAACTACTGCCGAGGTTCTTGGAGCGTCCACAGACCAGATTCTATCATTTTGAGAGTTATAAACTTGTTGAACAGTAAAGAACTTCTCATCAATGAAAAGGAATCTCTCCTAGCATTGACTTGTGGCCCGTCTCAAAAGTTTTCGGCATCTTCGGAGCCGTACGAGTTTGGTTTGTTTTTCAGTGAAAAGCTTAACTTTTTGCAACTTGTAAGGCTTCAGTCCAAGCTCCGTTTTTGCTATTCACCTCACCGATCTGTCACTTTTTTCTGCATCACGAGCGATTTGTCTCATGGAAAACCTCGGATTTCTCTGGACTTGCTTTTCGATGACCTTACGATTCCTTGTAGTATTTACAATGCACTTTCGTCCACTTCCTGGACGTCGATAATCATTGCCAAGCTCTTTGAAACGGCAGATTGCATCAGACACTGTTTGCCGATGTACATTCAGCAAACGAACAATCGCTGAAATAACTCTAAAATAGCAGACCTTTTGCTCGACAATATCAAAAACACATAAATCAAAGTAAAAACTTAAGAAATATATTTAAAAATATTTTATTATTAAAGTGTTCGATAAAGAAACATGAAAACTCCAATTAAAAGGAAATTCGTTAACTATTCTAGGAGGCAGAGTTTTTTTGCCGCACCCTGTAAAAAAATTTCCTGTAATCTCATTGATCGCTTTTAAAATAAAAAAAATTATATACTGTCGAATCTCCATATAACGAACCTCTATTCAGCGCATTTCTCTATTTTAAGAACTTTTTCCTGGAACCAAGAACATTTTACTATTTTCTTCGTAATACAGCGTTTCTCAAACTGAGGGGCGCGTCCCCCTTCGGGGCCATGACAACTCTACAAGGGGCGCTAGCAAATTGAAAAGTCGAAAACAAAATTTTATTTAGTTAAATTTGTTTGTTAACCTTCAGCAAATTAATAAATACATTCTGACATATTAAATAATAAAACACACATTTACACTGAAATATACATTTACTGATATAAATGTATCAGTGGTACACAGTGTATTTTATAATTAATTTAACTGTGCAAAGTTAAGAACAAGTTTAATAATTACCAGTGACCCCATGGGCTTGTCATATATAAAATTATATACAAAGATTAACACTTATCTTGATAATTTGTACTGTTTATAATTAATCTCTTAAGTGCCGAGTAAAAGTGACGCGATTCGCTTCCCAATGCTAACCGTTTTCCACGTAGGCGCACGTATACGATGTTTTTTTTTTTTTTGGGGGTAAGGAATAAAGAAGAAAATAATCTGAAATAAGTAAATAGTTCTGACACAAACACTGTCAAGGTCCTTTTTGCATTCTAAAGCCATCCGAATAATTTTATGGATAGCAGCGCACAGAAAAGATCGTACTTCGGAAAGACGTATATATACGTCCGAGGAAATTAATGCTTTGGCTGAGCGAGAAGTTGATAGACGCCAGTGGCACTTAAGAGGTTAAAATCGTATTATAGCTTTAACGTCAAAGTATAGTATTATTGAATTCAATACATTATTAATGTATGAGGGGGGCGCGATGAAAATTATGATTGAATATTGGGTCGTGAATATTGAAACTTTGAGAAACACTGTCGTAAAATAATCTCCTACTAGTGAAGTGCATTTACTATTTGACGAACTTTTTCTCTTCCGATTCGATTTTTTTTCTCCCTATTTTTAAAATATTTCAGGATATTTTTCAAATTATTCTCTCTTTTAGCACATTTTATTGGGATCAATGACCTTGAACTGGTTTTACCAGGTGCCAAACTCATATAGAGCAATGAAATTGCTGTAATTTTTCAAAAAAATAAAAATCAAGTAAAAATAACAGATTTTATCAGTAATTAAATTTAACGACGCATTTGGTAGTGTACGCCTAAAAAATTTCTGGTTACAAAATAATGTACATTTAGAATTACTTGTAGTCTTAAAATTAGAAAGCATTGTTAAAAAAATCTTTAATTTTAATATAAAATTGTGTTTTAAAGTCTAAAATACACCGTATTCCTCCACACAATGTTTATTTTTCTTGTTCACCTATCAGATTTCTTTTTGGTAAGATATATAAAATGTGAATACGGATAAATTTTTTAAAAAAGTGTAGATAATCACTTTTTTTGAAAATAATACATAGTGTTCGTTAATTTAAAATTTATTTTATTGGGTCTCTAAAGTACACTAAAATATGAATTCATATTTAACACGAATTTTCCATACTGCGAACCATTTTTCGGGATATAGCGACTTCGTTAAATACAGGTCCAACTGAATACCTTTTAAATATATTAATAGAAATTAAAAACCCTTTTTCCATGTCTTGCAATTTTAAAGCAGTTTTTACAAGTAAAAAAAGTTAGGAAGGGAAAAAATTGCAGTTTTTCCTGAAGCGTTCAAAAGTTTTTATGCGACTGAATGATTCATTGCTTTTTAGCGTCGCACTTATGAACAACACGAGGGCTTTGAATTTCCAAAGACACCGTCAAATGACGAGATCGACCAGTGTGCAGTCATGCCACTCTCCAAATTTTCACACCATGCCAACGTGAGGACACGACAGATTTAACGTGCATTAGCCCTTCTTCGTGGTGAGTTCTTTGTGGAATCTGGACACACGGCTGGACGGAAACAACGCTAACCATAAGTTTGTGAACATGACTACTCGGCAACCATTGCATTGTGAGCGAAAGATAATGTTATAAAGATAGAATTAAAATTAATACACACAGTCAGACCTCTATTTAATGAAGTCACTAATTCCCGAGAAAAAGTTCGTTAATGCAAAATTTGTTACATAGAGGTTCATCTTTCAGTTTTCTTTATAAACCACATCAAACAAATATTTTAAATTCATAAACACTATATATTAAAAAAGTAATTATTCACACCTTTTTTAAAATTATTGTATGTTTATTTTATATATCTTACCCCCATCAAAAAAGAAAGAAGAACTGCAAGGAAAACAAGAAAAAAGAAAGTCGAAGAGTTCACTAAATTTTCAATACTAAGAAAATAATTTTGTCCTAAAATTAATGAATTTTAAGGACATTTTATAATTTAAAGCATACAAGTAATATTAAACATACATTATTTTATAATTAGAACACGGGACAACTCCCCTAAGGGTGAAAGAGGATATCCAAGATATTTCTAGTGAACTGGGCAATAAGGGATTAAAGGTTGCACTTCTTGGATGAAACGTCCAGATCTAATATAAAACCAGTTCAAGATTTATGACACCATAAAATGTGTTAAAAAGAGAATAACTCGAATTTTTTTCAAATAACTTTAAAAAAAAGAACAAAAATTGAATCACAGAAGAATAAGTTCGTTATATAGAAAATGCAGTTCGCTATAGAGAGGTTATTTTACGAAGAAAATCGTGAAATGTTCAAGGTTCCAGGAAAAAGTTTGCAGTATATATAAATTCGCAATATAGAGGTTCGTTATATAGAGTTTCGACTGTATATTTCATTTTGTTTTATTACATTACTTAATTTTTTTGCTTTTTTTATTTAACAGAACTATTTAAAATGTATAAATGACAACACTTGTAACAAAATAATATAATTTATACAGTGAAAAGCCGAACACAAAACTGAGGGTACTGACTTATTTTTTCATGTTAAAAGAATTTCGCTTTGAAGGATATTGCAAAATAAAAAAAAATCTTGATATATATTCAACAAAATTTAGTTTATTTAGGTACATTTTATTCACATATATATGTATATATGCATGTAAAACTTAACTCAGAGGTGCAACAGCCCATGAGGGCCTAGGCCTACTGTGCCCATGTCAGTATACTTGACCTTGGGCCCTGAGGTGAAGGAACAGAAGTCCGATCAGGTGGTCAGTGTGACTCGAAAAACCGAGTGTTAAGTTCCCAAGCAAGCTTGGTACTCATTTATCGACCCATTGAAGGGATGAAAGGCTGATATATACATGTATTTAATAAAAATCAATGAAACAAAAACATCCACAAAAATTTAATGAAATATAATACAAAATTTTCAAGTTTTTTTTAAAAAACAAAACATCTATCGAGTTTTTAGAAAAAAAATCTGATATTTTTCTCTCCGTTGTCTTTTTTAGCATCAAATTGTCAACAAATTCTTCGATGTTGTCCAATTTGTTATTAATTTTACCTTTGGAATTAGCATCCAAATAACTGCGCATACATTTTATGATTTTCCACATTTCGGATGACGTGAGAACAGGATCTGCATTATTCATTTCCTTTTCGTCTTTGGAATCTGCATCAACGATATTTTTAGAGATTTGAACAAATTCGAAAAAATATCTTTGTTCGCCATAATTGGAGCTATACATACACAATCATCATCTATTGCAACGAATTATTTCGATGATGCAGTGGATTAGTCCAATCCGGCTGGTGTTTTCAGCATTTCGTTCATTCCTTAAAGCGAATTCTTTTCATGTTAAGCGATTTTCGTTTCGAATTAAGAGAAAGAAAATGCATGAAAATTCGTAGTAGTTTGTCGGGACTGTTGTATTATTCCGTATTTCCCGATATTTCATCTTAAGCGTTTTCGCGTTAAACGTATTTCTCTGTATATTGATAGATATAAAATATAGAGAGGGAGAGGAGAGGAGAGAGAGTATATGTTTTTAATTTGGAATAGAAGTATTATAAAGTGGAAAATCAGCGAGTTAGTTAATGGGTTTTTGTTTTTATATTTTTTGACATTGTTCTTAAGGCACTTTTTCATTTACTTATTCTTATAAATAAATATAAATTTCTTTTTTTCCACACACACACACAACACTCATTTAAGTTTCTACTAATTTATTTACATTTTAAGAAAGCTGCTGTCTAAGAAGATAGTTAGTAGAATTTTGTTTTTTCGGGAACTCTCAGCTCTGTCAAAGCTAAATCAAGTGCCTGAGAAACCACAAGAGCTATTTCAGCACTTAACCATGATCAAAATTCTGGAGATTTCTGTAAAAAAATTCAAAATATTTTATTGACACGGAACGCTGAAGACTAATGCGCTTCTATCCAGTTTTCAAGCAAATCAGTCAAACATACAAGTGCTACTTTATATTGAGATGCTTGTGAGGACGGTAATTTATCCGAGTTTTCTTTTTTTCTTCCGTGGAATATATTAACTCGATGTTAAATAGAGAACTAAGAGTATTCTGCTATGGTCAGATTTCAGAATTCTTGCGATAATTACCAATACTATGAATACCGATAGAGGTTTCATTTAAGATTACTGTTTAAAACAATACTGTTTTTCTTTCTCTTTTACCTTTATAATTATCTGTTTAAAATTTACCTGTATTTGCATATACATTTAAACATCAGACAGTTAATTCTTTATTATTTTTTTTAATTCTGTATTAGGTTTTAGAAAGATTATCGTGCTTCAGTGAAAATATTATAATTAATTTCAAAACAGTAAAGAACCAATGGATTGGAAAAGGGCTCCTCAAAGCGATTTACAGCAACATTTACTTATTTATATACAAGAGTTTGGAAGCATTCATGAATGGGCAAGACATGCACTTAAATCCCCAACAGAAGATACAAAAGTGCATTGTATACTTTATGATAAGCTTAAAAATTAATAAAAAAGAACGTTAAAAGTACTTTTATATGAAAGAACAACCAAAGAAAATTTTCATTTTTAATTCAAACATGAAAATTCAAAATTAAGAGTTCCCAAAATAATCGTACGGAAATTGTTTCACGAAGTTTGGAAGTTTAATTTCTCTCCAACATTATGTTGTATTTTTTTTGCAATGGTAGTTCTTACCCTAAATCAGGGAAATATAAATATCTTCTATAGTCCTTAGCTTTTGAAGGACTGGAAAATGTTACTTTGTGTACAACGTAATCTAAGCATTATAAAAGTAATAATTTTTATGATTGGGATACGAAAGTTTTGATCGCGTGACTTGGCTCCTCTCTCTCGAAACTTTACTGATCCCTGGAGAAAACCTTCTAGAATTTGTTATTGCGTTACCCTTGTCATTATAAAAAGTCATAATTAGTTTGATGCACTTCAGTATCCTAATTTTCATTTCAATTTCAGAAGGAGTACGTTCTGCCTTAGAGGATCCCAAGCACACAATCGTCCACTACTCTTTGTGGATTGGAGGAGACAAGAACGAGATTCAAACGGTCACCTTGGCGATGCCAAAACACGCCAATTTCCTAGAAGTCATGGATGCCGCACAAAAACTCAATCCACACTTCAAGTAAGCGTTCTCGATATAGAAATCCGTAAAAAAAAGAAAGACATGATGTTCCCTATAATTTTCGGTGTTTTGTTACAGCATTCACTCGCAATATGTACAGCACGTAGCGAGTGGATTTTTTGTACTTATATGCATTGGTGTGTTGAGACAAATATGTATTTTTCATTCAATTCCTATTATTAGATCACACTCTCTATATATTTATTTATCTTGGTGGAATTTTCAATCGTTAATAAAATACATTTTAAAGCGTTCATTTAAGCTGAAATTTTATATACGCGATTGTTTTGGATGACAATACGATACTTAAATGATAATTAATAAAAATTAAGTACCACTTAATGTTGTGATTCTGTCCTATGTATATACATATTTATATTAATTGTAACTATTTAATAAAAAGTAGCTAAAATAAAATTTTTCTTTGTTGATCTAAGTAGGAATTGACTTAAAAAAATTTTTTATATATATTACTTGTTTTCAGTGTTTTGTTACAGCATTCACACGCAATATGTAAAGTACATAGCGAGTGGATTTTTTTAATTATATGCGTTAAGTGTTGAGACAAAAATATGTATTTCTTTTAAAGTTTCTGTAGAAAGCAAAAATTGACAAAAGTGAGCCATATGAACTGATTGGCTGGAAACACGTGTTTACATCTTTTATGTGATTATGACATCACATGATAAATGATGACGGATTTGTTCAAATGTCAAATAAATTCGTGTACGAGCAAAGTATTTGCCATTGTACTTTAAGGGAAGCTGTTTTCTTAAATAGAGTGTAATAAAAATATAAAAATATGGAAGAATTTTCCTTTTTTTTTAAGCACAAAGATTAAATTTTCAAGAAGTAAAATAAACTCAAAAAACTGTTTTGAACTTTAAAGTATTAAAGATAAGACGTTCACAAGAGTTAAAACTAATTCGAAAAGGTAGAAAATAATGTATCGCAGGAAAAAAAATTAGGTAAAATTGTGATGTTTATTTGAGATTATTATGGGAAAAAAAATGATCAAAAAAGCTATTTTAAACAAATGGATTATTTCGCGTGATCAAAATAACTTATTCTAGACGGTTGGATTTTTATGGTTTTCTATTATGCCTCTAGAAAAGAAAATTCTAGAAGTGATAGAATTGTGTCAAAAGAAAAAGTAATGGAATTCGAATTAAAAGAAAAGAGATATGAAAAATTATTCCAACTCAGACAGTCTAGAGAAAACAAAACTCCCTGAAAAACATACATCGATGCCTTGAATGAAAGTGACAGAAAAGTCCTTCGTGTATAGAAATGCAAATAAAAAATATATAAGACCAAAAACAAAAAACAAGATCATGCAGGATGTAAGAACATCTGTGAAATTATGATCCAAATTGCAAAGTTATCATTATATTTAACTTCCAAGAACGATATTAAGAGATACACTTGCAGAAGCTCAATTTCTTCCAGTGGTCCCGTTTGTGACATTGGCCAACTTTCTTAACGGTTCTGAAACGGAAATTGAACCGTTCATTCGATCTTGTCTACGTGACGTCGGCCGCATTCGGTCGATCATCCAGAGGAAATTGCAAATATGACCCCTTTGGCACCGATTCAAAGAAATCACATCACGAGGTCCCCTTCTAATTGGCGTTTATCGACTCAATGAAATCACCCGCATCGTAGCTTCGTACGAATCGAATGAAAACACATGCTTCCTCGGAATCGAATGAGCATCACGTGAGTCCGAATGCTCTCACACACGAGTTTCCTCAACGTCTTCTCAGAACCGCCGATTTTTGAAAGAGAATACGATTCAGAGAATCGCCAACAATTTTTAAAATTCCACGAAAAATAAATTGAATCCGTTTTCTTTTTGGATAATTTGGGTCGATCTGATAAGTGAGTTTCCTCCGAGAATGTTCCATCAAGTCTTAAGCCTTACCATGTCATAAATTCAGGAATGGCTCTTAAGGACTACATATCTTTTATTTTGCTGGTAATGTTATTACTAGGATCCGGATTTTGAAATATCTGCTTTTCATTGAGGAATCCCACACGTTTCTCTCTTGCAAGCTCTAATTATGTCTTTCAGAGATCAAGGAATAGTATCGATATTTCGTCATTTTTCTTTCTTATTTGCTTGAAATTTTGGGACGTTTCAGGTCATTTTTTTAAAAAAATTATTGAAATTTATTTATCAATTTTTATGTGGTTTGTCAAATTTTCTCATTTAAACGTAAATATTTGAGTTAATTTTATAGACTAAATTCATGTGACGTCATAGACACATGATAAGTTTAAATCAATGTGTGTGGATTCAATTCATGACGGTCACATGATAAAGACAAATGTGTCCTCCAGTGAATTCAAAATAGACATTAAACTATTTGTACTTGTTCTGTTTTTGTAAAACTTAGATAAAATTTCAAATTTCATAATTAGGTAAAAGGATGTTTAAGTGTTATAAAAAAATTTCTTCTCAAAAAATTTTTGAAATGAAAAAAAAAATCTTATTTAATGCCTGTATTTTTAAATAAAATGCATTATATACACTTATGTATTTATTAAGAAAATATTTTTGCAAAGAGCAAAATTTGGCAACAGCTTAGCACAAGAACTGATTACCTGGAAAAATATGATTGTTTTATCGGGTGACAATGACGTCGCTTGAGTTTTGAACTGATTCCCTAGAAACACGTGTTTAGTCATTATCATGTGGTTATGACGTCACATGAATTTAGCCCATTCTTGCACTTCACTTTTGCCAACTTTTTTTTTGTAGAAACTTTCTTCCAAAACGTATATATAAGTCGACACCAATAAAGTACAAAGGTAAATACAAAATGTACTTGATTTAAAAGTACACACACATGTATAAAATACATTTTTTTTTAGTTTTGAGAAACCTTTTGAGGTATCTTAATACTTAAACAACGTTACTCAATTATTCAATTTGAAATTTTGCGTAAATTTTATAAAAAGAACAACAAGTTAAACATTAGTTTTGAATACAATTGAGAACATTGATTGCGTTTATCATATGACTGTCGTGAATTTAGGCCATCGCTCAATTTGTTTTCTTGACGATTGCTTACATTCGAAAATCTTACTGAAAATACTAATATTGATAAAATATATGTAATTGTTTTAATTCATCCCAAACATCGTTTGGTATCTTTTGCCTTGGTGTAATTCTGAGAATTCGAGCCAATCGACTCTTACTTTCCTACTGGGATCATAAGCCCTGAGAGTTGATTTGTCAGGATTTGAACTAGGGACGAGAGTGCATGTGGGTGTTTCTCTCTTGTTGTTCTTCAGAAATATTTATTATTATTCATGTACTTGGGGGTACTATTGTATTGTCTGACTACTGTTTGGCGGTAGATTCTTTAAGAGTTGGCGAAATTCCCGCATCTGCGGGGGAGAGGTTGCTATTTTGTAGGGAGAAGGTGATTGAACCTCGGACAGGTCGGTTAGGAGTGAAAGGCTGCCCTTGTTTTTGAAATCACGGAGCGCTGGACTGTTTCTGGGGTTAAGGAAAATGAATTCCTTCGGTAATAAACCTACGTATAGTGCGTGGTTTGCCGTACCAAGAATATAGTTTCTTGGGAGAGTTTTTAACACGACAGACTGTGTTTGTTTCATTGTAGTGATAATCGAGATAATTGTGTTTGATTTGAGAAGCTTTGAAAAGTAATTGAGAATACACGGACAACTATATATATTTACATTCATTGCACAATGGTGTGTGCAAGTTGTGAAAATAAACTTTAGTTGAGTTTTACTTAATTATATATAGCTCACTATTACTTACTTATTTACTTAATTGCAATTTTCTTACTTTAATTGTGTTTGTTTTGCTCCAACAAATCTGCTTACGTATAATTTTACAATATTTCTATAATACTGACTAAGCTAAGACCAATGTTTTCTTCGTGTAGGTCATATTTTTACACACGCGTTATAACATTCATACATATTTTATAATACGTGTAATATATAACGTTATTTTTAGGAAATGTTTATATATTTTTTTAAAAAAATGTTAAATATATATATTCTAATTGCTACATTTTTTGCAACGTTTTGTTATGATTAATAAATACATAAATATGAACCCTCTTTATTTTTTATTCCATTTTAATATAATGTATTTACACTGTTTTAACAACATTTTATGTGTAACGTATGATGGAGTCTTCTTTATTAAACAAAAAATATTTGTTCATGTTTTTCCCAAACTATATTTATTTTCGCCTTTCACGCCTTTTTTTTACGTTAAATTTCCCGTCCACGTCGTTAGGCAACGTTCAAAATAGCAAACCGGATGTTGCCATTCTACTTCTGTTATTTTTAAAATATATTGCTACCAAACGATTTTTTTAATTAATTTATTTATGACCACAAGATATATTTAATTAAATTCTCTTTTTATCTTAAACAAATTTTATAATACTCGTATTAGTCTTCGAATGGATAAATTACAGATATATTTTTTATTAAGAAATATTTCAGCATGATAAACGCAACACTATACTTTGTTCAAAAATGTACATAATATTCTGGTCAATTTATACATTTTCTTTTTTATTTTCAAGTTGTACTTTTATACTTTTAAGGTAGCCATCGCATAATGATAGAGAATAAAACCCAAAACTGGAATATTTTTTCAGATAAAAAACGGCTCGACCTTTAATGTTATAGTCTGACAGTTGAGTTCTATAGAGCAGCATATTTTTATTATGCTTATCATTTTCATCTCATTCGATCCATTATTTCTCATATAAAGGGGATTCCTAATTTCGTCTTCCATGTCGTAAGGCTAAATGAACTTTCGTGTTAAAGGAAAAAATTGCTATTATATTGAATATTTTAAAATTTTATAAACAGATTTATCAATTAAAACGTTCCATTATAATAAAGCATGAAAAAAGAAATTAATATACTATTTAATACAATATATATATATATATATATATATATAATAAAATACCATTTGCATTTCTGTCCATTGACAGCACTAAGGAGAAAAACTGTTTCTAAGATGATACGAAAGGTGAATGCACCCATCAGTAATTACGCTAGAATCTAGGGCCACGTTCCATTCAATGAGTCGGAAAAGGGTTAAGTTAAATATATTCAAAAGTTCACTCAAACATAAATGTATATTAAAAATTAAAATAATTTTTTTTATAAATGGTTAAATATTTTCTATCCCCTCCCCCTTTTGTACAATATTACATTGAAATAAATAGAATAATTTTGATTTGAAAAGTTTGATGAGTTAGATTAACATTACACTCGGACTTGCTACACACAAAAGCCTTAATATGTAAAGTTAAAATTCCATTTGATGTAAAAGTTTAATAAAAACAAAATTCGGAACACATTTTGCACAAGAAGGAATCAATTGATTAAAACTAAACAGCAATCACATAGTTGAAAATTTTTTCTCATTTTTTTTTAAATTGGAACATAGTACGCCTAATTGTTTTTCTTTTACACCGTAGATATGTTCCTTGAAAAAAAAAGAAAGAAAGAAAAGGAGAGATTCCTGCAATTAAAAAAAGAGAATGCGTTCTTTGTTATCTAAAATCTATCTAAAAAAACTCTTTATTTAAGTCTAAAACTCGAGTAAAAGGTTTGATAAAAAATCAACTGAATAAGTTTTTAGATATGTGCATTTACATTTATGTACCTAACGTTTACATTTTTAACATTTGAGTCACTCAGAAGCAGGGATTGCAATACCGGTATACCGGGATACCGAATACCGGTACTTTGAGCCATTTGTACAATTTTGTAATACCGGTATTCACAAGTTAAGATACCGTTTTTTCGGTATTAACTAGAAATTTTTAAAGTTGTCTCCATTATATGTTCACGGACTGCCAACATTGCAAAATAGTATACGTTTTTGTGTTTATGTCTCCCTAACGGGCGAAATTAATTAGACTGTTAATACAAAGTTGCATTGTATAATCAAAAGAAGTTATAAAATATGTAAATCATCCAAGGAGGCAGGCCAAAACTATTCTATTACATCTCAGAGCGATACTGCACACGCGCAGGTTTCGTTGTCTGATATTCGTATCTGTGAAAATAAGATTGTAGTTGTGAAAATAACGCGAAAAATTCCAATATTTTTTAAATTGGTGACCTTGTTATTCACATTGTATTTGCATATTATACTTTAGGGTTCCAACTATTTTTGAGATTTATTATGTATATACTCATAAGTAATAACCCATAATAATGGATAAGAACAACTTTAAAGAACTTAAAAAAATCAGTTGATAATACTTCGGTTTGGTTTCATTATTTATAAGATAAAAACCACAGACTGTGAATAGTTATATTTGCATTTTTTTTTGCGATTCAAATAAATAAGATGTTCCTTTACCTTTTTTTTATGATTCTTTATATTACACATTATGTTTTGTGATATTTACACTCTAATAAAACTGGCAAATAAAACAAAGAAACATATCTGTCTTTTCCTTCTTTTTCTAAAATTTCTACTACCGGTGTTAAAACCGGTATCCCGGTATTAAAACCCAAAAAGTACTGAATACCGGTATTGAACTTTTGGTCCGATATTGCAATCCCTACTCAGAAGACAACGCGGTTAAGTCAGTTTTGTGATATTTTCAGATTTTTGTAAATTTTGATAAAATAAATAATATTCTTCTTAGTACTAAAGGATTTACTCGTTGCTTCCTTTTTTCTAGGTCATAGTTAAAAGGAAGCAACGAGTAAATCCTTTAGTAACTAATAAGAACATTATTTTATCAAAATTTACAAAAATCAGAAAATATCAATAAATGAACTTAACCATATTGGCTTCTGATCGACTCAATTATACGTCTTAACATTTTTACGTTTAACATAATACATTTATTAATTTAAAATTAAAATTAAATTCAAGCATGCTTCAATTAATAAGTTATGAGGCACTTAGCCACTAACCTTTGTGTAATTTCAAAACTGCCACGTGAATAAGCACACAATCAAATAAAATTCAATTAATACATAAAATAAAATTAAGAACTTATACATATCTCAAGAGAGATCAAACTGAATTAAAAACACCGGAAATAATTTTAAATAATTAATTGTCTACTTGATAATAAGTGAATTTACTTAAGGCGGGATGCAGTGGCGTACACAGTTCCGAGGTGTAATCTCTATGATAAAAATTGAAAATATGTTAATCAATGGGGGTCGCCTCCCCCTCCATGAGTGAGCACTTTGCGGGACGAATTAATACCGCTATCTTTACTTGGAACATCTATCATATCGAATAAAGATTTTCTTCCAACTATGACATTTTGAGAAAATTATCTGCCTTCCGAATTATTTTTCGTTGCAGAATTTTTACCAGATCTCGTTATTTACTTTGTTTGCAAGCCCGTTATGTTTTATGGTGCTTAAGTAAGCAAATCTTCGGTCCTCTTTCAAATTTAGGGACGCATTTTACGCTCGGATTAATCTTTAAGAAGTGACTTACCAGATTTGCACTATTATTCTTCGTCCTTTCACGTAATAATAAGGGATACTAAATCGCATTAGAATAAATCAGCTGTTCATTCGCAAAAAGGTTACTTTTCTTGTACAGTGTCGTTTCAAAACTAAGTTAAAAAAATAGTATTGGATGTAATCAGTGGCACTCAGAAAAGGCGGGGATCCATGGGTCTGCCGCCCCATAGCTTTTGATTTTCTTTTTGGTTCATGATAATCCTATGTATATAGTACGTAAAGTTTAAGAAAGTACGTGTTACTAACAATTTATTTTATTAATTAATGCTAATTATTAATTCAACAATTTAATTTTTCCTGTTCTTTGTTCCCAAAAAGAATATATTTGGAGGCGTATTGAGGTATGATGCGAGAATGCTGGACTTTCGACCCTGGACCCCCATCCCCCTTGAAAAATGTTTGTGAGTGCCACTGGATGTAATTGATTTCCAATAATTTTTCTATTTGGAAAATAATAGTAAATTGGTTTTTATTCTTTACTATTTGGTGAAGATAGCCTCAGCCGTTCTTTATTCATCTCCAAGAAAACAAAATATCTTCCTCATTTCTTAGAGTGTCTTCCGCGAACCCCAGTCCACTCAACGGCGGTAACACAAAGGAGCTCTTTATCGCGGTCGCTTAAGGCGGCATTGTTCTATCTTTCGAAGCCTCAAGGTCATTGCAACTAACCCCCCTTTCCTCTTTCTTTCCCGGAGGTGTTTCATTTAAAGAGCTCATGGAAAAACAAAACCAAAAAAGTGTTTTCTTTGCCTTCCCTTTCTTTGACGACTGTAGTTCGTTGTTTTTGCAAAAAACGGCTAATTTTCTGCATCACAAAGTTTTCAAAACAAGCAAAAGTCTTTTTTAAAAAATGAGGGGTAAGAAAGTCGTTGAAATCCTCAGGAATTCAGATTTTTATTGTATTTATTGTACATCAGTTAATTCATAAAAGCCTTCTGGTTGTACCACTGGCATAACTAGCTCTGAGGGGGCCCTTTTTTAGTGGGACTGTTGTAACATATGTTGGGGCCCCTGTAACTTGGGGTCCCCGTATCATTGATACAGTTGTAGCTAAGCCCCTGGGTTGTACATTCCTCCTTGAGTTTAAATTTTAAAAATTAAAACATTAAACACATGATTTGTTTTAGGATAACTTTAACGTCTTAAGAAAACTTGTAATTTTATCCCTTTCCCCCATAAATATGATTACAGATATGATCTAAAATTGTATGAATTTGACAGTGAGATATGTTTTTTTATACTCCATCTCCAACTTACGATGGCTGCATAATATTTATCAGTATATGAATTTCGTAAGCAAATCTGCTATAAGAACAAGATTTATCTATATACTGACCAATGGCAACAGACATTTAGGCGAGTACATTCAAAACTGAAATATTGGCTCGGTTAAGGTAAAGACGAATCTTTTGTTACTGGACTTAACTTGGAGAATTATTTAAAACTATTAAAAAAAAGTTCGGAATTGTATTCATTTTTATTGGAAAAAACAATTCCAACGACTGTTGCATATTCCGCATATACTTCTAAGAGTCATTTTGAATTCGTGAACTTAAGGTTAATTATATCGAAAATCCAATTTTTCTCCTCGCATTACAGAAATTACATTATTAAAACTCGTATAATGTGCAAGCTCATTTTTAATCAGAAAATTTTCAAATTTATATAAATAAAAAATTGGATCTATCTCGAACTAATCATAGGCTAATTTTACGTATTTGAATTTTTTCGCTTAAAAAACTGTTTTATTTTTATATATTTCAAGTAAATAAATGCATTATTCAGTTTTATCACTTAGCAATCCCTTCCTTCGTCAATGGCACGACAGCCGAGGGTGGGCCTTGGCGTACCTTAGAATTCCATTTTAGGCTGACCTTCCTTGGCCTGACTTTTCCAGTTTCTGACGTTAGTTGTTTTCAGACATTTTTCTAAGCAAGCGATCCACCTGAGTCATGGTCTTCCTCTTTTTCGAGTACCATATGGTCTAGCCACAAAGATCTTTTTCGTGATTCGATAGTCGTCCAATCTTATTAGGTGTCCTGCTCATGTTAACCTTTGTATTGCAATGATTTTAACAATGCCTGGTTCTTTAAAAAGTTTATAAATTTCTAAATTTGCTCTTCTTCTCCAAATATTATCACATTTTAAACCTCCAAAAATACTTCCAACGCGACACTTCCTTCAAATATAGCAATAGTCTCATTGTCTCTCTTGGCTGTGACCCACCTTTGCTGCAGCTTGTGTGAGAATGAGTCGTATCAATAATTTGTAAATGAGTAGTTTTGTTTTTCTGCTGATGATATTAAGAGTCTCTATTGAGAAACTCTGGATTTATGTCATTGAATGTGTCCAGTTGAGAGCCTAAATATCTTAAACTATTGACAGCTTCAAATCTATGTTATCCTATTACAAAATAAGGTTCATTAAAACTAGTACTTGACATGAATTTGGTTTTGTTCTGGTTTTTGGTAAGATGCATTTTATTGTCACACAATAATAAATTGTCAATTCTTTCGTAGGCACGAGTTTTTGACTGTAGGCAAGAAGACTACCGTCCACTCAATCGCAGGTCGCCACTCGGACATCGAGCGGGGCGTATACTGGACTCTGTACCGAAAGGTACCGGTTCCGTTTCGACCCAGGCTGGCCAACACTACGGCTACGGAAGCACGACTTAAGCTACTCGGAGCCAAAAGATGGACCAAAGGTATGCATTCTACATTGAAGATATCCCACGTATAAATTGGATTAGTTCACTTAATGGGATATATTTATTTATTTGTTTCAACTTATCTAACTTGGTTAATTTTTTGTTTCTTCTGGCATCTGTCAAGCCTTTTTCTCCTCTTCGTTCTTCTAAATGTCTTTTAAAACCATTTTATGGGCACAAATTTCTAAAAAAGAGTATAAATGTTTGTCCGTAGCCATTAGACTTTTAGATGAATTTTTCAAATAGCTGCAGAATTTATCTCCCCCCCTTGTGTGTGAACATTAATTGAATTTAGAATATACTGTACATAAATATTACCACATAAGAATATAAGAAAAGCGAAGTTGCTGCCTTAAGTTTAATTCATGTTATGTATTTTTGCTTTGAAATGTATAAGAAATCGGAGACAATAAACACCCTTATAGATTATGGAAAGCAAATTTAGACCATTTATGTGGAAGTTCAAATAATAAGCCGGACTGCATTCCCGGGAGAGTTAGTGTTCATTAAAACCCTTTATCTGCCGCATTATGATTTACTGCAGTTTTTTTCATGCAATATATTTTTTCAATCACTACATTGAAAATTAAGGGATATACATAAAAAAAAATACTCAACTTTGAGGAATTTAATTCCGTTAGAGCTAATCAATTAACTAAAGATATTCAACAGTAAAATTAATTATATACACTGCTCACTTAAAATAAATAGTCAAATAGTTTTCTAAGGTTTTCATTGACATAAAAAAAGACACTTATCTTTTGACATTAACTACTTTTTCGGAACAAAAATGACAATCTTCGCAATCCGCTAAAAACGCAATTTCTGTTATAAAACTATTCGCCTTCCCCGCTAAAATACTCATCATAGAACTCGTGCTGTCACATATTTTGGAAGAGTGGAATTAAAAGAGTATTCCTGCTAAGTATCGTCAGAGTATTCGTAAAAATGGTTATTCTATGTAATTTTAAAGTGAGTGGTACTTATAAGTACCGTCGGTAGAAAAGGGTCAAAGTCATACTTAAGGCCACACGGCGGCTATTGGATTGGGTTCGGTGGCTATAGGCGGCAAACCTTTTAATTTTAAACCACAATCAGGCAACGACACCGGGTTCGGCACCTCCACTCCTGGATGGTATCTTTTAAGAATATCGTAATTGTGGGATAGTTATACAGCTCTTAGGCGTTTCAGGTATGCTCAGTCCTTCTGCGAAACAGAAAAGTATCGATTCATTTAAGTACAATATTCATAAATTTTCTGGAAACTGTTTTTTTTTTTAACTATCCTTAACAACTTTTTCTACTCAGTTTTTATTCTGAGATGATATTGAAAATTATATCTTACATTAAATTAAGGTATCCGACTACGTTCTGAACCGTGATTTTAAAAAGAGTGCATAAATAGATAATTTTCTTGGTATTTAGTGTCACTTAGATTAGAATACAAGCATAAAATTGTTTTAAGGACATTATGACAAAAAAAATTATTTAAATACAATATTTTGGCAAAAAATATTTAAATACAATATTTGGGCAAAAAATTATTTAAATACAATATTTTGGCAAAAAATTATTTAAATACAATATTTTGGCAAAAAATTATTTAAATACAATATTTTGGCAAAAAAATTAACTTAGAATAACCTTTTTTCCAAAACGCTCTCCTTTTATGAAAAAGGCTTCTAAAATAATAATATTTTGCTGATATGAAGTAAAGATTTCTCTCCAGAGAGTGTGGACTAGGATTTTTGAAAAATTCATATTATTTTCAGAGTTACCATCAATTGAAATAATTATCGGCACGGTTTTCTTAACATTTCTCTCCTCTGTTGTAATATAATGTGGATATAAATCCACTTCTAAGTTATATATTTCAAAAATTCTAGTTCAGCCTCTGTACAGAGGTCTGAGCTGTATACAGGCAACATATTATTATAAAAGAAGCATTTTTCACAAAAGGAGAATATTTTGAAAATTGGTCATTCTATGTTCATTTTTTGTCAAAATATTGTACTTAAATAATTTTTTTATTGCAATAATATTCTTAAAACAATTTTATATACGTTTTCTAATCTAAGTAATATTAAATGTCATAAATATTATCCATTTATATGCTTTTGTAAAATCCCAGTTCCGAACGTAGTCGGAACCTTAAGGAAAAATGAGTTTTATAATTTTAATAACTAAAGCATTATTTTTCATTTTTGTCTTGCAAGTTTTCCTCTTTTTAAAGCTGTAAATCGTACTCAATCATTCATTTCTTTTACAGATCTTCGCAAACTTCATCCAAGAGATGGTGAAAATCTTGCTTTCTGGTACAAGCCATATTTGTAAACAAGAGTCAATTCTAGACTACCAGAACACATACCTTGGCCGAATATTCTTCATTAATACTTGAAGCAGGGTGTGATAAAAGAGTAGTGTGTCGCCAATATTTATCGCCAATCATGACAGAACACCTGGTGAATCTCTTGGACTCAAACTATGCTGACTGGGGTTTATTGCCATTGTCACCACCAATGTTCTAAACAATGGACAACTTCATATAGAGTATCACTTCGAAATAGTCATGTATCTTTAAAAACCTCATTTTTATTGACATTAAAAATTGACCAATAGTTGTGGGCTTTTATTGATGTATGCATTTTTAAACGTTAGTATGTACTTGATTGGAAGCTTATACGTTTTTGGAACTATAAAATATTCTAATGTAGGGCAAATTTCAATATGAAAGGATTGTAGTAAAATTTCCTAAAATTTTAAACAAGGCTGTGTACTAATTGCAAGAAATTTCTGAATCAAAATGTAAGTCGAAAGTGTTGAAAGTGCCTGTTACATAATTGCCTACATTCTTAAGGAAATTGGAACCGCAAGAATATAGAATCAAATAGTATTGCGAAATATCAGTGATACTGTTTTTTATTAACCTTCATGTGTAGCTTCGTATTTATACTGGAAATACGAAGAAAATTTTCAAAAGCATTTATGGTCATATTTTGTTCTTATTTTATTCGGTGGCATTCATGTTGAATACTTTTCAAGTATAGTATCCGATGTAAGGACTTTTTATATCAAATCTTCTATTGATGTTTGTGTTTTTTGATATTGTACTATCATATTTATTTTTAGAAGTGTTTTTCTTTTGGTTCTTGTTTCTACAAATGGTATTTTATGTTAAATTCTACGACTTATTTTCATTAGTCACGCTTAATCAAATAGATATTAATCAAGTATGTTGCTGTGAATGATGTAATCTGAAAATATTGAGGTATGAGTCAAAAGAACAGGGTAACAATAAACTGTGGAATAATAATAGCAAAATACTGATTATAAAAGCAAGTTAACTTAAACACGATTAACATAAGCACCATAATACGATAAATCAATTATAGTTACTAGCTTTTATTATTGGAAAACATTTTGTTAAAAATTATTTTTAGAAAAAAATTTGGTACTTATGTATTATACCGCTGACCAGCTACGCTAAAGGAAAATATATCGCTGGTTTAAAAAATGTCACCCATTACCGCCATAGTTATTACTGAGTGTATCGCAGCGTTTGGCAACATCTTTTGATTTGACGAAATCGGTCGGTACCAAATATTCGTGTTACATTTTTAAAAATTTTTTTAACTACGGCAAACATTTACACGATGACAAGAAATCGGAAACAATTTGCTTAACTCTGTCGATTTTTAAATAATTTGACGAGATGGTGTATCAATCAATTCAAGATTAGTAATACAGACTTTGTGAATTGCAGGCTGTTTTATATACATAGTGCTCTTTGTAGAAATAACTTTTACTTGCACTTTCATTCTTTAAGGAAACGACGAATATTTGTAGATTATTTTATTTGAATATATCGTGTGTGTTTTAACTTACCTTGGCTTATGATCAACAAATCAGGGAATGGGGCATTTATATTTGTTTTGTTCGGAACTCTTTGAATGTGCGAGGAGCAAGGCTTCATAGCTCCTTGTGATTCGAGCACAAGTATTGTAAACTCTGATACGAAAACTTGTTATTGTTTTTGTATCGTTTGTAACCGAATTGTTCTGTAAAGTTTTGTATATAAGCAACTATGAACTATTTTTATATATTGAATGTACTCTGGATGTATAAAAATTTGAGTGTCTTAATAATAAAACGTGTGTTGACTGTACTGAACTTTTTTAATGTATGTTTTGTCTTTATTTTATAATTCAAACTCAAATTTATAATTTAATTCGGACTCTTCGAACCAATCATTTTGAATTCCTTCGCTCATTTAACCCTTTATCTACCGTATTATGATTTACTGCAAATCTTTTTTAATCAATACATTAAAAATTAAGGGATATGTATAAGCAAAATACTCAACTTTGGGAAATTTAATCCGTTAGAGCTAATTCATTAATTAAAGATAATCAACTGTAAAATTAATTATATACACTGTTCACTTAAAATAAATAGTCAAATCGTTTTCTAAGGTCTTCATTAACGTACAAGAAATTTGACACCTTTTGACATCAACTATTTTTTTGGAACAAAAATGACAATCTTCGCAATCCGTTGAAAACGCAATTTCTGTTATAAAACTATTCGCCTTCCCCGCTAAAATACTTATCATAGAGCCCATGCTGCAATATATCTTGGAAGAGTGGATTTTAAAGAATATTCCTACTAAGTATCGTCAGAGTATTCGTAAAAATGGCAATTTTATGTAATTTTAAAGTGAGTAGTACTTCTATGTAATTTTAAAGTGAGTAGTACTTATAAGTACCGTCGTTAAATAAAGGGTTAAGGACGGGGCTTACAAATTTCTGCGTCCTAGATCAAATGATTAATTCTGCATGCTCCCGCACATAAGAAAAGTTATAGTGTTCATTCAGTTCACAGACTGACTTATTTTTAAAGAGTATTTTTCAGATAAAATAAAATTTCTCATAAAGTAGAAATAAGAAACCCATACCCATTGAAATAAAACTTTTGTAACTATAAATATTCCGATGATCTTTCTTCCTGACTCTGCATTCCCATCTTTTTTTCGCTGCGCCCCTAGGCCTGGGCCTAGCTTTGTCCCATGGAAAATTAGACCCTACAATTAGTGCTAATATTCCATTTTCTACTTCCTTCCTTAGATACAGATGATTACATTTATTTCAGTTAAATAAAACGCCTCTAAAAGATTGAATTTAATAAGGAAAACTTTTTATCTATTTACTTATTTTTTCCACCGATATAACCATAAAATTTTCTTTTCAATATGGAAATTTACAGAGGAATCCCTAATCCTTTAGTTTATTGCGCTCAGATAAATGCAAATATCTAGATTGGAGAAAATATGACAATTCACATAAATCACCCACGAATTTTGTAAATGGCTGGCACAGAGGGATAGATAAATTCTAGGATCTATACAAGAGCTGAAGGCAACGGAACTCCTAATTTTGAACCTGGATCAAGTGACGAGGAGGACACTTGAGCTGGCATGCCTTTTGCCAAACTTCCACGCCACGTCAACGGAAGGACTGAGACTATACACGCGGCGAGTCTTTAGTGACTCGAGGTCTTATGCCTGTGTGGGGGGAACACATAAAAGCATTGAATTTATTCAATTCCGACCATAAACTGACACTCTCTATATATTTATTTATCTTGGTGGAATTTTCAATCGTTAATAAAATACATTTTAAAGCACTCAATTGAGCTGATCATTTTGGATGACAATACAGTTATTTAATTATAATTAATAAAAATTCATTGATTAAAACTAATTATTCAAAGAATTACAAATACAGCCACGTTGGCATCATTTTTGGCGACTTAGCGACCATTTTGGCGACTTGTATCAAAACTTAAAAAGGTTTTTTTTTCTCGCATTTTAAAGTGCTCATTCGAGCTGAAATTTTCTATACACTATTGTTTTGGGTAAAAGTACGATAGTTTAACTATAATTAATTAAAATTAATTGACTGAAACTAATTATTTAAAGAATTACAGATACACAGCCGCGTTGGTTTAATTTTTAGTGACTTGGGTCAAAACTTTAAAAGATTTTTTCTCACGTTTTAAAGTATTCCGTTGAACTGAAATTTTGTATACACGATTGTTTTCGATGACAATACGATACTTTAATGATAATTAATAAAAATTAATTACCACTTAATGTTGTGATTCTGTCATATGTATATACATATTTATATTAATTGTAACTATTTAAAAAATGTAGGTAAAATAAAATTTTCTTTGTTGATCTAAGTAGAAATTGAATTAAATTTTTTTTATATATTACTTGTTTTTTTGAATAAATTTATTTCTCTGTAATTTAAATACTCCTTTACCTGATTTTTCAATTATTTATTTCTACAGTTAGTGAGTAAAATTAGTTACAAAGAATCTCGTAATTTTAAATCATAGTCAAATGAGGATGACAGCTGAGCTGGTTCTCATTGTTTCATGTCACAAGAACGGTAGGAGTTTGAGCCCCTCTACTGATTTAACGTACATATATAATCTTCTTGAGACGACGATTAATCCGTGGCCCCAAGCAGTTCAAATAAATGCTTGCGGCAAACATCTCAACACAGTACCACAAAAGATTATTTATATTAATGTTTTATAATTGTGTTCATTATTGCAATTAATCTTATCTGTTTTTTCCTGAAGAAATTAATTCATTCATCCAGCGCACAGCGGTTCCCAAACTTAATGTACCCAGATGGACCCCTTATAGTTGAAATAACTCTATTTCAATGCACAACAGAAAAAAGTAATAAATTTAACTATGATGCCGCGAATGGTAAATGTTGACGTAAAAATAACGTATAAATGAAGCATTGGGGTATCTGAAGTAGTATTTATTCAAGTTACAACCTTCGCATTGAAATATAGAAAAATATTTTTTTTTCATGATATGCGTGAACCCCAATGAGATGGTTGCTTCTATACAATACAAAGATTAATACCGCTTTCTGATCACAACTAGGAAAAATGTGTTGGATCCACTTCACATATCAGGATTACGCACAAAACAAAACTGAACTGCTGATCGGATGTACTAATCCTTTATATATACTGCCATATTTTAGAACAAATTATTGCATGCTAAATTCCTTTCCCGCTTAAACCTGCATAAATGACCTGCAATCAGCCCGACCTCCACCGTGAGATGCTCGTCATTATGTACCTATCTAAAAATATTTATGTTCAAATTTTAAATTCTTACTCTAAATTTTTTAACACGTAAGAATCATTAATAATTCATTTTAACTTTCACAGTAATAGAATGTGTAGGTTACGAATATTTTACATTATTATATATTTTTTGCAGGCCTCATAACTTTGTTCACGCACCCAGGGCCGCTTTTCCGCTTATGGCGCAAGAGATTTAGGGACGCAAAAAATTGGAGGACGAAAAAGAGAAAACAATTTAAATTACAGTGAATGTGTGCCACTGCCTGGCGAGGTGACGAGAGAAGCATTTCTGCTTTTAAGAGAGTAAAGACTGAAATGAGATCTTTTACAGAAAATGAAAAGCATAACAGTTTGATGTTGCCATGAACTCAAAATGATATTACAATGAAAATTGATTGCAATGTTGTCATTAAAGACTTTTCAAATCATCAAAGCTCGAAGTACTCATACAACGACATTGACTCAACAAAGAATAAGAATGTCTAAAAGTAAAAGATAAGAAAGCGCGATAAGCGATGAAAAAAATTATAATTAACAAGTTGAAAACAGTTCATACAATAATGTTTCTTCTTTTCTGTAATTGAGAACAATTTTATTAATTTACTGTACTAATTTACGAAAGTTTGAGTGGGTAAGTAAGGTTGCCGTAAGGTAAGAAATGGACAAGAGTGTCCAAAGCGCACCCTACTATCATTTTCTTACAATTGCCGATTGTCAGTCCTGGACACGGCAGGCCCATTGGAGTTGGATATTGGAAAGACCAACCAAAGAGCAAAAACAAAAAAAGGGAAAAGAGTCAGAGAGTTAAAAGAGAATCCCTCCCGAATCAAAACAGGCAAGGTAAGAACTGAAGGAAGGGATGCTCTGAAAATAGTGTGTGGGTGGGTATAACAATTTAAAGTGCCTAGGGTGCCGGGGAGTTTAAAAAGAGCCCTGGCATCCCCCCTTAAATTATTTATAATTTTCCGTGGACCCCCTCACCAGTCGAAAGGACCACCAGAGATTCGTATGAATCATTTTGGGACCTATGATATAGCAGAAGGAACAGGGCTCTTTGCAATCAATCTAAAAGCTTTTATCATTTCGACGTGTGGTCGTAGTAGCATAGTGATTATGAACACGAACTCGTAGCCTTAATGTAACGGGCTCAAGTTCAGATGGCACAGAAGACACGCCGTGTAGAAAGGACTGATACACGTGAAATATGTCAAGCTCAAAGTTCTCCGGTTGGCGTTGTGTGGTTGTTTAGAGATGGGAGTTCCAGCTCAGAAGTTGCCCTCATCATTTGAACGAATTTCAAAATTACGATGTCCGTCGCAAATAGTCTTAGTGTTGCTTTATAATCCAACGTTAATATAACTCTCACTCGATGTGGACAAACAACAAGTTCTGAGCGATGCCCTGCTATACAATCAAGCTTTTGCAGTCATGCTATCACAGTGTATTTATAATCGAAATAAAAATGTTCAGTAACGCTGTTCTCGATGTTATTAGTTATTAAAATGATTAATAACAGACATCAGTAATGCAATATTATTTAAACAACTTCATTGTTCCGTGAAGGGCTAATCAGGTTTCATTCGCAATCATGAATCAATCGTGCAATCATGAGTCATTAATTCTCCTCTAGTTCAAAACAAGTGGATCTTAAGCGCATTTTCAAGTCAAATAAGTAAGCAAAAAAAAAAAAAAGTGCAAACATAACGATTGCAATTTGCTTTTTACAATACAACAAGAAAAAAAATCCCTCTTTACATCTCTAGTAGCTCCCCCAATGACCTAGAAATGAATATTAATGTCTCGACCGCAAATCTGCGGTGAGTTTAGTGTGAAAAGTGGCCAGACAAGAAAGATCACGCCACGGCTCTTTTTCGAGTGGGGTAGACGATGTTTTTATTGCAAAAAAGGCTGCCCAGACTGCTGCTTTGTCACGGTCCGGCGCCGTCGCATAGTCGCGTTGTTGTGGAAGTAAAAGGCGATGAAAAGTGCTGAAGTGGTCGCAGGTCCTTGGACTCTTTTGATGCTTCGCGCTGCTGCAGGAGACATTGTTCTACGAGATGTCCCTTCCAGACATTGTTACAATTCAGCCAAGATCTCTATCTGGGAAGAGTTGCCCTTTTTTGTTTTCTTCGCCACTGACAGCTAAAATGAATTACCTTTATTTGTTAAAGAGCCTGGTGAAGTGTTTACTCAGAGCTGCTGTGGACGATTTTTATTTGTTTTAAGGAAAAGTTTTGACAATATTCTTCGTTGAGAGTTTTTTAAAACAGGAAAAAAATTTTCTTATTTGTTGAAATTCGAGAGCATTCAAGAGGACACGCTTTTATCGGTTTTTACAAAATATATGTGTGCATCAAAAGATAAATAAAGAGTGTATATTTATAAAGAATACGATTAAGGTATCCGACTACGTTCGGAACCGTGATTTTGCAAATGCGTATAAATGGATAATATTTATGATATTTAGTGTCACTTAGATTAGAAAACGTATATAAAATTGTTCTAAGAATATTATTACAATAAAAAAATATTTAAGTACAATATTTTGACAAAAAATGAACATAGAATAATCAATTTTCAAAATATTCTCCTTTTGTGAAAAATGCTTCTTTTATAATAATATTTTACCTGTATATAGCTCACAGACCTCTGTACAGAGGCTCAACTAGAATTTTTGAAATATATAACTTAGAAGTGGGTTTATTCGCGTTTTACGACAAGAGAGGGGAGAAATTTTAAGAAAAAAAATGCCGATAATTATTTCAAATGGTTGTAACTCTGAAAATAATGTGAATTTTTCAAAAAAAAAAAGTTCAAACTCTCTGGAGAAGTTTACTTTATATAAGTAAAATATTATTATTTTAGAAGCATTTTTTATAAAAGGAGAACATTTGAAAAAAGTTATTCTAAATTAATTTTTTGTTGACAAAATATTGTATTTAAATAATTTTTTTTTCTCAAAATGTCCTTAAAATAATTTTATACATGTATTCTAATCTATGTGACACTAAATATTGTTACGAATTTTGTGTAAATAGTGTAAATAATTTGTATTTGAGTGCTTAATGCATTTATATTACTCTGTTATATTTATTTCATGTTAAAATTGTACTATTCACAAGCATTGCCGCCCATTACGTTATCATGGCGATTGAATTGGAACTTGGCGAAATCTTGGCGGTAGAGCCAAGTGGGCATCATTTTCTGAGACCAACTTGGCGACTATTTTGGCGTCATTGGTGACCATGTTGGCTAGTTCGGAACCCTCTGTAATCTTCTAGAAAGTAGTAGATCTCTCCACTAGTGTCACGTTCAGTGACACGAGCGTTTATATTTCTGGAAGTTTTTTTCGCGCCTATAAAAGAAGATGATCGCCGGTTCGGCGGGCAGTCTTGATTAAGCCAGCGAGTAGTGAGGATTTTGACTAGTGATTAGCTCGGCTGTGCTTGTGAATAATCTTTACTTACGTATATTTTTGAACACTGGTGATTGTGTTTGATTGCTGTTGAAGGTGTGAAAACCTTCGGATATTTACCCTGTGAATATTGCCGCTGAATCCTGCATTTAAAGGATTGGACTTTTGATAATAAATTCGCATCGCTCATAAAGAACTGTTTATTTTCTTTGTGATTGGTTTTGCATAAAATCCTAGAACCCGGATCTACGTAACAATATCATGAAAATTATCTTTTTATGCGCTTTTTAAAATCACGGTTCCAAACGTAGTCAGATGCCTTGAGGAATTAGAACCTTTGATTTTATTTAATGCTCGTTTGATGTTTTGATCGCTGAAGCATTTAAAATATTTATTTCCTGAAATAATATGAGAAGAATTGAAACATTTTTTAAAAAAAATAATTTAAAATATAATGACATTTCCACACTACCATCAACGTTTGTAAAATATAGGCTGCAATATTATGATACATGCTTAAAGTAGCTACGTGCAGGGCTGTACAAAAAACAATATTTAATTTAATTAACCTCGTACTTCAAAACAGCACAAGAACTATTGGTAATGGACCACGTAAATTTGATCTTCAGTCAAGTGACGAAGATGATACCTACGCTGGCAGTTCTCTCTCCAATCTACCACACCATGCCACAAGGAGGACTTTCAACCTTGACAGATTTAATGTGCATCAGTCCCTCAACGTGGAAAATCTTAAGTGGCACCAGGACTTTAAAACTCACAATCCACTGGTCATGAGTTCATGACCATGAGCACACGTCTACCCAGGATACATATATACTCACTTTGTATTATATCTTTTTAGGAGATTTTAATGTGATTCTAATATACACTGCTGGCCACAGTTAATGCAACACCCTGAAGAAAGCATGCAAATAACGTGAAATTTGCAACATGCATTAACGGAGGTGAGATATGCAAATGATTAGAATTTTAGCGCAGACACACATCACGCGCACCTGTGGCGCCACCTCAAAGCGCTATTAAAGGCTTGGAGATTTCGACGATTACAAGTTCGGTAATTGTGTTCTTCTTGTGATTTTTTTAAAAAAACTATCAGTTATGTCTCTAGGAAACAGCGATCAGCTTTTGATCAAGTATCCGAGTTCGACAGAGAAAGGACAGTGGCCTACCGAGTTTGTGGATTATCTTTCAGGAAAATCGGTAGTCGTGTTGGACGAAACCAAAACACTGTAATGCGGATATATCACCGTTGGATGCAGGAGGGTACGACGGGCAGACGTGGTCGATCGCATCCACTTCAGTGCACCACTTCACGTGAGGACAGGCAAATTGTGCACATGGCAGTGACGGATCACTCAGTCATACTACGAACCGTAACACAGCACATTAAGTCTGTAACGCATCATTGAGTGTCTGCGAGTTTCATTCGACACCGTTTACAGCAGAGTGATCTGCGCGCAAGACGTCCATTGCTTGGTCTACCCTTGACGCAGAACCACAGACGTCTCCACCGCCAATGGTGCGATGAAATAAGGATGTGGCCTGTAGAATGGAATGAAGTTGTCTTTACTGACGAGTAACGCATCTGTCTGCAACACCACGATGGTCGGATTCGAGTCTGGAGACACCGTGGAGAGAGGATGCTGAACAGCTGCGTTATGCACCGCGACACTGGTCCTGCACCGGGTATTATGCTATGGGGTGGTATTGGATATCACTCTCGCACTCCTCTAATACGCATTGCCGGTACTTTAAACAGCCAGGGCTACATCTCCGAGGTGTTGGAGCCAATTGTCCTTCCTTACCTTCAGGGCTTGGTCACATCGATATTTCAACAGGATAATGCGCGACCACACGTGGCACGCATTGTCCAAAGGTTCTTCGTCAATCACCAGATTGAATTGCTTCTCTGGCCGGCTCGCTCTCCGAATCTTTCGCCGATATAAAACATATAGTCCATGGTTGCTCAACGATTGACCCAGATTACACTCCCAGCTGTCACACCAGATCAACTTTTGCAACGTGTGGAAGCTACTTGGTCTGCAGTTCCCCAAGAACGCATCCAAAGTCTCTTTGAATCAATGCCGAGGCGTATGACAGTGGTGATCTCTAACAATGGCGGCTACTCTGGCTACTGATTCTGGCAGGAATCACACTTCACTGAAGTCTATAAATTTAATCATTTGATACTTGGTCAACATGTTATCTACAAAATAAATTTTGTTGTGCTATCTCTTGTTTTTCTTGGTTTGCATTTACGGTGGCCAGCAGTGTACACTGGTGTGCAAAAATTAAGGACGAGACGGTTTTTTCAATATAACTTTGTACAAAAGCTTTCCAAATCAACACATTTAATACCGTAAGATCCCCAATACGTAAGGACATGTGTAATATGAAAGCAACACTTACTAAAAGAGAAATCAGAGGGATAAAAAGAAGCGTGATTGAAAAAGTAGCATGGAGCGCAATGCGACTGAAGGCCGAAACATCCCTGTAATGGGTGTCCAGCAAGAAACATCCGGTCTTTAGTAGGGGATATGATCTCCCCTGACTTCTAGGCAGGTTTCACAGCGTCTGCCCATGCTGAGAATAAGTGTGTCAATGAGTTGTTGAGGCATTGCTGCCCATTCGTCTTGCAGCGCCAATCGAAGCTCCCGAATCGTTACTGGTGGTAAGGTACGAGCTGCCAAGCGTCTGCCTAGAAAATCCCATACATGCTCGATGGGATTGAGATCCAGAGATCGTGCCGGCCAATCCATACGTTCAATATCCTCACTCTCTAAGAGCTGTTCGGCAGCTACTGTGCGATGACAAGGTGCATTGTCGTCCATGAAAAGGAACTGCAGACCCATAGCGCCTCTAAAAAGACGCACATATGGAAGACGAATCTCGTTACAGTAACGGGTCCCGTTGACTGAACCTGCGTCGAAGATGTGAAGGTCTGTACGACTACCAAGCATGATGCCTCCCCAAACGAGAACACCGCGACCTCCATACCTGTCCCTTTCAATGATGTTCGAGAGATGATTGCGGCTTCCCCGCTCTCTCCAGATGAGTATGGGATGAGAATCGCTACTCAAACTGAATCTGCACTCATCTGTAAAGAGTACTCGTCCCCATTCATTGTCTCTCCAATTCCGGTGTTCCCGGCACCACAGAGAACGCCTTCTCCGATGGACAGGCGTTAAAGGTACACACCGTACAGGGCGTCGTGCAAACAGACCACCACCGTGCAGTCTTCTGGCCACGGTTAAACGCGATATTGGTCGTCCAGTCGCCTGTGTCGTGTGTCTAGCGATTTCTCCCGCTGTCTGCTGCCTGTTTCTTCTGGCCTGTAAGACAATGTACCGGTCATCTGCGGGGGTGGTTCCTCGTGGACGACCACTACTGAACCCCCGGATAGCTGTTCCTGTAGTTTGAAATTGTCTCCAAAGTCGTGAAACGATGCTGTGAGCAATTCCGAACTCTGCAGCCACACTTGTCACACTGCGGCCTTCCTCCAACTTCCCAATGATTCGACCTCGGGTAAAAGCATTCATATGTCATCTAACAGATTGATTATTCGCCATTTCTCGACGAGGCAGCAACTCGGTGTGATTTTAACTGCTATACGACGTGCAATCTCTTTGCCAGAAATACTGATCTTACACCGACAACATGCTTTATACTACTCAGACACTCCCCCATTACGTCTACCTGCATATCTGCGCATGTGCTACCGTACATCACCTTACTTAATCTCCTGATTGGTCTTTCTGTCCGCTCTGCCTCTTCGTTCAGCTGATTTGCTAATTTTTCGACTTCGTCCTTAATTTTTGCACACCAGTGTATATGAGAATCTAGTTAATCCATAAAATCTTTTTAGACTATCTACAAGTTTGTGAAGGTCCCCTTGGACCTCACTTTGAGAACGAGAATAAGTAGGAGTCAGATAAGAGCCAATAGCCATTTTTATAAATAACTTTCTTTATTTGGTTATCTTATCCAAATAGAATCAAAGACTTATTAACAAATATATCTAACTAGTATTATGAGGTTTTTTAAAGGGAATGTCCTTTAAATTAACTTAAATATTTAATGATCCAATTAATTAACAATTAGGATATCGATCACGCAGAGATTACCACGATAAGAGATCCCAGATTTATATTTAATAATGTTCCTATTGAACATTTAACTTTAATCTCAATCCTAATATAAACGTTTGATGAGACTTCAAATATAAATCAATATTTACCACACAATCTCAACTCTTCTTGAGAGTAAATAATCCACCAAGAAATCTTCAATTATAATTTTCTAATTTCACTATTATGCCTTTCTGCTTTAATCTCTCTCTCTCCTACTGCTCTAACTTTACGACACCGTTTGACTTAAATACTTTATCTAATCTGCATAACAAGGAATCCTGTCCTCTTTTTGGAGCTGATTGGAAATAGGTAGGGAATTAAATTTCCCTAAAAAAGACGACTCAGAAGGTTAGTGATAAAGTTCCGTATAGATTTGTCAGAAGTTGAAGTATGATTTATTAAGTCATCAAACAATTGTCATGTTCTTGAATGTGTAGAGTCAATATGCATGTATATATATATATATATATATATATATATATGCACTCATGTCCATAAATTAAGGATATTGAAGTTCAGGCAAAGAAAGAGACAGAAGCAAAACAAATTTGACTTATCTGTAAAGTCTATTTATTAAACAAACGGTAAAGAGCAAAAAAGATGCTACATGTTTGACATAATTAAAAAAAATTGCGATTTTTACTCCCTGGAGTAAATTTCAAAAAAGAACCTATTTACAAAAAACAGTATAACATGGTTATTATGATCATTAATACGGAGTATGTCTCCTGGACGATGCAATACAGGCCTTACAACGCCTAGGCATGCTGAGTATCAAATTATCAATCTGATCTTGGGGAATATTACACCACTCATCAAGCAATGCCCTTCGAAGTTCCAATTGACAGGTGAGAGGGGGTTGACGGGCTGCAATTCGTTGGCCAAGCATATCCCACACATGGTCTGTCGGATTCAAGTCCGGTGAGTATGCTGGCCAATCCATACGGGTGATATCCTCCGATTGAAGGTATTTGTCTACAATGTTTGCACGGGGAGGACGGGCTTTGTCATCCATAAACAGAAATTCAGCACCCATGGCACCGCGAAACCAACGTACATGTTGTTCCAGAATGACATTCCGATAGATGTGGCCTGTCATTGTTACACTCTGAACATGCAGGTAAGTTCTGGAACCAAGAATAATTCCTCCCCAAACGAGCAATCCTGCATCACCGTAACGATGTCGTTCAATGGTGTTCTCTTGGTGGTAACGGATACCTGGCGCTCTCCATATTAAAGTGCGGCGAGAATAAGACTGCAAACTAAACCTGGACTCGTCGGAAAACATCACACAAGACCACTGTTGTGGTGTCCACAATGCAGGCTCTCTACTCCAGGTTAATCGCAGGCGACAGTGAGTTGCGGTAAGTGGAACACATCTGACAGGCCTACGAGCATATAGACCAATGTGCCCTAACCATCTGTATACGGTCTTCCTTGAAACTGTCGTACCGGTAGCTGAAGAGAGCTGACGAGACAGGTCTGATGCTGTGTTCCGTCTGTATCTTTTGGCAGTAACTGCCAAATACCGGTCCTCATTTGGCGTTGTAACTCGGAGGTGACCTGTTCTGTAACATCTACTCCCATTACCATCATCTTGGAATCGTTGGCAAAGCCTGGAGATGACACTCTGGGCGATTCCAATTTCCTCGGATACTTCCAGCTGGGTACGTCCACATTCCAGTCGCCCAATAATTCTACCACGTAAAAAAATCATCCAAATGCTTCCTTTGTGCCATAACTATGGGGCTATTGCACTGAAAGGCTTTTAAAACGCTTGTGAACAATTTTACTTCCTTGCCACCATTCCTTATATACCCCTCCCTCTCTTGCACTCTCGTCGTTGTGACGTACAATCTTGCCATCTGGTGGTCTTCTCTAATTTGCATATTCTTCTTCAAGATGTGTGTGATAATTCTACAGGTGAAATTTTTATTTTAGATTTCAATTTCTGTGTGATTCTGAATTATCCTTAATTTATGGACATGAGTATATATATATATATATGTTCCTTTTATTATCTATTATCAAATGTAATGTGTAGTGAAATATTAAAAATATCCAAAATAAATCATGTCAGTTTTATTTCTAAGGTAATATAAATTTTTTAGCGTGAAAGAGAGAGAAAGGTAACTCTGGTTATTTTCGGCAGGTACTTCGACAACTTTAATATCTATTAAATGGACGAAAAGGATATATACATATTTATTTAAATACCGCACAATATATATATAAAGTTACAAAAGAAAAAGTTATAGTTTTTTTTCTCCTACCTGTTATTATACAAAAGCAAACACACATTTCACTGTAAAAATGATTACATTTGAATGATCTTGATAAAAGCGTTTTAGAATCAAAAATCAACTGGAAGAGGAATGTGTTTAAATTCTTTTTGTATTATATTAGGTGTATTGGAAAGTTCTGTTCATCCTTTTTCGACATCATTGGAGATTGCGGAAAGCCTTGATTAATCTCAACAAACCATTCCGGACAATTTCCGGAAACTTAGGATTGGTGTGCAATTAGTTGAGATGGGTGCCACAGAAATTAAGCCAGAAGAATTTTAATGATCGTGTCAGCATGAACACATCTCTATTTGCCCGGAACAAAATAGAGCCTTCCTCGGACCGGATGATAACTGAGGAGGAAAAGGGAATAATTACCTATGAAAACATCGTATGAAAGGGGCATATTGTGAAACCGGGATTCCTGCCCCTCCAACTCTAAGCCGAAGTTGAGCCATTTAAGTGATTTCAAGAAGATTTCTTTAAGTGACATTCGAGGAAAAATATTTTTTGAGTTGTCGAAACCGATCGAAAAGCTCAATTCCGAGAAGTACAATCAGCAATGGGATAATTTACTAACACCACTCCAAGAAAAAAGACCGGCGATTTTCAATAGAAAAGACATCATATTACATAATAATGCCAGACCACATGCTACTTTGAGGACTCATCAGAAACTCGCAAAACTAGGCTGGGAAATCCTGTCGCCTCCACCATACATTCTCGCACCTTCGATTATCGCTTGTTTTTGTCTTTACACAAAAATTTTCGAGACAAATAATTAAAAAACGAAGAAGATATCAGACAAACACTGGTTCAATTTTTCGCCTCCGCGTAAAAGGTACTTTTTAAAAATAGGATTTACAACTTGTCATCTCGCTGGCAAGAAGTTCTAAGTAATTATGGCAATAATTCTGTAGGCGTTTTACCCGTTGTCTCGTGAACAGCCGTTCTTATGGCATACACGTACTATTTGGGAAATTGGTCCCCATTTTCATGATTCTCTTCTACGTAGCTAGAAATCATTTGGAGAAGAGTACGGTTACCCCTCTCAGTTTGGTTCGATTGCGGTCTATATACGACTGTTTTTACGTGCTTAGTGTTCAACCTGTGACATATGTGTTCAAATACCTAGGGGATAAATTGGGGACCATTATCACTAAATCATTTTTATAGGAGTTCCAAAACGAGATATATAATTTTCAAATGGTGTATTCACAATAGCTATAGCTAAGGCTTTCCTTAAGGGTATTATTTCAACCCTTTTTGTGAAATTGTCCGTTATCACTAAAATAAATTTATATCGTTCCGGTCTTAGAAGCTGGGTAAGGCTCTAATAAATCTAAGGAAACTATTTCATTTGGATAATTCATTACAATAGGTATTAAATGACCAGCTGGTAACGCGTTTTTATAATTTACTAGCTGTACCCTGCCACGCGTTGCTGTGGCTCAGTATAATTAAGGTGACTGCCTACATTCAAAATGTTACAGACATGACTGATTGACTTAAAAATAAGAAGGTTAAATTTTTAAAACATATAAAATTGTAAGACATTAAAAAAAGAGAAGGGAAATAAAAATACTAACAAAATATTTAACTTCAAACATAAATCAACTAAGTCCACTCAATTCTGACGCAAGGGGAAACATAATATTTCATTCCATTTGAACAAATCACTCCAAAGAGGTCAGTTTCACTATATCGTTTGAATTCAAATGAAAATTAACTGACAGAACAGAATTCTCACCCAGTGCACTGAGAAATAAAAAAAGCAATTAAAAAACTAAATGAAGAACAATCAAAGAATAAACTATACTCACAAAAAAATCGACACTATGGTAAAAGACACAGCTCACAAACATACACAATAGCAATGCAATGTATCACAAAATAATTAAGGTGACTGCCTACATTCAAAATGTATCAGACACTAGGATTCATCTTTAAAGTTGGGATCAATATGTCTCTATATATACGTATATATACCACATCAAATTTGTGCACCGATAGCAATCATATATTGACCGCGCCTGCTCTCCTTCATCTCCAACATAGTTAAGGAAGAAATAAAATCACACATGGTTAAATATATTTTGCAATGAATACGCAAGGAAAATTCAAGTATAAAAATTGATTTCACATCATAAATCTTCAACAAAGCGTTGATAATAATTGAAGATTTTTACTGTTCTCAAACGTTATCAACAAAGTTCAGGGCATATCTTTAAGATTTAGTGGCTTAGATCTAGACATGGATTGTTTCTCCTTATGGACTATTATTTGTTTTGTTCTAGAGTAAGCAGACTAGACAATCATTTCTATATCTGCACAGACAATGTGAAGCAACACAAAATATTGTCTACCCAAAAGCATTGTAAAATTAAACCTTTGCCCTCGTGAACTTTGCATTTCATCAAATTTGGGTATATTTTATTTCAAGACAGCTTTTCGATTCAAATTAATGTATTAATTTTTTCAATATAAGATTGCCCCTCAATTTTATATTTTGTACTATTTTATGAACTTATTTAAGTACTTTGAAATTATTTTGGTATTTACGTATTATCGCAACCTATTGGCGACAATGTATGAAACGAAGCACCTAGTGTTACCAATTCAGCGTGTGCGACACATAAAAATCAGGGGTGCCAACTTCGCGAGTTGTTAATAGAGTTGGCGATTGTTGCAATAATACGTAAGTATCTTTTCCTTTATTTGTTTGAATTCTTGTGTATTACTTACTTTTGTAAGGCTCATGGCATACTTTAAGGTGCACCAGTCTTTTTAAGCTGACTGAGCCACAGCAACATGTAGCTGGTTACGGCTAGTTATAACATAAAATTAAATCATAAAAATATCTAAAAAATAAAAGAAGGCTCAATATATTTTGATTAAATCAATATAAACAATTTCGTACAAACACAAAATATATATTGGAAAATTTTTGTTTTGCCATTCGTATTTCAGATAGACATCAAATGAAAATTTAAAAATTGTCAAAAACAATTAAAAAAACATAATTAAGAATAGTCCCGCCGATTGATTTCTCCTAATTGACACATCGAGATGTGCAAAAAAAAATGTGTGATACATAATCGCCAAAAAAAATGTAAGTACTAAAATATAAAAAACAAAAATTATGTATTGAATTAATTAAGGATTACTGGAGGGAAAGATAAAACTGTCTAAAATAAGATTTATAATAGTAATTTCATATTCGTACGCTACTCGTTTTTGGCATTGATTGTTGCGATAGTACATAAGTACCAAAATAATTACAATCTTACGACCACCTACTTCCTCAGCAGGTAATTGAGCCATTTGCTGTTTTGCTCGTTCGCTGATGCCTATTCCAGCTTGATATGTAATTACTACCAACACTGCCTTCGTTTGGCCAGTATGATGACCTAAGTTCGATTTTCTTCAAGGTAATTTTATGCACTGAAGCCGACTGACTTCATTTAAAAAGAAGGTTAAAATAAAAACAAATGTAATTGTGCAAAATAGCTCTGAGTGGGGCCTTATCAAAATTCTTTTGAGGGCCCTTTTTACTGATATGAGCACCATGTTAGCGACACTGTAGTAACACGTATTGGGACCGCTGTAGCTTAGGGATCTTGTATCATCGATACGGTAGATACACGGTAGCTATGTCCCTAACAAAAACAAACGGTACTTACGCATTATCACAACCTATTGGCGACATTATATGAAATGGAGCACATGATTGCCAATTCAGCTCGTACAACACTTGGGAAATCAGGGTTGCCTACTTGGCGAGCTATCTTGAACGTTGGTGATTGTTGCAATAATAAGTAATTACCAAGCAGACCGTAATAACTCCATGTATTCTGTTAACAAATTACTAATGGAATCTGCTTAAGAAAGTTATAAGATAAAATTAAATTGTAAAAAGCCATCAAAAAAACAAAATAAGGTTTAATATTTTTATGTTTCGAAATATATATCAAGAAACCTAAATTTTGCCATTTGTATTTCTATAATAGCATGAAATGAAATTTAAAAAATTGTTTAAAATAGAGGGGAAAAAACATACTTATTTAAAATACCGTCGACGCATAGATATCGACGAAACCCGACCGCCAACCTCTCTCCAAATATGGTGCCAAGAAGGGCGCTTATCATTCTGTTGTGGTAACTCGAGATTTTTTTTCTCACTCTGATTTGTTTATTCCCTGCATACCTACGCGCGCAGATTTGAGGTAACTAGATTTCTTCCTTTTCTGTAATTAATTATGCAAAAACATTTTTTGTCAATAAAGCTAAGTATGTAACTATTTATTTATTTAATTGTTTAACTAATTGTTTAATTAATTGTTTAACTAATTATTTAATTAATTATATAACTATTTATTTATTTAATTAATTAATAAACTAACTATTTGATTAATATTAATTCGTTTTATAAACGCATTACTATTTGTAGAAAACCAGGTTGCATTCTTCTTTTCTTGGATAAAACCTGATTGTATATTATTTTTATTTTTTTATTATATTTAAACAGATCAAGCTATGAGATTTTAGTATTAGTGATATAGCTCTTAGCATTAGGAATATTAGCATCTTAGTATATTGATACTTTTAATTGATTTCAAGATAATTTGTAACATTTAATTCTTGATATTTTTTGATATATTTAGACAATAATTCTTTCTCCTACTTTACTCTTATTTCTTAGATAAATCAAATACAAGAAAACTAAGTATATATACAATATAACTGAAGCATGTGATTATTAAAAATTAATTAGCATAATTAATTAGTCATAATATACCGTAAAATCTGGCGTATAACGTGCACCCATATTTTCAAGCTGCACTTTTCAATTTTTAGGTATATTCACCGTATAACGAGCACCCCCTTTTTTTACAAGAGATCTGAAATATTAGTATACATTGCTCTTATATGTTTTGAAGTCCTTTATTCGAGGATTTTGAAAAAATAGTATACTTCTAGAACTACACCTCTTTTAGGTCTTTGAGCAAGTCATTTCTTTTAAATAAATATTTTGATACAAATAGAAGTAAATTTTTTTTATGTTCATCTCATTTGTTATTTTTAAAGCTATCGTTTTTATACCCAGCGTATAATGCGCACCCTTAAATTTTCATCTTATTTTTTGTGTTAAAAGTGCGCGTTATACATCGTATTTTACGGTAACAAAAGCATGGAATTATTAAAAATTTCTTAATTAGTATAATTCATTAGCATAATTAATTAGTTACTGAATTGATTAAAGTAATCAATTTTTTCTAAACAAATCACTATCTATCTCACTATAGGATCTCTTTTGACTCAAGAATTAGGGTATAATTTCCGATTCTAGGACTTTTGTATACATTTCCAGGTCATCCTTATGATTTAAACATTACGCCTAACGTGGCGGACAGTAAACACCGTATTTGGCGAAGAATGACTTTTCGACCAAAAAAATCCCAGATGGCGGCCGTTGGGCATATAAAATACTTGTTCCTTCGTCGATTAATTTCGCCAGATTAAAATGTCTCCAAGTGGAAAAAAATATTGAGTTCGAATATGCATGGAACGGTTTCCAAACATTGAATGCATATATCGCGGTATTTGGCGATGTCTTTTAATTTGATGTTGATTGTTGAAGGAAAAACGCGTGGGTACGAAAAAAAAAATAAACATAAAAATTAATTTGAACAAGGATTACTGGAAAAGATAAAATAGGTGGAAAATATTTCAATCAGTACGCTCCCCCTTTGTGGAGATCAGACGGCCAGTCTAATGTTAACGTCAAATCTTAAAGGAATTTTAACCACTATTTCGCCGAAAAATAAGCAGCGGACAGAAGTCAAACATAATTTCCATCTTCGTTTAGTAAAAAGAAACAAATTTATCTGAAATTACAGGAGAAAGATAAAATAGGCGGAAAATATTTCAATCAGTTGGGGGGCAGGGGTAGCTCTAAAATTGATGTATATTTAAATAAAAAATATTTAGATATTCTTTTTTAAATAAGAATACATTGAAATAAATGTTTCTTAATTATATTGAACTGTACAAATAAGCAAAAAAAATCTTTTTACATATTATTTAATTAAAGAAATAATGTCCAAGGTCATCAAAATTAGGTTCATGTAGTATGCGACATATATCTCTGAACTCTTCACAATATTCATCATCAATAGCAGGAAAAAAAAAAAAGTGTAATAGTCATGGTAACTTGGTCATATATTTTATGTGATAGAACTCCTTAATTTCTATCACTTGTTCAATGAATTACGATGATTGACTTCTTGACCAGTACTCAGCCTCTACCCATGGTACTTGCTTTACATGCTCAGATTTTTTCTTACTGAGTTCCTCTTTCCACCGCTTTTCTAACCCTCTTATCCATTCAACACCAGGTTTTCTATTCCTGAAAAGAAGTTGAGCTGCCTTATTTATTGTCCAGTTTTAACAAGGTTTATAGCATCTTTTCTATCAAAAGGAAATCCACATTCCTTAAAATTCTAATGCTACCACAATACATATTTCTTCTTTATTTATTAGATAGGAGGATCTACTTGGTCCTTAGTGATAAGGACTTCTAACAGTTTCTTCTGGAGTACTACATTTCTTTACTGCAGCATAAATTGAAGATCCCTTTTTTACCTCCAAAACAGCTTTCTTCGGGTCCACTTTTTTGTACCCTTGGCGAATGTGGATTTCTTAATATAATTTCCTGGCATATTCGAACTATATAAGACAATGTATTAATATTAATAGTAATTTAAAGTGTTATTTGCACCTACTTATAACATTCAGCTTTTTCTGTATTACATTCTCTCCTCTCTTCCTAAACTAATATAGGAATTAAAAATAAAAAAAATGTTATTCGGTATTAAAATTACTATTTAGTGAATAAATACCAAGTATATTAATTGTTTGTCATTTTATTTCAAAATATAGAGCATTGGACATTTTCTAAAGTTAACATAGAGGTAAAAAATATGCCTATCATAGAACACTAGCTATAAGCTTAACCATACCCCCAAATTACCCCATCAAAAAAAAAAAAACTCATGACAAATAGAATTATAAAATTTATTCTTACCTTTTTATGTAGATCTGTTCCTTAGATATTGCTCTACAAGTGTGAATTGAAGTTAATAGTTTTTGCCAGTTAATATTGATTTTAGAAGAAGATTCATCACACACAGCAGCCTAAACTAATATACCACTCGCAATCAGCATATCAAGAAGCGTCTTAAACATCAAACTTGTTGTCAACTTCAGAAACTAAAATGAAAATATTTAACTATAATCTCAATATATGGCTCTAAAAAAGAAATAACTAAATATCTTTATTTAAAAAGAGAAAACATGTGTTTTTCAATATACTCCCACTTTACCCCATGGGCCCCCTTTCCCCCACCTGACCCAACACTTCCCATTTGTGGAGATCAGACGGCCAGTCTAATGTTAAAGAATCTTTATAACCACTATTTCGCCTAAAAGTAAGCAGCGGACAGAAGTCAAATATAATTTTGATCTTCGCTTGATAAAAAGAAACAAATTTATTGAAAATTACAGAAAAAATCACAATGTAATATATAAGCAAAATCGTAAACATTCCGCGTTAAAGCTATCGGAATGTTGCCAAAACTACAAAACAAAATTTGAGCTGTTGAAAGAATAATTTTAAAAAGAAATGATTTATTCGAAAATTAATCCCAATTACGTAACAAAGAACAAGAAAAATAAATAAATATGACAAACAATAAACATAACTATAGTTAAAAATATGTAACAATCCGGAAAAAACCTATGTGTGAAGTATAAATTTTCGCATTCAGAGAGAATCGTGCCATCATAAGACATCATAAGAAAGAAAAATCACTGAAAAATTAAATTTTAAAAAATTTAGAAGGAATTTCGAAATGAAAAGTACATAAAAACCTGTCCGGATTCAAATGCAACGTTAGGTCAAATTTTCAGATAAATCGATGCAGAACTTTTTGAGTTATTGAAGCGTACACAAACCAACATAACATTTTTGTACATACAATGGTACAAACAATTGAGGATACACCTTACTTTTACTTGATAAGTCCAACTTTCAATCGAAATAACACATTAACTAGAAGTGCAAACGTGTTTTTATTTTCACACGTAACAAAAAGGGTTATTTACAATAAAAATAACGAAAATCAAAAAAATATCTAAAATTAAAAATTTCACAAGTATTTGAAATAAACATAGGCAGATCTTTACCTCAAAAAATTGAAAATACACCAATGAAATTTGTGTAACATATCACATACAAAGACAGTGTCAATATTTGGTTGCATGTCCTTTGGCTTTTATAATGTCCTCCAAACGTCTTGGTACCGATTCGACCAATTTTTTGGTGGTATCTGGAGATATTTTATCCCATTCTTCTTGTAAAACTTGCTTTAAATGGGCTTTGTTCTTAATTTGGTGTTTTTGGACCGCTGTTTCGAGTGGCCCACAAATTTTCTATGACATTGATGTCAGGGGACTGTGGTGGTGTGTGCAATTGCTGTTTACAATGAAAAAGACACCACATTTTGACATTACGTGCCTTATGCTTGGAGTCGTTGTCCAGCTGGAAAATAAAATTTCCATCTAAACCCAATTTTTTTGCACTTTCTTTAAGATTTTTGTTGAGTATATCTATATAAAGCTTATGATCCATTATGCCATCTATAAAAACTAAATTTCCAACCCCATTTGAATCCATACAACCCCAAACCATGACGGAGCCACCACCATGTTTAACTGTAGGACGTAAATTTTTTGGATCCAAAGCGGTGTTCGGCTTTCTCCAAACGGTGCGATGGCCATCACTTCCAAAAATGTTGAATTTACTGTCGTCACTAAATATAACTTTCTTACAAAAGTTATCTGTCTTCAATTGATAAGTTTTTGCAAACTCCAAACGCTTTTTCTGATTTTGTAAGCTTATGAAAGGTTTTTATCTAGCTGCTCGACTGCTATATCCAGCATGTCTAATCACATTTCTCACAGTTTCTGCACTTACACTTATACCCATTATTTGAGAAGTTTCTGCAGCTTGTTTGACTGCACTTAATTTAGGATCAATCTTGATATCTTTCAAAACTTTCCTTTTGGCTTCATCACTCAGAATACTTTTCCTTCCTCTTCCACTTTTATTTTCAACTAATCCATCGCTTTTAAATCTTCCAATGATTTTCTGGACACACGAGTGACTTCTACCGACAATTTTAGCTATTTCACGATAAGAATTTCCTTTCTTAAATAACCTTAATATAAATTTTCTTACATCAATACTGGTCTCTCTCCGAGGACACATTTTCCATTTAAAATTGCGACATTAAATTCACATAACCAATTTCAAAAGACAAAAGTAACAGTCGAAAAAGTGAGATTTGATGGATTATTGGAGTACCTGCTTCCCGCAGGGAAGCTCAAACTCCTTTCATGATAAAACTGGGTGGTTACATGGGTTCAGCTTATCTCTTAGCCCTTTGCTGCATCATTATAAAAATTGGTGTGAGTAATTAAGTCGAAAAAGTTTAAGATATAATTGAATAGGCGTTTAATTTCGGGCGTCTGGACTGTAAACAGTCCTCAATCCCATATCGTGAGAATCTATGATGCTGGGCATGGCAAAAGTGGTGTTTTCCATTCTGCTGAGTGGCTTGATTGATTGATTGATTGATTGATTGAATATTAACGTCGCACTGTTCAGCTACACGAGGGCTTTTGGCGACGGACCACGTAATTTTGAACCATGGTCAAGTGACGTGGACGACACCTGAGCTGGCACCCTCCTCTCCTAACTACCACACCACACCAACGGGAGGACGTTTCAGCTCTCGACAGATTTAACGTGCATCGCTGCCCTACACGGCGGGTCTTTAGTGGTACTGGGCTCGAACCCGTGACAAAGCAAGCCACGGTCCGATACCTATACCACTCGGCTACCGCGGCCACTCTGCTGAGTGGCATGACGGCGATTGGTCGAGCGATGGAATCCGGGAGGCGTGGCTATGATTCTTCATCTGGGTGGAAAGTTTTTGAGTTTTTTGGCTTGGCTGAGAACTAAGAGATTGCTCTCTGATTGGATGCTGGGTACAGTGAACATTGACTCCGATTGGCTGCCCCGGGTGCTGTGATTTAAATTATGGGGCGGAGCATGTCCAGAGGGGAGAGCAGGAGAAAATTATTGACAAAAATTAAAAAAGTGACATTTTAGAAAATATGGTGTGCAATAAAAATTGCACGAGAAAATAGAATTACGGGAGATTATAGGAGTCAAGAAGAATTCTTCTTGGTCTCTTTGTTTTGTCATTAGGGGTATAATGTGATAAATTTTGCATATTGATATTATTTAAGACATAATTGGCCAAACTAAGGCTATTACAGTAGCAAGCAGAAAAAAATCTAGTGGTAGTTAAACGAACATTTCATTGGTGTATCTTCAATTTTTTGAGGTAAAGATCTGCCTATGTTTATTTCAAATACTTGTGAAATTTTTAATTTTAGATATTTTTTTGTTGATTTTCGTTATTTTTACTGTAAATTAATCCTTTTGTTACGTGTGAAAATAAAAACATGTTTGCACTTCTAGTTAATGTGTTATTTCGATTGAAAGTTGGATTTATCAAGTAAAAGTAAGGTGTATCCTCAATTGTTTGTACCACTGTATATAGATTCATTGGCACATGTCACACGTTGCAACATATTTATATATATATATATTCTCATATGTAGAAAATAACATGAATCTTTATTTCTTAAATATGTTTTCCTTTCACCGAGGTTTCTAGACATTGGATCATCATGGAACTCACGCAAAACATCTCTCCGAAGAAATTGCGGAATATACACTCTCAGTTCTTTAAGAGCAGAAAGATATTTCGCGTAGAATAATATCTTATCAACTAACCAAAACTCCTGGGACCAATTGTCGCAGACTGCCACGTTAATAGAGCTATCCTTGGGATTTTCTATAAATATGACCTAATTCGGGATCATCTCTGTTCTTCAATTAGATGTTCCCTAGATGACAACACTAACGACCAAATAACCACACAAGATATCTTAGATCCAGCTTTGCTTTCGACCGGGTTTCTCGACAATAAATCCACCACCACATTCTGAGTTCTTGGGTGATGTTTTCATTCCCCCATTGAACTCTGCTAACTTAAGGGTCCACCTTACCATCCTGCTGTACAAATTTTTTTCCATTCGTTAATTTTGTTAGCGCTGCGTGATCTGTAATAATTTTCACCGGCAGTGGCACAAAAAAGGTGCGAAATATATTTAACGCCCAAATGACCGACAAACACTCGCTTTCCGTAACCGTATAATTCCTTTCAGCTCTATTCAAAGTTCTAGAAGCGAATACAATAGGTCTCTGTTGCTGCGTCAATACTGCACCAATTTCTGCCGCACTCGCATCCGTAAACAACTCAAATTTATTTTCGAAATATGATAGTTTCAAAACTGGAGCTTCTGTTATGGTTTATTTTATTCGTTGGAAGGCTGCATGTGCTTCCACCGACCATACAAATTTAACGCGTACAGCGGTTCGCATTGTTCTGCGTAATCCTTAATAAACTTCTGATGCCACCTTGTCATTCCAAGAAATTTTGATACCTCCCGAGCATTCTTCAGAGGTTTCATCCCCGTGATCGCTTTTACTTTCGATTCATCATTTTAAACCCCTTCATTATTAATAACTCGACCTAAGTATTTCAATTCTTCGCAAGAAAAATGGCATTTTGATTTGTTTAAAGTCAAACCTGCTTCTTGTAATAATTTAAAAACCTCCCTTAAATGTTTTACACGGTGTGTAAGCGATGGAGACGATATGATAACGCCGTCCGTGTACACACTTACGAAACGCCCCAGAACCAGTTTAAGAATCATATCAAATGCTTTTTGAAAATTCGGAGCCCTTAGAGAGAGACCAAATGGCATGCGAGTGAACGTTTTGTTCACGAAGGCCGTCTTAATAATATCCTTGGGATTTAACACTAATTGAAAATATCCGGATCTTAAATCCAAAGTGGACGTTATTCGAGTGTGGGGGATATTTGTAATCAAATAATCAATGAGCAGTAGAGGGTATCGAGGGTATTTAGTAATTGAGTTCAACTTTCGATAATCTATCGCGAATTGGTAAGCTTCTGGGGAATGTGAGGGCAAGCCATTCTTTTTACTGCATACAACACAGGAAGATGCATAGGGTGATTGGTTAGGTATAATCGTACCTTCCTTTACCATTTTGTTAAAAAGTTAGTCTATGACAGGGATGGCGAACATTTATGGATCAACGTGCCATTTTTTCTAAAGAAGTGTCTAATGAGATATAGACGTGCCGTCAAATAACTTTGAATTGCGATTATTAGGAAAATATTAAAACTAAGAACAAACAACTCAAAACTCCTTATTTACTATGAAAAAAATATCTTTTGCACTATATAGTTGTAAATGTTTTAGTTATACGTGTAATTCAAATTACAAAGTAACATTAGCTGGGGCGTAGCTACCACCGTATCAAAGCTACGGGGCTACCAAGCTGTAGGGGCCCCAACATGCTTAACATTTTCCCACTTTCAAGTAAGTTCTATTAATGCGACCATTTTTATTTATTTCCTAAAAATGGGCCCAAGGAATTTTGATACATGGCCCACTCAGGACTGGCTATGCCAGTGAACATTAATGTGACTTCTAATGTTGCATATTGGATGACAATTTACTTATATTAGGTTAGTAAGATGTTACTTTTAGTAAAATGCATGCAGAATTGGAGTGATCTGTGCCGAACGGTTTCTGAACAATTAATTAGTTTTGTTGCGGTTTACTTTTTTGACAAGAGCATTTGTGATTCGCTTCAAAATGCCATTTTACAGATTTCTATATATTACTATTCCAGAACATAAAACACTCCCCGCTTTGTCACCTTTACTAAAAAATGCCATATTTCTAGATTCATCAAGTTTTAAATTCTCTGTTACACTTACTAACTAGCACTTTTTGTTCTTTTGTTGAACTATCCATGTTGAATAACAGTTAAAAATCGTGATAGTAACACAAATAAACTAAAATACAGTAATGTCAACGAAATTAAATATGCCATGAGTAGACAAATTTTGCACAATAACAAGACAATAACAAGCGAGTCTGCTCCCCGTCATCCTACGTCCGATCACTTGAGTTTTTTCGTAATACTTCATAGTGAACTTTGCTATTTTGAAATAAAATGCAAACCATTTTGATCACTGACGTGCCCAAAATATTGTGTTGCGTGCCATTAATGGCACGCGTGCCACTGGTTCGCCATCCTGGTCTATGATCTATTTTTATCCCTATCATACCTATATGACCTAGATACCCTTGGCGGCTTGTCACCCGTATCTATTTCATGATACAAAACATGGGTAAGCCCCGGTTTATCCGAACAAAGTCCCCAAAACTATTAAGCAGCGTTTGTGTAACTCATCTTTTTGATGATCACCCCCAGCCTCATATTAGAGAGATCGATCTCTACCTGCTCCTGTATTAAAGGTACCGTTTATCTGAGAATCCGGAATTACTAACGATTTTTTTATCAAAATCTAAAGCTATTTTTGCAGCCTGCGTAAAGTCTACACCCGGGATGCACTGATACTGCATCCCAGCAATAACGTGAATATTCCACGTTTTCGTGAATTCCCCAATTCTGACCTGCAATTCAACCATGCCTAAATTCGTATATTTGACACCCTGGGCAGTAACAACCTCAGCATTCGACCTCTTTTTTTAGGCCGATATGAAAAATACGTTCGAAATATTTTTTCTGAAATAAATGATTTTTGGCACAGGTATCCCACAATGCTTTGATGAATGTTTCATGCAATGGTATGAGCACGAACGGGAGGTCCACTGGTTTCAACCGTAAAACCGCAACTGTACCAGGAGGGTTTACTTCAGCTTGTGCGATCGATCACTTCCGTCATATCGATCGCTCAAAGGTTTAAATTTCCACTATTTCTGAGCTCCCCTCTGGTCCAATCATTACTCGAACCTCTATTTACAAAATAATTTCGACCCCTACGACTATCGGATCTATGATCACCCTGATCATTTCGGATCCTGTTCTCGAACCTCTGATTTCATATACCCCCATGATTTTTAAAACCATTCGAATCCACATTCATCATTCTCATATCATTCTGCCTATTTACCACACTTGCTTCCCGCCAGTTTCCCTCTCTAAGCCTGTCTGGTAATCTCATTCTCGAGTCCCAATCCTTTCCTCCAACATTATTCATCGGACCTTGGGTTCCTCTGCCCCCGTGTTTTTCTTCGCACTTTGCGACTAACTGCAAAAGTTGGACCTTAGTAGTGAGGTTCTTTACTTCCACGTAATCAATTACTCGAAGAGCAAGACGCATAATAATATGGTCTAATAATTTTTCTCTGTCGTCTCTAATTGCAGATCTTTTTGAATTTTTAGTAAATTATAAACAAATTTCGATGGAGCATGACCCCTAACTGGATGCGATGAAAAAAAACTTTGCCTCTACTTTAGATCTATTTCGAACAATCGAAAAATGTTCTGTTAACGTATCATTTAGCTGTGCAAAAGCTATTGCACATACGGATATCCTAGCACCTCAAACCAATCCTGCGCCCTTCCTACGAGACAACCCTTCAGGCAAGCACAATCCAAATTTGCGGGATCTCGTAGTACACTATATTGTTATCAATACTTTCTAAAAATTCCATCACATTTTCTGGTCCGGAAAAAAAGTTCAGGCAAGATCCTAAAATTTGATTCGACTCCTCTTTCAGGGTTGGGGTAAATTAGGCACCAACGCAGTGCTTCTCAAACTTTCAATACTGGCACCCCCCTTTCCAATCATAATTTTTATCGCCCCCCCTTATATATTAATAATGCACAAAATGCAATAATAATGCACTTTGACGCTAAAGCTGCAATAGAGATCTTAATTATAAACCATACAAATTAATAACATAAGTATTAAATTTTGAATACTACTCTTTTAAGCAAAAAAATAAATTAAGTAATAGGATAATTATTATGTTATTTTTCCTTTCTCTAATTTTTAAATTGAACATAGTGCAAAATGCGGCGACTGCTTAGAAGACAAAATATGGATATCTGCTAAATATAGAAAAATAACTCAGAGGGTCGATTTCTAAACATAAGCATTCCTTATAAAAACTTTGCTTTGCAAGACAAGCCCATGGAAGTCGTTAATACTTATTAAACTTGTTCTTAATTTGGTATTAATTAATTAGTTACAAAATACTCTGTGCAGCACTGATACATTAAAAGTATACCGGCCGAAGTGCCCGCTCTTTGCAGGAGTTCATTTATAAGAAAATAAAACATTCTTGATATAATAGCTGTATTGTAAGCAGAGTAAAGCCAAGTGCGCGACAATGTTTACAAAATTGTAAAATGTTTTTTTAAATGATTGCTCAAATTATAATTAGTTTTAAGCGAATTTTAATTTTAAGCCTCACAGAATTAGCTTTTATAATTGATGTTAAATAATGAACAATAATATAAAATTCCGATGAAGAATTATTTTATTATTTTTAATATTTTTTAAAGCAAAAAGACTTCAACATTTTTTAACCTGGTAGCAGGCGCGCACTCGATACGGTCGAGCGGGGTTATTGAGTCACCCCAATCCTTTTTTTAATAATTATTTTATTGTACACGATACAAATCGTGATTCCAGAGAATAATTTAATTAAGAGAAAGTTTACTTACCTACCTTCAAGGACTTTTCAGTTGAAGAGTTTATCACTCGAATATTTGTAGCTGTTGGGGGAATACGTGGTAAGCCAGAAATCTTCGAGAACGTAAGGAATTCCATGCATTTTCACTGTCAGGCCTGTCAGACGACTTCTAGTCGCAATTCCGAATACCTGTTGTTGTACAACCTTTCAATGAAATATTTTCTGGCCCACTGATGTTTTTTTTGTTCTTTTTCTCTTCTTTTTTTTACCATAGCTGGCAACTATGGAATGTGCAACCCTGCATTCCTATGTGATTACGAGTCGTCTTCGCATCCATTGCAAGTTTGTCAGTCTGGGAGTGAATCACCCTGTATAATATGGCTGCGTTGCTCAATTCCTCTTTCTCATAGTAATTCTTAAATAATTTTTAAGGGGATGGTGGACTTTCAAAATCTCAAAATTTGGTCAAAATTGCGATTTTTATTTTTTATACTAATAATATTCCATATATTTCACAGAATGATTCTGTCGAAGAATTTTTTCATTTTGATGAATAATTACTGAGTTACGAGTGATCCATGAATTAAACATGGCGCCATCGACCATTTAAATGGGTGTGGCACCTGTCATTTGAACGTAAACAAGAACTATTGGTATTTAGTTTTTAGCATATGCTTAGCCTCACTTATTATTTTTTCATCACACATTTTATGAAGAAGAATGCCGATAGAAACTTCAACTTCTACTTGTGGATTGTTTGTTTACATCGTGTTAGCGCGCTTGTTTCATACCTGTTATAACACAACATATTTATTCGTTTTGGACGTAATTTTTCTTTCGAAGTTTTCCTTTTTTTGGATTGAACACTCGACTACAATTTTCTTGATAAATTTTAATTTAGTATTTGTACAATGCACAGAATTAGTTCTCGATATCATGTGCCAAAAGCAAGGCCATCAGAACGTAAAATGCAGGCTTTGCTAAAAGCAAAGAAGAGATGGGCCTCAGGACAATTAGAACTGGAGCATCCAAGTTTTCATGACAATGACCCTAATGCAAGTGGTCATGCATCATCTAATTATGAAAAGAATGCAAAAGTAAATACTTGCACATTGAATTCTAGTGAACTGAATACAGCAACAGAAAGAAAGTTGTCTCTTCTGTCACACACTTCTCTAGAACATTTGGCAAATGAACAAGATGATACAACTTATGTATTAGTTGATACAAACATATGGAAGAATTTACTGTCGACTGTAAAGTGCCCTAAATGTGATATGAATGCTTTAAATATCATAAAAACAACGCAGTTGGGTATGGCAGCAAAACTAGAGTTGGTTTGCTCTAGTTGTGAGACAGAGTTAAATTTCTCATTTTCCAGTGCTCGCGTGAAAGAAAAAAAAATTTTGACATTAACAAAAAAATGGTTTCGTCTTTTTTAAGACTTGGGAAAGGTCACGCGGGATTGGAACTATTTGCATTAGTGACTGGTATGAATGCAATGGACAAAAAATCTTTTTCGAAGCACATAAAAATTTTGTCGGAAGAAAATAGTGAGATGAAACATCATATCCTTGAAATAGCGAGAAATATAGTTAGGAAGCAACATATTGATTTAAATGATGAAGAGAAAAAGGAAACGGGTGTTTTAGACATTACTGTGTCATTTGATGGATCTTGGCAAAAGCGGGGCTATAAATCACTGTACGGGATAGGAGTTGTTATTGATTTATTGACAGGTTTAGTTATAGATTATGAAATTCTATCAAAGTATTGTACAGAATGTACTGCCGCAGTAAGAGACCTCTCGGGCGATAGTTCAAATTTTGCAATTTGGTATGAAGGTCACAAATCTGAATGTCAAATAAATCATACAGGTTCCTCATCTAGTATGGAAATGGAAGCTGCTGCAATTTTGTGGCAAAGATCCATCAAGGAGTGTAATATGCGTTACACTTGCATATTGTCGGATGGCGATTCAAAAACATTCCAACATCTGATGTCGTTGAACATCTATGGAAAAGGTAAACCGATAAAAAAAGAGGAATGTATCAACCATATCTCCAAGCTCCTAGGAACAGGTTTACGCAGCAAAGTAAAAGAGTGGCGAAGCAAAGGTGTTTGCATTGGTGGCAAAAAGGTTGGTAACTTAAAAAAACCACAATAGTTAAGCTAACTAATTTTTACAGAAAAGCCATTAAAGATAATTGTAATGATGTCGAAAAAATGAAAAGTGCTATTTACGCCACACTTTATCATTGTTCCTCCACAGACGCCAAACCGAAACACAACAAATGTCCTAATGGAAAGCTTTCTTGGTGTTTTTTCAAAAGAGCTTTAGCAAATGAAGAATCCCCTGAAAGTCATTCAGTTATAAAGACAAAATTAACTGAGGAGGTTGTTGCAAAGATTCTCCCTGTGTATCAGTGATTAGCAAGCAACGAGATATTGTCTCGGTGTACTTCAGGTAAGAGTCAAAATGCAAATGAAAGTTTGCACAGTGTTATCTGGAGTCACTGCCCAAAAGAAAGTTTCCAATCAAAGAAAAGACTGGAAATATATGTTGTAACAGCTGTTAGTGAATTCAATTTTGGATCCCTGTTTACCTTGAAACATATACATCAGAATGCTTTATTACCCTCGATGCAAATCAGTGGAGTAAGAGATGAGCGTCGATTAAAGCAAAGCAGAAGTAAAACTTTTCAAATAGCAAAAGATAAAAGAAATATGAAGCGTAAAATCTCAAATAAAATAGAAAACATAAATATAAAATCTGAAGGATTGTCATATTGTGCTGGTCAATTTTAAGTGAATGTTTTGCCACGCTATATTTTTTGTATAAGTATCAGCTTTGCGGATGCGTGTTTCTTGAATTATTGAATATATAACTAAATATAATAAATTATTTAAATATTATTTAGATTTTTGCTATAATAATCTCTTATATGTTTTATTTTCATGTAAAGGTAAGTAATTATGTAAAATGTTGCTTTATTTTTTTATTTTACTCAAATAAATGTTTAAAATGCATTTTTCTCAGTTCATAAATTTTCTCTTTTCCTTATTACGTAAAATGCTCCTTGCGTTTCATATCATGTCGTATCTCTTAAAAATTTTAACAAGTTATGAAAGACAGTGTAATTCACAAATTTGTGCATTAGTTTTCAAAAAATTTAACGGATCATATTTTACGTTGTTTTGAATACTTTGAATATGTGATAATTGGTGAAATATTTCATATAGTAAAGAAAATTTATCTTTTTTTTCATCAAATTTTATGCTGAATTTAAAATCCATGCACAGATATATTTAGTTATAGTTCATATATATATAAACAAAAATTATGTACTTATCTTAAAAATTGATGCGCAAGGAGCATTTTTAAAAAAGTTTAAAAAATTAAATTTTTTTTTTTAAAAATCAAATTATAAATTTTTTTCAAAAAAAATATACTTAAATTGTGAAATATATAGATCATTTACTATATTAATTCCAATTCCAGCTAATTAAGCTAACAATTTAAGAAATTAATTTCAAAGGTCCACCGTTCCCTTAACACGCGTTAAACCTGAAAAAGATCTCGCCCCTCGTGCATTCGATATCGTATCTCGATATTGTATTATCTGTTTGAGGATACGAATCAAATGTAATTTAAATACGCGCTATAAAGTTCTTGAATATTATTTGTCGTTGAGATTTGACGTAGTGAGTTGATGTTAGTCCAGAATGACTATAAGAAAACGAAGAATCCATTATCAACAGCTCACTGAATTTGACCGAAGCAAGAGTTATACGGATAAGAAAAAAGATAGATTTTCTTTCTGAGATCATTGTAGAAAGAATTGGCTGGAGCTATCCACTGTGCTTAGTTGGTGGCACTAGTGGTTCTGAGAAAGCTCAACTTCAGGAAAACTATGGTCCAACCACTGACAGAGAAGACCGTCGTATTCACCACATGGCTGGGGAACATGGTAGTGCATCTACAGTTGAAATTACAGCTTTTTTTCGGCACCAAAGTGAGACAGTGAACTGCCGCAAATCAATTGTTTGAGAAAGAGCTCCCAACCAGACGCCCTGTAACGTTTATACCATTAGTTCCAAATCACTGACATCTGCGACTTCATTGATGTCACATTACAGAGAGATTATTGAAGAACTTAGAGGCGATGTGTTGTGTTTTATAATCAAAGCTGTTTCTGTCTTGGTGCCGTACGCAACGGCGTGCTGTAACAACATTAGTGCTCTCCTGAAAAGCCAAGTCATGGGCCTCAAACGTCAGTCAGGTTATGCTCACCCCCTCCCGCGATAAGGGGGTTATGTTGTACAGTACACCCCTGCAGTGATGGCTGTATATTACTTAAAAGAAGGCCAGATCACAGCGCCTGCTCATAACCTTTCTGTGACCTAGACATACTGTGCCTGCACCTAGAATTATGGTCTAGCACGAGATATTTTTTGTTGACTGTAGGGGCTTTCCAGAGATTTATTCATACAACCTGGTTGCAAACGTCAGTCTGGTGATTCAAACTGTTGCACTGCCATTTATTAAACTTATTCAATGGGTATTAACAGGATCACGCGCACCCTCATCCCTAGTCGTTACCCAACATGCTCTATTGTCTTTCAATGTGTTACCTTGACCTGCTAGATCCCAAGATCTTTCTCCAATCGATTACGAACGGGACATCACTGAATAGAAACGACAGTATTTCCCACAACCAGAATTAAACAACCTTATTATGACCTAAAGAGAAACAGGCATGCGATTCCGTCCCACAAATTGATATGAGGTACTTGTACGACAAACTCATTGTATACACGTGTGCATGCTTGCCTTTAAAATTCTGGCGGTTACAACAGTTTTTAATGTACCATCATTTCAGATTTGAAGTGGCTTTTCTCATGCTTACATTACTTGAAACTTTGATAAATGTATTACCGAAGTTTTTCATTCGTCTACAATAATTTTTTTCTTGGTGATGGGATTTTCTTCCCCATCAGTATAAGATGTATTCGAGAGTAAATAAGCAAGGCTGTGAACTAAAAATGAGCTTGTTTGACTTGAATCGTATTCGGTTGTTTGAAATAAATTTTCTACAAAAAAAAAAAAAAAAAAAAAAACTCACGCGAAAATTTTGTATAGATTGTTATAATACATATAAACGAAAGAAGATGGTTATAGCGCTGCTACATCATTCAAATCAGTGGAAATCATTGAGATTGCAATAGTGGTTCAAGATTCTTTTTGTCACACGTTGAATTTATAACTGGAATCCATCACGCTTGGGGGCCCCTTGCAGCCGCCAGGTCCAAAAGCCGCTTAATCCGCCTCTATATGGGAATGTTATGGAAGTGAATGTTTATGGGCAATGGAAACCTTATCCCATATTATGATTGAACTTCTTTAGAATACCGCAGCCAATCCGCTTTTCTTTTCAATTTCACACATTGTGCGTCTAGTTTCTTATGAATGTCTGATGGCAGCTTGAATGTGGAATGTGCAGTGCACCATCTAACAAAGTGACAAAAACTTCTGAAGATGCCATTGCCAATGCACTTTCCTATTGCAACCGTATTTTCGCAAAGCTGCACCTGCTAGTTCAGCTGCTATAAGGAATGAAAATCCGGACGCGGTACTCAAACGCAAAGCCATTCGTCCGCATTCCAGCAATATCCAGCAGAGTTATGGGAGTTTTTGAAATCCGAATTCAGATTCTCGTTCCCCACACAGTGCCCACTTTCGGCGCACCTTCTCCTGAAAGTTTAGCTCATAAACGGGGTATTAAGGTCTTACGGCAGTGCTTCTCAAACTTTCAATACTGGCGCCCCCCTTTTCAATCACAATTTTTATCGCGCCCCCCTTATACATAATAATTTACTGAATGCAATAATAATGCACTTTTACAATAAAGCAACAATATTTATTATAAACCGTACAAATTCATGACATAAGTATTAAATTTTGTATATGTTACTTTTAAGCAAAAAAAAGTTAAGTAATAGGATAATTACTAAGTTATTTTTAATTTCTCTGATTTTTAAATTGGAACATATTACAAAATGCGGTGGTTGCTTAGAAGACAAAATATAGATATCAGCTAAATATAGAAAATGAACTCAGAGGGTCAATTTCTTATCTTAAAACTCCTTTCAAAAACTTTGCTCTGTAAGACAAGCCCATGGAAGTAGCTAATAATTATTAAACTTGTTCTTAATTTAGTATTAATTAATTAGTCATAAAATACTCTGTGCACCACTCATACATTAAAAGCAGTGTTTCTCAAACTTTCAATACTGGCGACCCAATTTTCAATCATAATTTTTGTCTCGCCGCCCTGTACAACAATAATGTATTTACTGCAATAAAAATGCACTTTGAGAGAGAGACGCTAAAGTTATAATACGATCTTAATTATAAACCGTACAAATTAATACGATAAGTATATTAAATTTTGTGTATATGTACCTTATAAGCAATATATATTTTAAGAAAATTACTTAAAATATATATTACTTAGAATTATGTTATTTTTCTTTCTCTAATTTTTAAATTGGAACAGATCGCAAAATGATGTATTTAATTAAAGATTTATTTCCTTCAGCATTCATTTCTCAAGGTACAAATGTCATTAGAAACATAGTCTGGTCAATGTCGCTCTCTATCATATTCATCACATCTGGCATCATAGGGTACGTTTGCGTGCGTCTGGGCAAACTATCGGACGTCTGCGCAAAACATGTAAAAATGCTTGCTTTTCTTCGTACAATTCCAGTCAGTTTTGGTCGATTCGATACTCCTATAGCTACCGAATCTAGCTTGAATGTACATTTTTTTTAATTTCCATGTTAATTGTAATTCACGGTAATTAAGTATTTACGGCAGTAGATTAAAACAATATCATACATACATTTTTAAGTCGTAAGCAAACATTCGACCATAATAAAGAATCAACAAGTACACAGACGAACGAGCATGGTTCCGAAAATTAAATCAAGGCGATCTTCTCAAAATACTTAAATTTTGGATTTACCACTACTGAAGTAAATGATGGAATAAAAGCCCCAGCTCGATATGTGTTAAAACTTACAAATCTGTAGAACAACATGTGAAAGTTGTTTTTAAAACATGTAAAATCATTTAGCTATGTTGGCAAAGAATTTTAAAAAGTATTTTCTGGATGAGGACAGCTTGGTAGCAAGTTACGAGTGGATTAGGGATCTATTTCAAGATACTCCAGAAGGGCTCTCAACTTCCGAAGAAGAAATCTTCATAGATTTCACATCCAGTGAAAAATTAAAAGGCAATTTTGTAATAAATCGCTCTTTGAATTTGGGGTAGAGGTGGATGAGGAATTATCTGTACTGAAAACAAAAGCACTTCGTATACTATTACCATTTTCAACATCCTACCTTTTTCAAACCGGATTTTTGCAGTGGATGCCTTGAAGACAAAATATAGATCTCAGCTAAATATAGAAAAATAACTCTTTAAGTGTCAATTTCTGATATTATATAAACCTTCCTTTGAAAAACTTTCCTCTACAAGACAAGCCCGTGGAAGTCTCTAATAATTATTAAACTTTTTCTTAATTTAGTAATAAGATTGATTGATTGAATATTAACGTCGCACTGTTCAGCTGCACGAGGGCTTTTGACGACGGACCACGTAATTTTGAACCATGGTCAAGTGAGGTGGATGACACCTGAGCTGGCACCCCTCTCTCCTAACTACCACACCACACCAACGGGAAAACGTTTCAACTCTCAACAGATTTAACGTGCATCGCTGCCCTACACGGCGGGTCTTTAGCGGTACTGGGCTCGAACTCGTGACAAGGCAAGCCACGATCCGATACCTATACCACTCGGCTACCGCGGCCAAATTCAGTAATAAGAAATTATTTATAAAATAACTTCTTCAGTACTGATACATCAAACGTATACTGCCTGAAACACCGGCTCTTCACACGAGTTCATTTTTTAAAAAAATATAACATTATTCTTGATATAATAGCTGAACTGTAAGGAGAGTAAAACTGCGTGCACGACATTGTATACAAAAATGTAAAATGATTTTTTTTTAGATAAATGCTATAATTGTAAATAACTGTTTAAAAGAACTGTAATTTTAAACCTCACACAATTAACATTTAGAATTAATGTTAAATTACGAAAAAGAATATAAAATTCCGATGAAGAATAGTTGTGTTACTTTTTAACATTTAAAGCGAGGAGATTTCAAAATGTTTTAACCCGTTAGCAGGCGCGTACTCGATACTAACATTAATGGTAGTGCGGGGGGACTCAGTCACCCCAATCATTTGTTTAGAATTATTTTTACTGTACACGATACAAATCGGAATTCTAGTGAATATTTTAATTTATAGAAAGTATACTTACCATCTTTCAAGGACTATTCAATTATTTGATGATTTGAGAAAAAATCCAATAAAACTGAACTAAAATGATTCAAAAGTACAAGACCATAACAAAGGACGCAAATCAGACACTTTTCAATTATCCTACAGAAATGTTAAACCAATCAATTCTTTTCCAAATATCGCAAAACTCAATTATTTACATTTTCCTTAAGTGAAAAGCAAACGCATAAAAGATGGGAGGGAACTAATATTGATAATAACCATACCATAAGATTGAAGGTCAATCAAATGATTAGCAAACGTACTATGCAGCCTGGCTGAAAAGTGAATATATACGTGGAAATGTTGTCGGAGTACTTGTTTCCCGCAGGGAAACTTCACCTCCTATCTTTGGAACTGTGAGTGAGCTTTGTTTCGGCTTTACCTTAGCCCAGAACTGCATTAAAGTATTGAATTTTTTTTTTTCATTAGAAAGTGGAAAACACTTGTGGGGAGAGTTACTTGTGGTGGGGGGAGGTATAGGGTGTATAAGTGAAGATTAGAATTTTTAAATTGATATGGGAAATTTATTATGAGATTGAGTGAGAATGTGCCGGACACAGGCGATGCGGCGAGCCGTAACACCTGCGAGGGCCGTCTGAGAGCTGCACGAAAAATCGGGGTTTTTGGAACATTTGAGTGATTTAGGCTTGGCCAATCGGGATGCAGCCACTCGGGGTGGGCGGGGTGGATGTGCGAGACTTTGGAGTGAAAACTGCTATGAGAGCAGCGGTCGGGATTGGTCAGCTCGCTCTGCTCCTATTGGAGGAGAGAAAGTCTGCCAGAAGAGGATGGTAGGGAAGATTGAAAAGTTTTTTTTTTTTTTTTTGAAGTTATGAATTTGCAAGAATATTTCTTGGGCGATTAAAGAGGGGATTAATTGGGTATTTTTCTATACGGAGAATTGCTCTATTGTCATGGGCGTCTATATTGTTGAAGAATTTGGTTGCTATTTTCTTGATTACTTCTTTTAGAGTTTTAATATTCAGAGCAGATCTGATGTCCGCATTTCGTATGTACCAGTCTGCTTTGGTGATGGTTCGTAGGATTAAGTTTTGGGCGATTTCAATTTGATTTATATTTGAGTGGGCTGCATGACCCCAGATTCGGCAGGCGTAAATCAGGGTGGGTCTTAAAATTTGCATATAAATAAGCAATTTGTTTCTGAGAGATAAAAAGGAATTCCGGGAAATTAGGGGGTAGATTTTAGCCACGGAAATTCTGAAGTTTTTTCTAAGTTGTATAAGGTGTTGTCGGAAAGTGAGTCTTTTATCAAGGGTAACACCCAGGTATTTGGTGCTTTGAGACCAGGGGATGTGTTTGTTTTGGATGTATATGTTGGGTGGTTTTTTCTTAATGTTGCGAGAAAAGAAGACTGCCTCCGTTTTTTCGACATTCAGTGCGATTTTCCAGGTGGAGAGCCAGTGTTCCAGTCTCGCCAAGTGTTTGTGTAGTTGATGTGCTAGTATTTGAAGGTTTGCGTTTTGCACCAGAATTGCTGTGTCGTCCACGTAAAGGCAGATAGTCGAGAAGCTTGTTCTAGGGATATCATTGACGTAGATGTTAAATAGAGTTGGAGAGAGTAACGCGCCTTGTGGCACGCCGGCAGAAATGTTTTTGAGAGGAGAGTATGAGTGGTTGACAAGGACTGAGAAGTTCCTATTTTCTAGGAAGGATTTGATTATTTTAATTAAGTAGGGGGTGTTAGTACGGATGAGTTTATAGAGTAGGCCATAGTGCCAGACTCTATCGAAAGCTTTCTGTATATCGAGGAAAACAGCCCCAGTTGACTTGTTTTCCGCAAATCCGGTTTTGACATATTCAACCATACGCAGAAGTTGGTGCAATGTGGAAAGATTGGCACGGAAACCGTGCTGTTGGGGTATGAGGATGTCGTTTTGCTGTAGGTGGTCATTGAGCCTGTTTAGGATTATTCTCTCAGCGAGTTTGCTGAGGACAGGTAGGGGAGTGATATAGGCGATGGGATGTCGCCAACGTGGGGTCTTTACCGGGTTTGAGGATCGGTATGACTGTGGCTGTTTTCCATGCTTGTGGGAAGTGACCAGAGTGCAGGATCTTGTTAATGAGGTTAGTGAGTTGAAAGATGACAGATGTGGGAAAGTTTAGAACCATTTTGTTAGTTATTTTGTCTCTGCCAGGGGCTTTTTGATTTTTAATTTTTTAATATATTGTAGAAGTTCAGAGGGTTTAGTGCTAATGGGGATGTCGTCAAAGTTATTGTCGTTGATAAAGAACCTATCAACAAGCCTCATGTGTTGATTGTCTGTATCAGGATTTTGAATATTGTTGAGTTGAAATTGATCTTCTAGCGCATTTGCTAGCGTCTCGGCTTTTTGAGTGTCTGTGTAAGCAATTCCGGTGGGGCCTGTCAGGGCCGAGATGGGGGATCTCTTCTTTCTAAATCCTTTGGCCATGTTCCAAAGGGAACCGTCCTCGGGATCTAGAGAAGTGAGTTTGTCCTCCCATTGTTTTTGTGTTAGAGCGTTTACTTTCCTGTGTATTTTATTTTGAAGTCTGTTTAGAATGGTTTTGTCGTTGGGATCTTCGTGAATTGCCAGGTTTTCCTGGCTCGATTTCTTTGTTTGAAGAGTGATTTAAGATCACTGTCGATATATGTTTTGTTTTTGTTTTGGATAGGTTTGGATGAGAGATCGTATGCGTGTAATATGTTGGAGGTGATGTTGGCGGTAAGCTTCTCGATTTCCTCGAGTGTGCTGTGATTGGTTGGAATGATGTATTAGTTTTGAGGGTGTGTCTAAAAAGGTTCCAGTCCGTAGTGACTGTACGGGTTGGGAAATCAAATTTAATAGAAGTTTTGAAGTTTAGGATGATGGGGTTATGATCGGAGCTGAGCTCTGAGACGGAATTTATACTGGTTCTCCAGTGGAAATGTCTCGTCAGAGCGAAGTCTATTGTGGAGGCGGAGTTATAGCCAAAACGTGTTGGTGTAGGCGGGGCTAGTATATCAGTGTCCGTGTCGTCTGTGAAATTTCTTAAGAGAAGGCCTCTTTGATTATTAGAAATACAGCCCCAGTCTGTGTGGTGGGCATTGTAGTCTCCGCACAGGATGGAGGAGTGTCCTAGGGAAAAAATCACTTCCAGGTCGCTGATAGCTGTGGCTGGGTTGGTGGTTGGTGGAATGTAAATTGAGGCTAAAAGTAGTGGGTCGTCGTTCGGGGGTGTAAGAACAACCGAGGTTGCTTCCACCACTCCGAGCTGCGGTGTTGGAATGAGATGGTGTTTGAGAGAGGATTTGACTAGGATAGCAGTACCACCGGATGCATGAGTATGTGGTTGGGATCTGTCGTTTCTGTAAGTTGTAAAGTTAGGGATTTTAAAATTTACACCTGGTCTCAGATGTGTTTCTTGTATGAGGATTAAATCAAGGGAGTGCTTATTTATAAAGTTAATTAGTTCTAGTTTACGGGATGAAACGCCATTGGCGTTCCAGGAGGCGATTCTGAGTCCAAAGCGGCCTAAGTTCATGATTGGTTGATAGAGGTTGAGGCCATTGCCTCGTAAAAGATATCCATTTTTTCTTCCTCAGAAGAGGCGTTTCTCAGGGCTTTCCCAATGGTTATAAGTTCGGGGTGTTTTCCGAAGAAGTTTCGGAACTCGCGGATTGCTAGGAAGATATCCGAGCAAGGGGCGGAGTTTTGAATGTTAGGCTCAGTGTTGGACTCAGAGGAGTTCATCGCCGGCTCAGAAACAGGTTTTCGTGCTGCCATCTGTTGTTCACTTTTGGCAGCATTTGCGTAGCTGATGGTTGGGGTGGTTTTATTTGAGTCAAAGGTGGGCCTATTTTCGTTGATGTTATTTTTATTTCTATCGTTTTGAGCGTCACCCTTTTTGGGCTTGGTTTTGGGGAATTTTGGGCATTGGCTCCAGTTTGCCATATGACCTGTGGCGTTGCAATTTATGCATTTAGGGTTTTCAATTTTTTCTGTGATCGGACAGTCGCTTGTCCGATGTTCCTGGCCGCACTTCAGACATCTGGTTTTAATAGAGCAATTAAGCGAACTATGATGGAAGTAGTTGCAGTTGTAGCACTGCGATGGGCCTGGTCTTCTGCGGAACGAATAATGGACATATAGCAGCAAGTGCTAATATCGCGTATGTCCCGACTGTCCGGAACGTTTTTCCTAACTTCGACGAGGAAGAGGGGAAGGGGGAATTTTGATTTACGTTGCGTCAGCTGCGCAACTTTCATAACGGGCAGACCTTGGTTTGCCAGGTCGTACTTGATATCATCGATATCAGTGTTTGAGGGGAGGCCTTTCAGGACCATTTTTAGTGGTCTATCTCCGGGGTTGGGAACTGCATAGAACTCCTCTCCTTTCTCTTTAGTTCGTTGGTGATTTCACCGTGCTGATCAATATTAGCGGCGGTGATTTTAATGTATTCGCCGGTAAGCTTGTTTATTGAATCCGGGTATTTGCGGTTTAGGTGTTGCAGGATTAGATTAAAATTCTTTTTGAATTTAAGCATAATGGGCTTTACTTTGGGTTGGGCGATGTCTCTGTTTTCTACTGAGCCGGCGACTTCCATATCGTTGTCGTCGATTGCGAGGACCGAGAAGGGGTTATTTACCGGAATGGTATTTTCGGGCAGCTCTTTTGAGTGATTACCTCTGTGGTATTATTGCTGGTATTTTTATCATTAGTTTTAGGCTTTTTTGAGTTGGAGTTAGTCTCCTTAGTGATGGGGTTAAAAGTAGCGGGGCGAATGCAGGATTCTGCCGCTCTTTTCCTAAGACGGGTAGCATTAAACCCGTTTGTAGTGTTATTATTGCAGTTTTTGACTGGGCAAGGAAAGAGAAGCTTCAACTCACCCAATTTCATGTTGTAGTCAAGCTCCGTTGCCCCTTTGGCATGGATATATGATTGTAGTTGCGCAGCATCGGTATCTCTCTGGTCGAAAGTCTCGATGTCTATCAGTTCTTGCTGGTAGCGGATGCGTGTTTCAGCATATCTGATTAGTTTTTGTAAAGTTCGTATGCGTGCGCAATGCACGTTTGGCGGGAGAGAGTCTATCTTCTCCGGGCGTGTGACAGCATCAGGGTCACGGGAGGAATTCCCGTTCGCATGGTCGGTCATTTCCCTTAAAAAACGGATCGTCAAAACTGTCGTATCGTTAGAGGCAACCCCCTTGATATAAAAGCCCTGAAAAGGGCTACAAAGGACTTTACGTGCTCTCTCTGACTAAGTAGTGATCATAAAATAGGGAGCTCAGACTCGCACGTCTGAACTACTCGGTGTCTCCTAGCATCTGCCCCTAATTGAGGATGATGAAAATCTTGAGGATAATGAAAATGACTAATCGAGTTCGAATCATTGACAAATTGGAAAACCACGTCGGGGAAAATCCAAGGGAAAATTGGAATCAGTCCGGTGACAACGTTCCGAATGCAACAAAGTGATCTATATGGAAAAGTGAATCATGACTTTCTTTTCTTTTTCTACAACTAATGTACAGTATTTCAATAATAATTACAGTGGTGAATTGTTTATCTTCTTAGAATTTTTCTCAGGGTCTGGGTTTCGTTTTTTCTTTTAACGAGTAATATTTTATGTTAAAACGTAATAAAAAATCCCTCATTGAGGAAATACAGCAAATAAAACAAAATGTTTTTTTTTCTTTAATTTGGTTTTGGGATCAAAGATAGCTATTTGATGACGGACAAAAGCCAGTGGGTGTGGTTGTGGGGTGTCAAAGTGTGGGGCGCCCCCCGGGCGCGCCCCACACTTTGAGAAACACTGTCTTACAGCATTATTCGGCCAAGTTACGGGAATTTCTAAAATAAAATTTTAGATTATTTTTTCCCTCTCAGAAAAACACCAGGAAAGCACTCTTCACACCCCAAGAATTTTAATGTAAGCCCTGCCACGGTTTGCGTAAAATACGGTCGCCTGCCATTATTTGACATATTTATGGGATTTTCTTTAATTGGAATGGAAATATTTAGATGGGGAGTCCCTAAATGCATCCAGGGCCCATTTCTTGCGTTCCTACGTCTGCAAGTTAGACCGGTTCCGTTGTCCGCGAATATTACGGTCGGCCGGCATTATCCGGAAAGGTTATCGGAAATCTTAAAATTTGATTTCCGATTCTCATTCTACACCCCGATATGCACATAGAACTTGATGCCCCTGAGCCAGCAAGTTCTGTCCGTGAAAGAGGGAATTAGGTTCGTCTGGCATTATCCATTAAAGTTACAGAAATTTCAAAAATTCGTTTTTAGAATCTTGTTCACCATCCCAAATATACCAGAAACGAAATTTTCCCACTCTTAGTCTTTTAGAGTAAGCTCCTGCTACGGTTCGTGATTTAAACGAAATTTTTTTTGTATGTCACTGCATTGCAGAAATAAAAAAAAGCAACAGATGATATTTTTATTTAAAAAATTCATCTAAAAGTGTTTGGGTATACTATTATTTAAGTGACGCAAATATCCTCCACATCAAAATCAAAATCACCCACTCGTAGGCAAGGGAAAACCTAATTGGCAACCAGGCATATAAAGAATATGCACTTAGGAAATCTAATCTCGGGCTAAAGTAAGGATCCTACAAATTTCTAAATGAGAACTTCATGCATTTTAACAGGAACTGATGTTAAAAAGAATGCTTTTTAAGTATGCTTAAACTTAACACAGTGACGCAACAGCCCATGAGGGCCAAGGCCTAATGTGCCCACCTCGGTATTCATGACCTTGGGCCCTGAGGTGCATGAGCAGATGTTCCGGTCAGGTGTCAGTCTGACGCGAAACTCCCAGTGTTAAGTTCCCAAGCAAACTTGGTACTCATTTTATCGACCTATGGAAGGGATGAAAAGCCGAGCCAACCTTGCCCAGCCCGGGGTTTGAGCCTTGGATCTATAGTGCGGAAGCGGGATGCTCAAACCATTCATCCACTGGGCTTCAAAAAGTCTGCTTACATAACATATATTGGCATTTATCTTCAAGAACTCTTTTTTTTTCATGCAGTTTTAATTTTACTACGAGTTCTGCAAGAAAGGTATATTTCATCATTTAGCTATGCAATGTAAGTTACAAATTAACAGCAACTGATAATAAAAAGGAAATGCTCATAACGCTAACTTACGCTGTATTGGCTAGATTCTGTTTTTTGAAAGGTCTACATTCTTGATGTCACCGCTGGGATCATTTCTTAATGGCTGGAAAATTTTCAACACTGGATGAAGAGACCTTAGTATCAAAAGATGAAAGTAATTCGTTCAGGACTGCAAAAATTAATCCAAACGCACGATATTTTTTTCTGTGTTTGTTACATTTTTTTTAGCATTTGCATATACAAAATCCGATATCAAACGTCAACTTTTTTCCATTTCAATTAGTTTTGCAAAGGTCTGTTGTTTCACCAAAGGAACCATCTGTCATTTTTTTAAAAAAAAATATTCACTTCGAAAAAAAATGTGCTCATTTACACCTATCGTTCTAAATCAGAAGATAGCAAAATGACGCAGATGAAGCTAGCTTTTCTATTTTGGCGGGATAAATACGTGTTTCCCTAATCTCTACTTCTCCATCCCCCTGCTCTTCAGTAGTGTCGTTTTTGCTCGCTCACCACCGATACTCAACCTCCAGCCCTTGGGGCGCATGCAGCCCACCGAGCCTTTTTATGTTGTCCGGTCATGGCCCATTGCTCTGAGAAATTAACTTATTTAAAAACATTGTATTAAAAATTCGGTGGAAAATTCTTTGTCACGAAATCAAATATATCTATTTCGCTTTTTGCTGTCTGTACCGTACGGGTGAGAATTGATATTCTTTTTTTTTATTTGGAACTGTTACAGTTAGTGATAACAGATAACAGTGGAGTAGCTACAATTTTTCAGGTGGTACTAATTTTTAACTATCCTTCATATCTTGCAAGCGAAAAATACTCGAAGAAAATATAGCGTTTCAAGAAGATTGGTAAGTTGATTATTTTGTAGTGAAAAACAAACATGGATCAGTAATTGTTTGATTTGTCACGAAAGTGCTATATTTAAAAAATATCGATAAACAGGAATCATTCAATGACACTTTTCCTCGAAGTTTTCTTTCAAAAGGTGATAAATAGGCTTTCTTGAATAATTTTTGCAACAGCAGCAAAGTGGTTAGTGGTAACAGACATCCTGTGAAGTTTGTTATATTATTGGTAATCATATAAAAACCGTTTACTGATGCAGAAATTGTAAAAAAGTGTTTCTTACGCCCGTAGTCATCGCAGTGCTCCGTAACCTTTTTATCGCTGTGGACCGGTCAATGTTTGGTAATTTTACCACGGTCCACTAAGGGTGGGCTACGCTGATTGTTTGTATTTTAGATTGTTTTGATTTAACAATTTTAATTTAGTTACATTTAAATATGCTTTCAGAATAAAATATAGTTACACCAAAAGTTAATAAAAGTGATTTAACGTGGAATATAGTCATTTCCGTGGAAATTTGCTCAAATCCGAGAGAAATGCACCACTTTAAATAAAATGGCCATAGTTATAATGTTCCTTAGGCGGCCCGGCACTATTTGATCCACGGACCGGTACAGGGGGTTGCGTATCACTGGGTTAGAAGAAGGAAATCTGGGTTTCGCCGAAAATGCGATTCACCATTGCAAGTTGATAACTTAACTCTCGTTGAGGTTAGAAAATCCTAACCCATGTCACAGCCGGGTTAGTTTTCACCGCGCATGCGCTGTAAGCGATTTTTCGAATGCTCACAGTTTTGTGCAAGTTTTGAAGCAGTTTCGAGTTCGGATTTATTTAAACTCTTACGATGAATAATTTCCTTAATTTCGCAGCTACATTATTTAGAGAAAATGGAAAACCAGAAGGGAGAGAATATTAAGAAATAATGTATTTGAAGAAACAGACGGCTACGAGTTTCGCAAAATGGTATGTAAATCAGATAATTATTTATTTTTTCTTATGATTAATTATTTCAAATTAATAGGAGTTTTTATTGAAGTGATGCTATGCTAAGGAAAAAGTTAGAAAACAATTATTTTTTTATTGGCTGTGTAATATAAATAGCTTGTAACATAAATCGCATGCTGAATAGGTCAACTAAAATTAGCATTCTACTAGCAAGAATAATACAATAATTGTTATTCTATGAGATTTATATGTGTATGTGTAAGATGCTTTTTATTTTTTATTTCCTTATATTAATTATTTAACTTGAATATTTGTGCTTCTATGCTTTTGTGGTATTATCTATAAACATTCTCTTAATCTACAGCTGATGCTAAATTTGGTGTCTAGATTTCTTGTTATCAATAGTAGCTATGAACCAGCATTGTTTGAAGTAATTTCTGATTACCTATGTAAATATTGATTTTTTTGAAGACTTTCAAGATTAAATAAACACCAAATATTTACATTCCACCTTGGGTATTCTGATCAATATTTGTTACAAACCTAGGCACTTACTTCATTCCATGTATTGTATATATCAGTATTTTTAACAAGGCAGTCTGTATTTCCTTATAAACATATCAGTTGTATAAAGACTACCATCTTCTTGGAGATAAATATCTTTTTTCCATATTCTTGGTACAGCCATGCGTTGGTTCTCAATCACATTAACTCGCTTTCTTTCTCTCTCAATGCAGAGTTCACCGCTTTGCGCTTCCAAAACAAGGGACTTTCTCTTCCCTAACCGTACTGCTCCACGGTCAGTCACCTTCTCCCTTCAAAACAGCCACCCTTCCGTAAGCGCGGTTAATAGCGCCAAACATTGCATAATCCATCGTCAACAGTAGTCCAAACACACTTCCTGAACCACCTGCAGATCCCCAGATTGAAGCTTTAGTACTACAATTAGAGCTGGAAAACGAAGATTCAACACCAAGCATTGAAGCAATACCCCGTTGCCCAGCTGATTTTGTCAAATGGAATATCGTCACAAATTATTTCTCAAATAAAAATTTTGTATTTTTATGAAAATCACGATTTTTGTAAATAAAAAAAGTCACCAATTTTTGTAATGAAAGTTATTTATTCTATATTATAATATGATTTTGAAAAAATAAATGTCGCTTACAATTTCTCCTGCAACTCATTTTTAGGTACTTCCTTCTTTCTTCAATCACCATATATTTTATGAATTACTGATGTTCAGCTTCTATACAAGCAGCAGCAGAGGAGATGTTGGACTTTTACCATGTTTTCTGAACATTGCCAAGGTGTCCTTGAGAGTTCTGGCTGTCTTTGAAGTTGCCTTTATATTGGCTTCACCTGTTACGTGATTTTCTTTATTCCTGCATTTTGTAATCGGTTAAATAAAACATGTTTAATAGGAATACAAACTAATTTTTAAATCAGAAAAAAAAACTATGAATATCTACTTGGTTAAATAAAAAAAAATTCACTTAGTTTCATATAAGTAATACCAATTTTGTGTCTTGATTCAATAAATTAAAAGTTTATTATTGAAGCCACTCAATAACAGCAGGTTGTTTTATACTAAGTAGCTTGATGTATTTAAAAGTAAATGATTACTTGGATCAAAATTATTATGGGGAAAGCAAAATGATTTAAATAAAAAAAAACACATTTATTAAAATATATTATGTAACTTGTTTTTTCTTTTTTTTTAATACTAAATTCATAAACTTATTTCACACGTGATAGTCTGATCATGTTAGGCAGCCTCTAAGCTCCCGCCCAAGCCAAAAAAACTCTAAACTTTTTGCCCAGATGAAGAACCATAGCCACGCCTCCCGGGTTCCATCGTTCGACCAATCGCCGTCATGCCACTCAGCAGAATGAAAAACGTCACTTTCGCCATGCCCAACATCATAGACTCTCCCGATATGGGATTGAGGACTGTTTTGCAGACCAGATGCCCAAAAAGAAACGCTGCGTAGATCGGCTACGGCCAATCAAATCGCAGAAAGCTGGGCAATTCTTCCTTCGGTGAGCGCACTCCGTCCGCCACTGTTTTTCAGCAGAATTGTTCTGCCCATCGGAGAAAGGAAAGATCCCTGAGGGACCCCAGAGTGGCAAGTTCCCGTGTTAGAGTATGAATTGTTTACACGAACTCTAAAAGTTTTATTGTGTAAAAAATTATGAATGATTTTAATTAAATAGTCAAGGAACTGCAATTTAATTAACTTGTACGTGAGGCCATCGTGCCACATTTTGTCAAATGCCCTTTTTACATCTAAAAAGAAACCTGCTGTATAAAATTTGTGGGCAAAACCTTCATTAATAATGTTTGTCACACGTATCAATTGGTGCAGCGTTGAATGACCCTCCCGGAAGCCGCATTGCTCCGGGGGAATACAATCTATGGCTTTGCAGTGAGATTTGATTCTAGTTAAAATAATTCTTTCAAAAATCTTAGCAGTGGCGTTAATTAAGCTAATTGGTCTGTAGCCACATGGATATGTTCTATCTTGATTTGGCTTGGCCAGCATGATAACATTTGCTTCCTTCCACTGTGTAGGAAAGTGATTTTTAATGAGGCATTGATTGTACAATTTAGTTAAATGAGTAAGTGCAATAAGCGTTAAATATTTAAAAGCTATGTTGGGAATCTGATCGGGACCTGCAGCTTTTCTATTCTGCAGTTTTTTAATAAAGCCTCTGACCTCAGAAAAGGAAGTGAGAGGGGTGGGTGCTTGTTGCGAAGTTGTCAAAAAAATGATTTACTAAATTTTCGACTTCTTCTATCTTGTCGTCACAGTAGGGCTCTTCATTTTCCTGAAAAGTGACTTCAAGTGTATCTTTGAAAGCCTCCGCCTTTTCGAAAACCGAATAAGCCATTCCACCCGGACTATGTAAAGATGGAAAGGGAGTGTGCTTTTTAGGAAATTTCCTATGTAGATTATACAAGGAATTGTCCTGAAGATTTAAAGTTGAAAGAAAATTTTTCCAGGTGCTGTTTTTATGATCTTGGATTTCGCTCCTGATCTGCCTAATGAGAGCATTAACTTCACGTTTGTACGGAGGGTATCTGGTGTTATTCCAGAGTTTACGGAGTCTATTCTTAGCTCTGATAAGCTCTCTGATGTTTTCAGGAAGGCGGAGGTGTGGAGTGTTTATTAATCTAGTGGAAGTGGAAGCAGCAATAGCATTCGAAACATTGCTGGTAAAATTTTTAACGGCTAGATCCAAATTATCTATCTGGGGATTCCCGGGGATGTTGTGATAATTAATTTCTTGAAATTTAGTCCAGTTGGTACATTTTAAAATACATTTACATTGGTACATTTTAAAGTATTGGTGGAGGCACATTATTAGTTATAAAGTCAAAAATAACTGGATTGTGATCACTACTAAGTTCATTAATAGTAAAAACTTCTGTGTGAGATAAGTTAACTGCAAAGCCTATGTCGAGGATAACGTTGGTGTGGTAAGTGTTGAAATGCATAGGATTGTCGGGGGCTAGAATATCCAGTGCCGATGCTACGGCCCAATTGCACAGAATATTTCCGTTTGTGATTGCCCTGCCTGGGTTCCAGCTGGGATGCTTGGCATTAAAATCGCCGGAAAGAAAGGCTTTTTTGCTATGGTTGAGAATTACGTCCAGTTCCGTAGTATTAATGGAGCCGTGTGGAGGTCTATAAATACACGCCACAGTAATCTTACTGTTGTTTCCTATCTGAATGATGACACCGATGAATTTTTTCAAAGGTGTTTGAGACATTTAGGATGGCGTGGCGTCTGATAGAATTCTTAACGAAGAGGGCCGTACCTCCCCCTCTGTGTGTTGTGCGGTCACTCCTGTGACAAGTGTAATTTGGAATGCTAACCCTGTCCGCAGGACGAAGATGTGTTTATTGTATCCCGATTATGTCGGGGTCATAATCTATAATACATTCCTTTAATTCTTCTAAATTATTTTTTAAACCATTAGCATTCCAACTAAAAAACCTGAGAAAGTGATCCCTATTACTACTATTGAATTTTAATTTTAAAGTTTAGTTTGTAATAAGGACAGCATTTGTCCCCACTGCGACATCATCTGGGCCATCTGTGACATGACTTCTTTGGCATCCAGAGAGTTGTTGTTCGTGCCTTTTTTAACTACTTCCGCGAAGGAAGGTGTTCGCTGTTTTTTATTTTTCTTGAGCGCAACCGCTCGCTCCTGCCAGGCATTCTTAGTCGGTTTGTTCTTTTTGGGTTTGATGTTGATGGGATTCTTGGGGCAACCCGAGAAGTTTGCAGGGTGCGGGCCGCTGCAATTTGCACACATTGCCGGGGCCTTGGCTGACTTTGTGCATTCTGAGGTGAGATGGCCACCTGAACATTTCAAGCACTTTGGTGCTCTAGTGCAGAACCGAGAGTGATGAAAAAACTCCTGACAGCGGTAACACTGAGGAGGCATGGTGGATTTATTGAGGGGTTCAACCGCAACTCTAAAAAATCCAATTGTTTTTATGTTAAAAATGCCCTTACTTTCAGGACATTTGGGGAGGGTTACCAAGAATAGTGGCATGTTTGTGTTTGTTTTCCTGTTTCTCAACAAGGAAATATGGTTGGGCTTGAAACCAATTGTATGTAACTCTGACATGAGTTCGTCTTGGTCAAAATCTGTGGGTAACCCTTTCAGCACTACTTTCAATTGCTTGTTGTGGGCCATCTCAAATGTGTGGGACCGCAATTTTTTGTCCGAGGTATATTTTTGAATGAGATGGTGCTATTCGGCAGAAGTTGGGAAAACTCGGAGCTTCCCATTTTCAAATCGCCCCTCTAGTGGTGTGTCGCAAAACTTCCCTATCTGATCGAGAAGCTCGGTTGCATTGTGCTGTGAATCAATCACAATGGGCGTAATGCGTCTGCCATTACGGCCTACCAAAGTAAAGCCGTCGTTATCCTTGCTAGAACCGGGAGCGCCAACGCTACAGGCTGCTTGGCGCGATCACTGGCTTATCTGTTTTCTCTATGCCGACCTCTCATCGGCTGAAGTTTCCCCCTCTTCCTTAGAAGACTCGGCGTCTCCGATACGGGGAGGAGAAGTGGTGTTGGGTGGGAGCGTTCGCTCCGACTTCGCCTGTTTTTTAGACGACACGTCTTTACGAGGCGATGCGGTCTGGCGCTTGACTTGCTTCCACTTCGGCTGCGAAGCGGGTGCGGGCGCAGTGTGGATACGATTTAGTCGCTTAATATCCCTAATGTAGTCTTTGAACTCCTTGTTTTGGAGTCGAATAGACTTTCTGGAGCATTTTAATGCTGTCCACTGAATCAAATTTACTAGCCTAAGTCTCTCAGGTGTGTCGGGGTCGCTGAGGGTGTCTAATATATCTTCGAGAATATCACACAAGTCCTCAGAATCGACGCACGTGGAGCATTTATCAATGTAATCATCAGCCGCATTTGCATCAATAGACAAGAGCTCTAGGGTAAATAAATCACCTACCTTGACTGATGAGGCTACATCTGTCCTGGGAGTGGACATATCCAAATGGTAATCCAAATCTGAAAAATAAAAACAATCCGGGTCGTAATCCAAGGGAGGCACTAGGCCTAACACATGCCGCGTGGCGAGTCAAACTCCGAAAAAATCGGGAAAGTTTGGAAATAACTCCTGAAAAATAACCTCAATCCGTTATATTTGAAGGAACAAGGCCAAAAAGTGACACTGTTTAGTTGAAAACGCGGATGCAAAAAGATCCAAAATCCAAATCGAGGCTAAACGCTGGAAGAAAGGGTCGCAGTCGAGAACAGGTAAACTGCGTCTGGAGTCTACAAAGACAGGAAGCAGAATGATGAAATTAAAAAATTTACTTTTCACCAAAAAATCAATTATTTTCATTTAAATATAAAAAGTGGTGGTAACAAAATATAAAAAAAATCCTTCAAATATAATTTTCTTTGGCTTATTAAATCCATTTATATTTACAAGCATGCATGGGCAAAATGATTGTTGTGAGGTGGCTACAAATGTATGTAGAAACGTTTATAAGAAAAGTACTAAATGCTTTGTTTGTTTGAGAGACAGCTGTGTTTCTTGGTTAGTCAACAACAGGGATGCCGAACCAATGGTACGTGACACAATAATTTGGGCACGCCAGCAATTATAAAATGGTTTGCATTTTAGTACAAAATAATTAATTTCAACATAAAGTATTAGGAACAAACTCTATTATGTACCGTAATGTGACTTCATTTGATAAACCGAACTTGTTCTAATTGGATTAGTAGGAAATTAAAGAATTTGAAACGCTACTGATTGATTTACAATTTAGTTCAATATAGATTCAAAATTTTATTGAAACAATTAAAAAGTTAGAACAGATTCAAACAAGAAGATTTACAAGCAATATAAGTAAAAATGCAGTAACGAAATTTTGGGAACATGGAATACTATTCCATACACGTTTAACTGCTTGAATAAGCAGGCTCATGCTATTTTAAACATTATTTCATTTACCTATGCCTGCGAGTCATTATTCTTAGAGACGAATTAAGACTCGCTTAGAAACCGTTTGGCAGATGACCCGAATTTAGCAAGTAACATTTTGCAATCCTATTATAAGGTATTTGTCATCTAATCTGCAACACAGAACTCAATTTAAGCTATAGGTACAACTAAAATATTTACTACTATACAGTGCAAAATGTATTTATTTTGTAGTAAATAGTTTTCAGTTGTTAGTAAATTAATCTCAAATACAGCATGTCTTTATTCCATTAGACATTCCTTTAAAAAAATGGCACGTTGATCCATAATGGTTCGACACCCCTGGTCTACAGGAATACTGAATACAAATATAAACAAAGAGGACTACTAGCATCCTTTGCATATGCGGGGCCTAACAATTGCTTTAATTAAATCTTTGGCAACTTTGGCAGTTGGACCTGTGTGACTAAATTTTGATTTTATTTTTACCAATGACTTTTTTGTTACTGTTCACACCATGACAAAATTTATAAGAACGATGAAGGGAAGGAACATTGGAGTTAAACATTTAAAAAAGTCTGTGCATTTCTTTTTTCTTTTGCAATGATGGGATTATGAATTTGAGTATATTTGAGTCTTTACTATTACTGATTTGTAGATGAATGATGTTTCCTGTTAGAAAAAAAAATATTTTTACTAGAGGTATATATAACAATAGCAATGAGGATATAGCAAATAATATATAGATAAAATAGCAATAAAAAGATCACGATGATTTTAACTGACCAAGACAGCCTTGATCGGATATCAAATGAATGATCATTAGGACTTAGTTACATAAATAGAGAAAAATCGAAAATATTCTGCAAAAGCTGTCCGGTTCTACGATTATTATTTGAAAGACAAAAGAGTTTAGAAGTATCTCTCATCACTTTGCTATAATAATTTTCCTTTTTTTTTTTTTTCAAAACTTACGACATACAAGCGTCAAGTCGAATCAGAATTTATAACCCATTACCGCCTGAAAGTGCAAGCGGTTGTGCAAATATTGCCATCTTTTTAAGACGGTCTACACGCAGAAGTGAAAAGGATACTTCCTAACTCTTCCAAAAATAAAGGCTAATCCACATATATAAATGCCGTACTTATCTTTTTAAAAATAAAAGTGGTGCAAATGTGACGTATAAAATACTTTTTTGAACATTGAGAAACATTGCTATGCAGGTTATTATATACCTACATAATTTTTTTTAATATAAAAGTTTAATAATTTGTTTTGCTGTTTGTAAATTTGGTTGGATCCTAGTCAAGCACACTGCTTAGCGGCGACAAATCTTTGGCGCGAAAAATTTTGGCGATAAAGTTTACACTATGGCAACCCTTCCGGATTGTCGTCAAGCAAAAAAAAAATGGGTTAAAAGCTGACATCGTCCATTTTTGCCCTTGACCCTGCTGCAACACGTCGAGCTCACCCCTGCTCTTACTTTCTTCCCCACATGTTCCGATTTTTGCCTTGATTTTCCACCGGTTGTTAGAATGGCTTGCGAAGTAAAATTGCTTGAAAGCGAGGCAACCCACAGGATTTTTTGTTTTGCTTGGAGAGCAAGGGAATAAGGCTGTTTTAAGTTGGGTTATGAAAGAAGGATTAATTTCCTCCAGATATGAGTGTCCGAAGTGTAAAAAGGGTATGCGTTTGGTTGAACGAAAGGGTACGATTGATGGTTTTGAATGGCATTGTCGAGTACAGTCGAAAGAGAATCCCCACTTTGTTTGCCGGAGTGTAAGAAAAGGTATGTGGTTTAGTCATAGGAGATTGAGTATTTGTGTGATCTTGCGATTAACCAGGTATTGGTTTGGCAAGAGTATGAATGAGTTTGTAGTGAATGATTTAAAAATTAAAAACACAGTAGTAAGTGATTTTTTACAAATTTAAAAATTTTGTTTTTCCCTTATTTTACTGCCTTTATCTCGTAGAAATTCTCTTTTTGCCCTTTTCTTTATTTTATGCTTTTGTGTAAATACATGTGTTTTTAGCGTCCCTGACGCCATTACGGAAACCCCGTTTTTTAGGATTTTTGAAAAGGAGCTCAGACCGTCACCCCCTTTCCTTCGTTTCCGGCCCTGACATCATTACGGAAACCCCATTTGCTTGGCGTTTTTGATCACCAGCTGAGACCGTCAACCCCCGATTTTTTTTCGTTTTCTTCCATGACGTCATTTTTGAAACAGGGGTTATTGGCGCCATTTGGCGAAAAAAAATGGCGCCAAAAACAGCAGTGTGCCAGAGTAGGATTTTACCGTAAATTTTGTTAATAAGGAAATTCGATGTATTAGCTCTTAACACGTCATGCTTAAACAATATACCTTCCAAAAATTCAATCTAGTAATCGTTAATAAACGAGGGTAGCATTCGACCGCGCAAGTTCCCTGTGCCGGATCTTTTCTCTGTCTTCACAGATCAAGCCGGTGCTGACCGCTACGGCTCGCCGAAGTGAACCGTTTACCAGCGTAGTTTCTCAACACATTCACTTAACCAATTTTTACACTTCAGTAAGCTCCCGCACAACTTAAATTTTAAACTCAATGATTTTTACCTTCTCCCACCCAATGTAATTTCTCACTATTTTAATGATATTAATTTTTCACCCTCTCTTAATATCTTTATTTTACTCACTTTAGAAACAGTACTAGCGAAGATTTCAAAAATACGTCAAACTCAAGCTATCCACTATCACAAGTGATTGGAGGTAAGTTTCCCTGCGGGAAACAGGAACTCCCAAAAACATTCGACATTCAAGACGTTTATTTTCGTTCATCTGAACGATTTTTTTTTTTTCATATTTATTTGTAACTAGCTGCACCCTGCCACGTATTGCTGTGTCTCGGTGCGGTTAAAAAAAAAAGGAATGAGAAAGCCTACATTTCTAATATTTGTAACCATTTGCACTTAAGTACGATTCTTTGTATTTGCACAATATGATTCTTTTTCGAAAAAAATATGTATAAATATGCATAAACAAAACTTTTCTAAACAGATTTCAGATGTTAATGGAATACATGATTCATTACAGTTTTTTTGTCCTTATATTACGAACCTAAAATTATTTATGTTGTCTCTCCACAATGGATGCTTAAACGCATTAAATTGTTTTTTTGGTGAATAAGCTTTTGCAGTTTAGAAACAATGGACCGTTTTATGCCAGTAGTAATGTTAAGGTGTGAAAGGGTTTTAAAGTCGAAAATTTTTTAATTTTCTCTTGATCGAGGTAGGGCAGTGTTTCTCAAACTGTGGTGCGCGCCCCCTGGGGAACGCGATAAACCTACAAGGGGGGCGCGAGCATATCGAAAATAAAAGATTTAAAAAAATTTATTTACTAGAATGAAGTAAAACAAAATACTCTCTGACATAATAAAAAATATACACATTTACACGGAAATAATATATATATATATATATATATATATATATATATATATATATATATATACACTCTGTCGCAAAAAAATATATGCACCCAGAAGAAATTGAGCTACATTCACGAAATTTGATATGCATGTAGTGCATATGAAAATAAACAAATGATTAAAAATTCAGAACAAAATATCATTTTATTAAGCGGTTACAGCTTGCAAAAAGTTAAAAATCAGTAAGTAGTAAAGCCACCTCTGGCAGCTATACAAGCCGAAATTCGGCGTGGCATCGATTCAATTAGATCACTTATGACCCCCTGTGGAAGATCCTGCCATAGTCTTTGCATCTGCGCAGTTAATTCTCCTGTATCTCGGGACGGCTGCAGTTGCCTTCCCGGCGCGTCCCAGACATTCTCTATTGGCGAAAGATCTGGTGACCTGGTAGGCCATGGTAGGACGTCATATCCTTGAAGACATTGTTGGGAGAGTCGCGCAGTATGTGGACGAGCATTATCCTGTTGATAAATGGCACCTGGGTGACTTGATAGCATGGGTAGCACAATCGGCGTTAAAATATCGTCCACGTATCTGCGAGCTGTCAAAGTGCCTTGAAGGACCACTAAAGATGATCGTGTGTCCCAAGAAATTGCTCCCCACACTGTCACACCTTGTGAAATTGCTGTATGCCGCTCGACAATAAATGCCGGATCGGACCGCTGGCCGGTGCGCCTCCAGACACGTGTGCGGTGGTAATCAGAACTGAGACTGAATCGGGATTCATCACTGAAGATGACACGTCTCCAGTCTGTCACACTCCAAGTTGCCCGAAGTCGGCAAAAATCCAGTCGACACTGCCTATGATGTGGGTCAGTGGTAAGCGTCTTAGCGACGTCGGCTCCTCAAGCCAACTTCGGTCAGTCGTCTCCTTATGGTTTCTCTTGATGGCACTGGATGTCTGGAAGGAGGTAAGTGGCGTTGAATCGATGCTAGCGACGTTGTTGGTGCCGAAGTGGCCACTCTTCTGATTGCACGATCCTCGCGATCATTTGTGTTCCTGGGACGTCCTGACCCTCCGCGACGGTATACTCTACCTTCTGTGATCCACTGTTGCCAACACCGAGCAACTACCATATCGCTCCGACCGAGGTGGCGGCCGATACGTCTATTCGACCAACCTGCTTCTCTGAGGCCTATTATACGGCCCCTATCAAAGTCCGTCAGCTGCTCGTACTGCCGCCGGTTACGTCTTAGAGGCATCCTAAGTCTCAATATCGTCTATCAAAGTCATCAGATTCGTTTGATAGCCGTACGGCGCTCGTACTCATGCTTTTAAACTCTCCCAGTTGCGCAACTAATATGCGCATAGCACACTTAGCCTTGTCTCATTGGCTTCGAAATTTTAATCATTTGCATATCTCTTACCAGACTACATTCTTGCCGAGTTTCGTGATTGTAGCTTGATTTCTTCTGGGTGCATATATTTTTTTGCGACAGAGTGTATATATATATATATATATATATATATATATATATATATATATATATATATATATATATATATTGTCTGCGATTTTACATCATCAAAAATAAAAGCTACTTCTTCAAAACCTCATTTTTTAGCTATCTTTGATACTATAACCAAATAAAAAACGTTTTATTCGATTTGCTGTGATCCCATGATGATTTTTTTATTACGTTTACTTTTCAAAGCGAAAATGCTACTCTTTCAGAGGAAAGACAAAGCCCAGACCCATAATAAAAAAAAAAATTTAGGAAGATAAAAAGTTCATCACTGTTATATATTATTGCCATCAGCTGTAGGCAGCAGAATGTATTTGCTGCGGTTTGACCTTCGAGCTTACTTGTACGGTTAGTTACGTCCCTGCTCTTATGTATCTGTTTTTTCATTTAGGGAAGTTTGAAGGATTACTAAGCCAGACATAATGAAAAACGTTTTACATACTTTTATTTAGAACATCCGTATTGTAATAAATACACTTTTAATCCGGGAGCGGTCACGCCGAGCACAGAGTGCACGAAATCGGTAATTCTGGCAAAACTGTTTAATTGTTACCAATGGCCCTGACACTATCGGAGATGTGGCCTCAAACGAACTGAATTGAATTTACAGGCCAATCGAGAATTTTGGAGTGTTTGATCGTCAAATGGCGAGAGTAATCTCAATGCCCAATCAGGGATTCGAGCGATGACGTCGAGCGCTTATAATCCCTAAGCGGATCGTTTTTTTTGGCTTGCTTGCCTTCACTCGCACACCGACACGACGGAGTGAGCCTGATGCCTTTGGCCTTCAGAAACGGCATTTCTTTAAACCTATAAATGTTTACGCCCCCATCTCTATAGGAACTGCTCTTTCCGAATTAATCCTGAATCTATTTTCTTGTAAGCAATTTGAACTATAAATATAATCTGTTTTCTTACTTTAATAAATTGATTTGTTCTTTAAATTTGGTTCATGCTTTCTTTCGTTAAGAAATTATACTCATTGCCCCCTAGACACCCGTCCCACAAATTGTTTAACTGATGTTAAAACTGTTTTTTCGTAGAATTGCTCATATATATAGCAATAGCCTTATTCATTATTTTTCCTCGTGCTCACCTTTCAGCGACTTTTTCTTTTTTTTTTCAAAACGTCGAGACCTCACCGGTCCGTCGGTGTCAATTTCAACTTCCTTTCATGAAGTTTTAAAGCCACAAAGAGTTCGTCAGCGATCCTGAGTGCGTCGTCAACAATTCCAGTGAATTCAATTTGCATCGTTCAGAATTTCGTCGTGATGCATTCTATTTTTCCGGCGTTGTCGCCGCCGAAAATCAGTTAATCGCCAGCGGTTTTAAAGAAAGCCTGCCAGCGATCCTGGCGTCGTCATCCATTCCAGTGAGGATCAGTTTTGCATCGTTGACGATTTTCGTCGATCCATTCTATCTTTTCGAGCGTCATCATCGAGGGTCAGCGAATCGCCGTTAATTCCCGCCAATGATCCTAAGTGCGTCGCCTCATCTGCGTTGGTGATCTAAACTTGCATCGTTCAGGAATTTGTCGTGATCCATTCTGTCTTTTCGGGCGTCATCACCGAAAATCAATGAATCGCCAGGTATGTGTGGTATTTTCTTATCAAATATCGATTGGCGAAATTACGAAAACTATCGTCTGTCTCGCATGTCATTAAAATTCTTTTTCATGGATTAATAACTGGGAACCAGAATATTTTTATTTTCTTTTTCTCCTTATATACTTAGTTTTGTAAAAGTGTTTTGTAATAAGAGTATGTTGTCTAATTAGCGTGAAGTTGTACACCAAATGATTTGATTGCGACGAATGATTTGTAAAATTGTGCATTGTTTTAGATAATATTTTTAGCAACTGGAAAATAGATATTTTGTCTATTTTTTTAAAATACTTTACGAATATTTTGTGGCTTACTTTTTAATTTATGATAAGCGACATAATTTTATGAATGTTCGCTGTTTGTAGATTCTTCCATATGTGTTTTTATTGATTACATTTCGCAAAATTGAGATATTACCGTCGTAATTTTTCGATTTCGTTGTATTATTATTCTTTTAGTGTCGATTTTAGAATCCTTTTTTAGCATTTGCACTTCCTTATCCATATACCGTTATAATCTGTATTTTATCTGCGTTTTGTCTCTCATCTGGTTAGCAAGGGAGCTTTTCCTGCGTTATTGTATAAACGCGTTTCGCATCCGGATTATATTTAGGGGAAAATTGGGCTTGGTTTTTAAAATTTTAAATTTGTTCTCTGAGCCGTCACTCTTGATCTTGGGTTGCAAAAATGGCTTTTCAAAGAAAATGAGTGATCTAATAGGAACTCGCCGAAGAGTTAGGGTTGATCGTTGAAGCGAGCTTGACTAAACCCAAGCTAAAGATCCATCGTGAAAGCAAAGCATTACATCGAAGATGATGCTAAGGTAATGATCGATAGGTGCATTGAAGGGACGCATACATGTACAGAAGAAGAGAATTGCGACGAGAACAGCGAGAATAAGTGGAAGAGAGAATTGCGACGAGAAGAGCGAGAATAGGAATTCAGAGAAGTTGTGAATACAGGCTGAAAAGAATGCTAATACTATGAATAACCCCGAAATGTACAAGCAATCAGGTGATCCACGAAACTTTTCATAAGTTTAATATGAAGGACGATATTAGCTTGAACCTGACATTATTTGAACGACATGCGGAACTGACATTCTGCCGAAGAAGGATTGGGTACAGGAAGCTTATAGGACCTCGATTCCTAATGACATTGCTCATTTGATTGCCAGAGAGCCAGCGGATAAATGCAACGATTACGCGTCCACGTTAAGGGGTTACTGTTAAAAAGATTTAAGTTATCCCCGGAGAAACTTCGTCAACTCTTATTTCTCACCGAAAATCTAATGAACGAACTTGGCAAGATTTTTTCTACGAAATACAAACATACTTCGATGGATGGATTTCCGGTTCAAATGTAGAAACTTTCGACCAGCTGCGAGAACTAATTATAGCCGACCAAAGAAGAGTGCACCGTACGAGCTTCGTGAGCACTTTTTAGATGTGAATGGTCTATTGGTTAACTCACCGGCAGATATTGCTTTGTACGAGAAGAGTATGAAAGTGTCCGAAGAACATTAAGACCGAAAATTTATAATCTATCACTATGAAAGAGCAGCCTCTCTACGGATCAAGCGATACTTACTTTCAAAGAACTGAATATACCCAGGGTGGAAGTAATAGGCGTGAGAGAAAACATTTTCAACCTGAACGGTACTCAACTCGAAAAGTAAAACGACTAACCTGTAGCTATTGTAAAGGACCAGTCATTATGCCGTGGATTGCGGCCGAAGCGCCCCAAATGTTCGAAAATTAATAACTCCTACAGACTCTTCAATCCAACCAAGCTCACGAATCCTCGATAGTGATTTAAGACCAGAAAATAAACCATGAAAATTTCAAGATTATTGAAGCCTCTACGATGCGTAGTTCAGTTTCACTCATTCGAGTAGTTGATTTAAGCAAAGGAATCATCGAGTTGTCGTAATCCTCGAAAGACATTTCAGTATTGATCGGACTGGGGAAGTACGAAGTCAAAACAAAAGTGGTCGTTCCAGAGAAAGATTGAACTAGATGGAGAAGAATATTCTCTGACGTGATATGTCGTACCTACGCCCAGTTTGGAATTTCAAGCAGTAATAGGTTCAGATATACTGGAGCAAGCCTCTGTCCGCTTCTATAAAGAAAGTGTTCAGTCTCGAAAACATGAGGACAAAATTGTTTCCTGCAAATGCAAGTTTACGAAGCAGAAGTGGAAGACGAAATTGTAGTTCAAATATGTTACCAATCCAATAATATGAAGAGAACTGTTTGAATTAATCTCCAACGAGAGCCAAATAGCACTGAAATGACAAATGTGTCCGCTGAGAATTATCCTGAAAGACGACATACCGGAAGTACCAACCTGCACGCCGCCGTTTATCATTTTCTGAATCGATGTCAATAAGCAAATCGACGAATGGTTAGAACAAGGGATTGTGGGATCGCTTACTCCTGAATATGCGAGTCCAATTGTATTAGTTAAGAAGAAAGATGATACCACCCGGTTGTGTGTAGATTGCTAGCGCGACTTTCCGAACCGAAATTAGTCAAGGATCGTTTTCCATTGCCGTTGATCGAGGATGCTAGCAGCATAGACGAGCCACAGGCATCCAAAGTGTAACAATAACGTTAGATTTTAAAAAAATGATTTTTCCATGTTGACGTTAATGAAGATTGCAAGCACCTCACTTCCTTCGTTGTTCCATTCGACAATTCGAATTTATCAGCACCTTTCGGTCTTTAAGCACCAGCCCCAGCGTCTTTCAAAAAGATATGTGTATAGTATCTTCAGAGAGCTCAGTGAAAGGCATTGTAATACTTACATGGATGATTTGTGATTCCTGCTAAAGATGAGAAAGAAGGTTTAGAAAACTAAGGGAAGCATTAGAGGTTGCCTCGAAGTAGTGGTTTAGAAATGAAGTTTTAAAAATGTCAATCTTTAAGAAGAAAAGTAGAATTTTTAATATTGGTCTTCGAAAATGGGACAATACGTCCTTCAATTGCAAACAATAGCCGTCAAGAAGTTTCCGGTACCAACAACAGTCAAACAAGTGCAGAGCTTTTTAGACTCCATCGGTTACTTTCGCGAAATTTATTCCGGCATGTACTCTCAAATAGCGAAACCATTGAGTGACCTCAATGCAGCACAACCCATTTATGTTCGAGCAACCCCAAATGGAAGCATTTGAAAAGTTTAAGAAATTGTTGACTGAAAGTCATATTAAGTATTTTTCAGCAAGGAAGAACTACTGAATTACATACCGATGCGGAGTCAACAAGGATATGGCGCTGTTTTACTCCAAGAAGCAGAAGACGGAAAACACATCCTGTCAGTTCAATATGTCGCAGAAAACGACTCCAGCTGAAGAAAAATATAGCAGCTATGAACTGAAGTTCTTGCTGTTGTCAACTCTTTAAAGAAATTTCGCACCTTATACTCTGGGAAATCATTTTAAAATCATAACGGACTGTTCAGCTTTTCAAAAGACTATGGACAAAAAAGATTGGTTACTCGTGTAGCAAGATGGACATTACTGTTAGAAGAGTAGCATGACTACGAGGATTGTATATCTGCTCCGGTCAGAGAATGCAACATGTAGACGCTCTGAGCAGATACCCAGTCACCATAATTACAAGCGATACTCTCACCGCAAGACTGCAAAGAGCCCAAACAGGAAGACGAAAATATTCAAAATTTAAAGTCACTAGCTAGGAACAAATAATTCTGCTTGACTCTTTTATTAAAAATGAAATATTATACAAATACGTAGATGGCCGCGAATTAATAGCTGCAACAAGGGATATGCAACCGAGCGATCGTTAGCTCATGAGAAAGGGCACTTCTCATCCGCTAAACTGAGAAATTGTAAAACGAGAATTTTTTATAATTCCACTTGGCTAAACAAGTACAAAACGATCATTAACTGTGTATCTTGTATTCTAGCTAACAAAAAAAGGGAAAAAGGAGGGATTTCTAAATCCTATTCCAAAAGAGGACGTGCTATATTAAGTACCATCATGTAGATTTTATTGGACCTTGCCTACGCCAACAAGATATCAACATATCCTCACAATAATTGATGCCTTTACTAAGTTTACCTGGGCTTTATCCCGTAAAATCCTCCACCCTAGAAGCATGCACTAGATAAATTAAAGCTATAACAAAAAGACTTTCGGCAATCCCAAAAGAATAATAACAGACAAGGGTTCTCCTTTTAACTCCAAAGCGATTTGATGATTATTGTACCGAAGAGAAAATCCAAAATCTGCAGATCACCACCTGCGTACCCCGGGGAGGGGAATATTATGTGGAGAATCCACCGAACTCTAATCCCTGCTTGACCAAGTTGTCAATCGACGATCCTACAAAATGGCACAAACGTAGACCGACTTCAAAGAATTCGAAGGCACCACCAACTGAAGTACCAAAATGGTCTCCATTTGAACTATTGACTGGCGTTACCATGAGAAATAAGGAAGACCTTTACCTTAGAAATACATAATGGAAGAGATGGTGGAAGAATTGCAGGAACAGAGAAACCAACTACGACAAGATGCGAAAAGAAAGATTCAGGAAGATCCAAGCAGAAAATAAAAGAACCTACGATAGGAAAACGCAAGAGGGCACCTAGATATCAGAAGTGAGACTAGTGGCCATCCAGAGAACACACAATTCGGATCAGGTTTAAAATTAAGGCCTAAATTTAGGACCATACAAAGTAATCTGAGTTAAACTAGAGATAGGTATACTTTAGAAAGAGTAGGTAACCATGAAGGTCCTAATTAATCCTCTTCTTCCGCCGATTTAATGAAATTTTATTCACCGGGATGAGAGATTGAACGTTTTTTTAACTATTGTGTATCAGTTTCTCTTTATTTTTATCTATTGTCATTGGTGCTTTTTGTTTGCGGAGTTGTATGTATTTTCTTAAATTTTTAATGTTCTAGGAGCAAATTATTCGACGTTATGTCAAATCACTGGGGTCAGTGATTCCAGGATGTCAGAACCGGAAAGTTGTATTCTTTACGATTTCGAATAATTAGAATATTTAATTTCCAGTGTATTTCTGAGAGAGAGATAAGGGGAGATGGTGGTCAAACGAACTGAATTAGCGAAAGCCAATCGAGGAACTGGAGGCTTGATCAAAACGCATGAGGTATCTTAATGCCTAATCAAAGATCTGAGCGATGACGTCGAGTGCTTATAATCCCAAGATCGTTTTTTTGGGCTTGCTTGCCTTCACCGGCACGGGTCGACGGAGTGAGCTCGATGCCTCTTGGCCTTCAGAAACGGTATTTCTTTAAACCTAAAAATGTTTCACCATCTCTATAGGTGAATCCTGTTCCCTTCCGAATTAACTTTAATCTATTTTCTTGTAAGCAATTTAAATCTATAAATATAATCTGTTTTCTTACTTTAATAAATTGATTGTTATTTAAATTTGGTTCATGCTTTCTTTCGTTAAGAATTATATCAT